>CM062812.1:779752964-780352964 GCA_031772625.1 Pinus tabuliformis | reverse complement strand
AGTGTTCAATTGCTAGAAATATCATGTTTGAGACACAAGAAGGAAAAATTCTTGACAACAGGGCTACTTACGTAACAGATTGGAACAAGGATCATGCAACAGGTTGGGAACAAGGATCATTGACCCTAAAAAATTCTCTGAAAGACTTTATTTAAGTTTCAGATACAGATCTTAGAAATTTCACTCATAAGACATTGACAGGTCCCGCTATTCACTTGATATTGATTTATATTTCTGTCTTTTTTTCTAATACATAGGCCTAAATGATACATTTGTAATATAATGCAAATTTTGAGAATAGCTTGAACTGTACATTTTCAAACAGATTCATTGTCATTTTGTTACCATTTTCGAGCTTTTTGGCTTGAACTGTTTGTTTTTCTTTTGTTCCATCATATTTCCTTTTTTCCTGAGCATGGCTGTTATGGTGATGGGAGGGGCAACAAAATAGCAAAGATTGGAGAAAAAAGCATCCCAGAATGTATGGAAAAAAATCATGGTAAGAAATTCATAAAAGATCAACCTCCTGTTTCCTACAGAAGCCAGCTATCTGTAATAATTCCATCTCATCCCAGAGAGTTGAAGTTCATCAACGTGACCCTTTCTGAATTTCAAAATACCAACCCATCTTTAAGCCCAAATGGTATGATTGCCAATGAAAAGGTAAAATTTTGCATTTAAAACGAAGCAAAATCAAAGGACATGGGGAAAAACCCAAAAACAGCTAAGCACTGATAAAAACTAATGGTGATAATCGAGCATGTTTAAAATTAAGGGAACTCTAGTTGATATAATTAACTCTAAAGAAAGCACATAAGCCAAAAGTTTCTCCAAAAAAAGATGAAATTTGACTGGCACTGATTGAACCAGAACTTAGATAACATCAAATATCACTTATTTTATGTTAAATGAGCAAGGTAAACACAAAATGACAACACAACCAACCAAATTTCCCAAGGGAAAAAATTGCAAGCCATAAGAACATAAACCAAATACAGCTGGTCCCATGCATGCAGTTTGCACACTCATCGGATTACAGAGAGAGTAAATCATGCATATATCCCTTGCAAAGGAACTATTGCCCATATTTAAAAAGATGAAACTTAGAAAATACTGTTCCTAAGTCATAATATTTGTGTAAACTAGCCTCACACATAATTAAACAATTTGAAGTAGATTGTCACATAAAATGAAAGAGAAATCACTGCAAAAATGTGTTGCCAGAACAAGAGTGCAGAGGTTTCCTTTGTGCCAAAACCCCTCAAGCTAGTTATTGCCCCAAGCAAGATTGCACTCGGCGTCGAATACTGCAAAAGAAGCACAAACACAAACATCTTATCCCCACTCACAAGGATATGCATTTTCCCTGCCAAGGCCACCACCCCAATACCCACGAGTGGAAGAAGCAGAAGCCTAGTGAAAATAATTCCAACAGTAGTTCTCATTCCAAGCTCCGACTTATCCGGACCTTCTGCAAGCATACCTCCAAGAACCAGCATCACCGAGGGCACCATCGCAGCTGCCACAATCTCAAGGCTGTCTGTAAAAAATGCGAGAGGAGCATCTTCATCAAAGAGGAAGGATCTCAATTGAGGAACCATACCCACGATGATGGCCAAGAGAGATGCAATAGTTGGAGGTTGAAGAATATGTTGGATCGGAGTCCTCTCCGCCACAATTCTGATCTTTCTCACGACTTTTGGTTCATTCAAGCATCTCACAGACCTAGGACTAACCCCACCTTCTATATACTCCTCCACATGCTGATCCAATTCTGTTAAATTGGGTTCGGTACTTCCAGACATGCTTCTGAAGATCCGAGCAATGAATGGTGTCTTGCAATGCTCAGTCTCCTTGTGATGCATTCCAGGCCACTCGGCTTCAAACAGAAGAGGCCTGCTTGCATCCCCCATCGGCTCTCTTTCGATCTCGGAATCCTCGGGAACAATCTCATAAAACTCCTCAGGGGGCTCCAGCATGTGATACACAAAAGTATAAACCAGAATCACTGCAACCCACTGTGCAAAGGATATATAAGCAACCCCTGTTGTATTGCAGTGCTGCCCAAATGGTTGGTCTGAGCTGTGGCATATAGATCCAATTATGGCAAGGGGGAGGTTCCCTGTGTTCCCAAATCCAGTCATGACAACAGTGAACCTGAAATACTGAGGGGGTGGCCTGCAGATCAGGGCTACCAAGTACCCAAGAATACATCCTATGCAAGTGCTGAGCATCACATTCACAGGGATGAACCACCATTCCCTCATGTTTTTCAAGGTCACTGATTTCCCCAGCTCTGTGAAGATGAGGCATGGGAGAAACAGTGCAAAGACAAGCTTGCTAAGAAGCTTGAATGTTTCCCTGGAGATTAAGTTTATCTTAGGATGTGCTAGAAGCAGTCCTATGCTGCTCAGGCATAAGAGCTTCAATAAGGGCACCACAGAACTCAAGAGATTTTGCTCCCCACCTACAACCTCATTCCCGACAGATTGCAGAATAGAAGCCATTGCCATATTCGTAGACCTAAAAATATTTCTCAAGTTTGGCAGTTTTGATTAATCACAGAGCGGATTTTCAATTGAAGCGTGTTCAATCCTTGAATTCGACAAAAGGCCAAGCAATAGAAGCGTGTGCAATCCTTGGATTCAATAAACATAAGGATTGGATATGTACCTGAGAAAAGCGTTACCCACATCCGCAGATATCGACACTCAATCAAACCTGGCAACGGATAGCAGCAGAAAATGTATAAAATTCCTTGTGCCCTGCCCTGTAGCTCGAATCTTTGAATATGTTGGGAATGAACAGAGAGGCCACCGTCTGCCCTCTGAATCAGTGCATCACTTGTGTCCTGGAAAACTTTGATTCCCGGAATTAAGATCCATATATTGGGTGCTATTAATCTATATTTGGTGGGACTCTTATATCAGAATAATTCTGACCAGGAAGATTGATTTTATTGCCGAGAAAAGACGGTTCAGAAAACTAACCCATCCTTTAAAATAGTACACATGTTAATGTTCTTAACAATAGTACAGATGTTAATGTTCTTAATTGCTTAGAGTTATTTGTCGTATTGCATATAAATGGAAAAAATTGGATAAGAACTCCACATTTTTCTTTAATATATTTTTAGGTAATAATATGGAGCACACGTCTCGTAGACAATTATTGAGGTCATGTCTCCTTTTTCCAAGAGTTGTAGTGAAATGGAAAACGGTATCTTCATGATTAGTCAGATATACATGTCGGATGGATTAACGATGCATGTCGAGACTTTGTTGCCCTCTTGGTTATTTATTTATTTATTATAATTTTCTATTTTATATTTGAAAGTTTATTAAAAAAATAAAAAAGTAATATATTGAATTTTAAATATCTGTGGTTATTTTTTAGAAAAATATGGTCCGGATTATTCATAGTATTTTGTTCATCAAATCCCCGTTTCGAATTTGAAGAGGATCCATCATCAAGACAGTGAGTGATAGACTTATTTATAGTATTTTGTTCATCAAATCCATGTTTCGAATCTGAAGGGGATCCATCATCAAGACAGTGCGTGATAGACTAAGAGAAGAATTTACTACCAAGGCAAATAAATAGAAATCTAATATGATAAGTTACTACCATGACAAATAAATAAAAACTTAATATGATAAATTAAGGTTAAGGTAGAAGCCAACAAATTCCTTAGTACTAAAATATATAACCTATTTAGTTTTTGTTTTATTTATTTTAATTTTTATATGAATTACTAGAGAATTAATTAATTATAAATAAATAAGATAAATTCTCTAAGTTTATTTATTTCTTGATTTATTTTAACATGATATGATATGTTTACCAAACATAATTAGTTCTATTATGCTTTTACTTTTATTTTGTTTTAATTAATTTTATTTTAATTTATTATGAAATCTCATTATATTATGTTACCTAATTAAATAAATAGTTTATGTTAATTTTAATTCATGTTATTTTAATAATAGATCTAATTAACTTTTTATTTTTATTATTACTTAAATAAATTAATTCATTTAATGCTTTACTAATAAAGTAGTAAATATTTGATTTAGATTTATTTCATTTAATTATTAATAATTTATAGAATAATCTTTTTTATATTAATGTTAATGCTAAACCTATGTCATTTAAGATTTAATTTTATGTTTAATTTATTTATTTATTAGTCACTTAATATATATTTAAAATTTTTAATAATTAATCACCTAAATTAATTAACAATAAACCTAATGATGATTATTTATTTATTATTCTTAATAGTTATTAATTTGTTTATTTATTAATTTATTTGTAACAAATAAATGGTTATTATGACAAATAAGTAATTATTAATTCTTTAATCAATTTTTATTTTATATTATTTAACCAATTGATTCTTTAATTAACTAAGAGAGAGAGTTAGAAATTAAGGAAGGGGTAGCGTACAAAACTGATGTACTACTCATCGAAAGATCTAGAGGGATTGATATGTCTAATCAGGGGGAGCTAGTTTCCACTAATCTCATTCCCATTGTCCTTGTTGAGGTTATGTGGAACCTTCATAATGTCAATAGCCTCTCTGATTTTTCTCATTTGATAATAATCTTCCCTTGCAATAATTCTGGCACTCTCCAAACACACATGATGCTTGGTTTTCGAGGAGTGCTATGCAAGGGCTGATCTACGAGATCTCTCATTCTTAATATCTACTCTGTGCTCTCTAAGTCTTGTTTTCAAAGACCGCCCTGTCTCTCCAATATAACTCTTTCCGCACGAACAGTGAATCTTATACACACCCTTAAGCTACTGATGATCAATGTTATCTTTAACATACTTCATTTTCTGCCTAATCGTTCCACATGTTGTAAACTGAGTGAATATGTCCTTCTTTCTTAAAATGTTAGCGATTTTATCTATGACCCCTTGAATGAATGGAAGGTACACCTTCCCGCAATTTTCTTTCTCATAGTTATCTCGGGTACACCTTCCCGCAATTAGTCGACTTCTACCTTAACCTTAACTTATCAGCTATTAGGTTTCTATTTATTTGTCCTGGTCGGTAAATTCTTCTCTTAGTCTATTACTCACTGTCCTAATGATGGATCCCCTTTGGGGTTTGAAACGCCAATTTGATGAACAAAATACTATGGATAATCCGGGCCATATTTTTCCAAGAGTAATATAGTTAATTATTTATAAATTTAGATTTTAAATAAATGTTTTTCGGATTAATCATATTATTAGGATTTTGGTCGATGTTTCGAACATGCATGTGATCCATCTTCATGACAAGGTGAGAAAATCACATCATTAGGATTTGGTCGACGTTTCGAACATGTGGTTTATCTTCATATTCATGACAAGGTGAGCAAATCAGTGAATCTTCAAGAATAAATAGTATGGATGCAACATTGCCCAAAGTTAGCCGTTGGTGATTAGTTAATCACGAAAAATCCAAAACGGCATTAAGGAACTATATATTAAAAATCAAAATTCAATTATGAAATCACTATTACAAGCATAATTATTTATATTAATAATGGATAACAATACAATATGAGCTGATTTAGTTACAAGGTATTATTTAAAAATGGGTCAAAAATTAACAAGGAGTTAAAAATGAGTTATAACTATTTAAAAATAATTGTTAGGCAGTTTATATAACCCAATTAATGAAATATTAAATAATAATAATGCTAAGAGTAAGTACAAAAATATTTTATATTTATAAAGTGATGAAGAATAGGATACAAACTATTATGTATCAACAAGAAAATAGGAGCTTAATTATTTATTTATTATAATTATGTTAAATAAATAGTATCAAACTAATATAATTTAATAAAGAAATTAGGAATAATAAAGTAAATTAATATATAGATTATTATAAATTAAATGGATTTATTATATTATTATAAATTAGTAAAGTAATTATGAATTTAATAAAAGGGAAATACAAGATACAAAAAATGATATATTTATAAAGAGGGTGAGGAGACAGGGGGTGAGGAATCACGAAGAGAGGGTCGAAACCTAGCTCCTACTTAATTTTGAATCTACTAAATATCTATAGGAATTGAATTTTTGAGGTGCAAACCTCTTTTAGAGTGAAAAGAGATTTGATATTTCTGTGCGCTTGGTAGATACAGTGTTGATATGGATCTAGGTTGGTCTTTCTCCCTTTGAATAGGTTATATTTCACATGAATACCATGGGTCAATACATTATTTTTATTTTTATTATTGTTGTTTACATAATAGAACAGGAAAGGACATTACAACATCTCTTCTATATTGGGCTACAATGTTCCTTGACACAATTATGTTATTTATTACTAAATAATAATAATATATTTTTAATGTTATAGCTAAGTTAGATATAAGACTCCTTTTTTGTGGGTTTCTTTGTGGAACAAGGAACATGCTTGTACACATAGATGTACATATTGTACATGCTCTAGATTTGAACATGTAATCTCTTAAGAAGAAACACATGCTCTTAACCATTATGTGCAATCACATTATACTAATATAGCAACACCAAATATTATACTAAAATGGTAAATATATATTATGTAATAAAAAATCATTCCAACTTAAAATAAAAAGGGGTAAAGCGTTGTCTTCCAAGGACTAGTCCATTTTCTACTTTACTTCATGTTCTTCTTTTTATCTTGTGGTCAAAGGTTGGAGGTCTTCATCGATGCAAACTGGCTTAGCATATGTGCCAACAAAGTCATGAAGGCCCTGTTTAGGGTACAAGGCTTCATCTTCCTCATTAAGCTAAGAAATGACAATTTTGATTCCAAACACATTTTGAAAAGTAGCTTCAGATTTCTCGCCCAAGAATTCAATTCTATGCAAAATATGTGTTGTTATGGAGCTCTTTATTCTTCCAAGACCTAGGCTATCGTTTTTTTCACTATATAATAAATTTTGGTGATCCAAAAGAGCTTTATCTCCTTGGTCTTAGAGAAACTCGGATCTTGAACCCATCTATCCATTTACTCCTATACTTTTTTCCCTAGATAGATTGCACCTCTTCTCTTTAACTTTACTATTCAATTCTTCCAATTTGGATTTAACTAACTCATTAAATAAATAGATAGATGTTACCTAATTAAATAAATAGTTTATGTTAATTTTAATTCATGTTATTTTAATAATAAATTCAATTAACTTTTTATTTTTTATTATCACTGAAATAAATTAATTCATTTAATGCTTTACTAATAAAGTAGTAAATATTTGATCTAGATTTATTTCATTTAATTATCATAGAATAATCTTTTTTATATTAATGTTAATGCTAAATCTATGTCATTTAAGGTTTAATTTTATATTCTATTTATTTATTTATTAGTCACTTAATATATATTTAAAATTTTTAATAATTAATCACTTAAATTAATTAACAATAAACTTAATGATGATTATTTATTTATTATTCTTAATAGTCATTAATTTGTTTATTTATTAATTTATTTGTAACAAATAAATGGTTATTATGACAAATAAGTAATTATTAATTCTTTAATCAATTTTTATTTTATATTATTTAACCAATTGATTCTTTAATTAACTAAGAGAGAGAGTTAGAAATTAAGGAAGGGGTAGGGGACAAACCTAATGTAATACTCATCGAAAGATCTAGAGGGATTGATATGTGATCAGGGGCAGGGGGAGCCAGTTTCCACTAATTTCATTCCTATTGTCCCTGTTGAGGTTATGTGGAACCTTCATAGTTTCAATAGCATCTTTGATTTTTCTCATTTGATAATGATCTTCCCTTGCAATAATTCTGGCATTCTCCAAACACACATGATGCTTGGTTTTGGAGGAGTGCTCCGCAAGCGCTGATGTACGAGATCTCCCATTCTTAATATCTGCTCCGTGCTCTTTAAGTCTTGTTTTCAAAGACTGCCATGTCTCTCCAATATAACTCTTTCCGCACGAACAGTCAATCTTATACACACCCTTAAGCTGTTGATGATCAATGTTATCTTTAACATACTTCATTTTCTGCCTAATCGTTCCACATGTTGTAAACTGAGTGAATATGCCCTTCTTTCTTAAAATTTTAGCGATTTTATATGTGACCCCTTGAATGAATGGAAGTTACACCTTCCCACAATTTTCTTTCCATAGTTATCTCGGGTACACCTTCCCACAATTAGTCGGCTTCTACCTTAACCTTAACTTATCAGCGATTAGGTTTCTATTTATTTGTCCTAGTCAGTAAATTCTTCTCTCAGATTATCACTCACTGCGCTAATGATGGATCCCCTTTGGGGTTCGAAACACCGATTTGATGAACAAAATATTGTGGATAATCCGGGCCATATTTTTCCAAGAGTAATATAGTTAATTATTTATAAATTTAGATATTAAATAAATGTTTTTCGGATTAATCATATTATTAGAATTTTGGTCGATGTTTCGAACATGCATGTGGTTCATCTTCATGACAAGGTGAGAAAATCAATGAATCTTCAAGAATAAATAATATGGATGCAACATTTCCCGGAGTTAGCCGTTGGTGATTAGTTAATCATGAAAAATCCAAAACAACATTAAGGAATTATATATTAAAAATCAAAATTCAGTTATGAAATCACTGTTAGAAGCATAATTATATATATTAATAATGGATAATAATACAATATGAGTTGATTTAGTTACAAGGTATTATTTAAGAATGGGTCAAAAATTAACGAGGGGTTAAAAATGAGTTATAACTATTAAAAATAGTTGTTAGGGGGTTTATATAACCCAATTAATAAAATATTAAATAATAATAGGGTTAAGAGTAAGTATAAAAATATTATATATTTATAAAGTGAGGAAGAATAGGATACAAACTATTATGTATCCACAAGAAAATAGGAGGTTAATTATTTATTTATTATAATTATGTTAAATAAATAGTATCAAAATAATATAATTTAATAAAGAAATTAAGAGTAATAAAGTAAATTATTATATACATTATTATAAAATAAATGGATTTATTATATTATTATAAATTAGTAAAGTAATTATGAATTTAATAGGGGAATACAAGATACAAAAGATGATATATTTATAAAGGATATGATAGAACCTAAAAAAAAAGAGGATGAGGAGACAGGGGGTGAGGAATCACGAAGAGAGGATCGAACCCAGCTCCTACTTAATTTTGAATCTACTAAATATCTATAGGAATTAAAAATTTTGAGGTGCAAACCTCTTTTAGAGTGAAAAGAGATTTGATATTTCTGTGCGCTTGGTAGATACAGTGTTGATATGGATCTAGGTTGGTCTTTCTCCCTTTCAATAGGTTATATTCCACATGAATACCATGGGTCAATACATTATTTTTATTTTAACATATAGTTATTTTTATTTTTATTATTGTTGTTTACATAATAGGACGGGAAAGGACATTAAAACATCTCTTCTATATTGAGCTACAACGTTTCTTGACACAATTATGTTATTTATTATTAAATAATAATAATATATTTTTAACACTATAGCTAAGTTAGATATAAGACTCCTTTTTTGTGGGTTTCTTTGTGGAACAAGGAACATGCTTGTACACATAGATGTACATATTATACATGCTCCAGATTTGAACATGTAATCTCTTAAGAAGAAACACATGCTCTTAACCATTATGCGCACTCACATTATACTAATATAGCAACACCAAATATTATACTAAAATGGTAAATATATATTATGTAATAAAAAATCATTCCAACTTAAAACAAAAAGGGGTAATGCATTGTCTTCCAAGGACTAGTCCATTGACTACTTTACTTCATGTTCTTCTTTTTATGTTGTGGTCAAAGGTTGGAGGTCTTCATCAATGCAAACTGGCTTAGCCTATGTGCCAACAAAGTCATGAAGGCCCTCTTTAGGGTACAGGGCTTCATCTTCCTCATTAACCTAAGAAATGAAAATTTTGATTCCAAACACATTTTGACAAGTAGCTTCAAATTTCTCGCCCTAGAATTCAATTCTATGGAAAATATGTGTTGTTGTGGAGCTCTTTATTCTTCTAAGACCTAGGTTATCGTTTTTTTCACCATATAATAAATTTTGGTGATCCAAAATAGCTTTATCTCCTTGGTCATAGAGAAAGTCGGATCTTGAACCCATCTATCCATTTAATCCTATACTTGTTCCCTAGATAGATTTCACCTCTTCTCTTTAACTTTACTATTCAATTCTTCCAATTTGGATTTAACTATCTCAAGGAGCTTCAAATGGAAGAACTCATCTAATGTCAAGGCTTCCCTCTCATCTATAGTAGAATATTTGAAGTGATCAAACTCAAAACCATTCCTAAAAGTGGATTTGTGCCTCTTACCTTAACCTCACCTCTACTCCCCAATGTTTCACTTCAACATTATGTTGCATTCCAAATTTTGAGATAGAGAAGACAAAGGTGACCAACTTAAAGTACAAAGTTGGACCTAGCTACCCTTCTCCTTACTAAATTGATGATTGGGTCACTAGTGCCCCAACTTAAATTTTCCAACCAAACTATTCTCCCAAGAATGCCCAACTAGAAGCCAACTTGAGCTTCAGCTAGTTGGGCATCAACTTTTCCTCTCAAATTAAGCGACTTAAGACCAGACACCAGGAAAACCCAAAATAGGCAAGGAGAATACCATGCTTGGAGCTATCCAGAGCTACTATTCTTCCTTCATCCTCCCATAGATCCCTCACTTTAGTCTCCACCATGGAATTTTTGTCAAGCAGGACATGTTGGCTACCTATTTTCATAGTTCCCCATTTTACCTTGACTATGAGATAGACACTTCCAATCTTATTGTTGACTTTTGAGATAGATATTGTGGCATATACTTTATTCTTGAGGACATCAAACATTTAGGATCCAGTCGTTATTTTGCATAATGAGCACTCATGGTGTGCTTATTTCGATTGTTAGTGTAGATTATGTTGATGATTATGATATCAATTCATATTGTTGATTCAATGTTACTTATCATGTATACACTATGATGACTAATCCTTATGATCATATGTTATTGACAATTGTTTGAGTGTGGTAGGAGACCATAGTGGTGCATAGGCACATGATCCAGATTTATGAAGGAATGAAATGAAATACAAATTTAAAATAGAAACATAGAGATATAGTGAAACTATACTTCAATTAATAAATAGTGAATGTTGAAAATTGTTTACATGCAGAAGGAAAGCAAACTAGCTTGGGCAATGGTATCTTATCTTTGAGAAGATATGTGACAACTACATGCCTTATGAGCTGGGTTACAATGAGTCTCGGAGGCCTTTTTATCATCAAGAAGCAGTGAGAAACCCTAAAAATCCAAAAACCCAACCCTAGGAGATGAAAGGCCAAAAGGTATAGGCCTCGATGGGGTTAGTTGCAACATCAACTTCCCAGAGCCGTAACTTTAGCATACGATATTCGTTTAGCATGCATGATAGCCCATTAGATAGGTATATCCAAGGACACCAACTTTTGACTTCAGTCGATGTTTGCCAATTTCCCCAAAAAACACCATTTAGGGCCCCAAAATGGCTCTGAAAGTTTGGGACCCGAAAACTGCCAAAAATATGAAATTGTGTTGGAAAATAAGAAACTGATAGAAAACAGTGCTAGGACTCTAAGTGGAATAGGCGGGTGGACACCAATATCCACCTGGATTAATCCCCCCCCTTAGGAAGCAATGGTCCCCATTGTGTTGAGCCTCCATGAGGTGAGGAAACTTTTGGTGAACTTGGTCCCTAGTGAAACACTTGCCTTGGTGTAGGAATTGGATGACTTTGACAACCCGATATCATTGGATCCTTTGTTGGAAAATGTTCTCAATTTGTGTATCCATGATGTGATTAATTGTGGCATGTTTAATGCAATTTGGGTTGAGCTCGGTTGGTGTTAGTTGCTCAACAATGTTTGATGTGTCCAACAATGGTGGAAAGTATGGTCAAAGGCGGTCCACATTGAATATTAGGTGCAGGCCAAGGAATGGGGGGATACTTAGCTCGAAAGCATTGTCACCCACAACCTTGGTGATGGTGTAAGGCCCGTATCGGAGTGGTTGAAGCTTCTGATGGGCTCCGACAAGGTGTTCCTTCTGCAAATGCAACCAAACCTTGTCGCCCACTTGAAACTTATGTGGCACCTGATGTTGATCATGATGTTGTTTGTACTTAGTATTGGCTTTATCCAAGATATCATGAACATATTAGTGGATGTGTTGAATGAATTCAATAAAATTTATGGTGTTATCAGTTTCAGATTGAACTTGTGCAAATTTTGTTTGTGTTGCTACAAGCGACATTGCAACGTCAATGGGACACAATGGTTGAAATACCAGGCCCACCTGAAAGGGATTGTGTCCAATTGAGCTATGGAGAGCTATGTTGTAGTTGTGTTGCACATAGGGGAGACTCTCATCCCATGTTCATGGATGCTTAGAGTTGTACATGTGTAGTATGTGCAATATCATCCTGTTGACAACCTCTGTCTAGCCATTAGTCTGGGGGTGGAATGCAGTTGACTTGGTGAGATTTGCGTCTAGAAATGACCAGAGGCTTGATCATATTGCACTTAGGAACCTGTTATCCTGATCTGCTATAACGGTCTGTGGGATCCCAAAATGTTACACTTGTTTGAAGAATAGCTTGGTAATGTATTATGTTGTGATACTCTTCTTGCACGCAGCCAATATGACCATCTTAGAAAATATATCAATAACCACAAACACACAACCATTACAGTGCTTAGTAGAAGGAATACCAAACATATAGTCCGCGGAGATGGATTCCCAATGCCAAATAGGAATAGGCAAAGGAGTGTACAGGCCTCGTTTCTTAATAGTTGGCTTGGTAATGACACAGGCAGTGCAGGATCTAATATATTTGCCAACATCCTATCAGAGTTTTGACCAATAAAAATACTTTAGCAATACTACCATTGTCTTCTCCACACCAAAGTGTCCTGTGACCCAATTTTAATGTGGCTCCCAAATCAGCTTGGCACGCTCTCTTAAATGAACACAAAGATATCCTAGATAGCATAACAGTCCATTTTGAAGGTGGAAGTTTGGAACTAGCTTTCCAGTCATCAACATATTGTAAGTGGTAGCAAATTCCAAGTCATTTTCATATAGTTACGGCCATCCAGAGGTCTCATGCCCATAAGAGTGGAGAACTATGGTCAATGCCACAATCGGGGGCCGGTTGAGGCAATATGCGACGTGATTGGTGCTACTCTTCTTGCATTTAATGTTCGAATAGAATTTTTGTAGATATGTGGCCCATTTTTTATGGTGATCATTCTACAACTTCCCTTGTGTCTACATAAATTGAAGAGGTTGATGATTTGTGTGGATGATCTTTTCCTTCCCTAGAATATAATGTTTCCATTTCTAGCAAGCCTGCACTATAGAATACATTTCCTTATCATAGGTGGGGTACCTTCGAATAGTATCAGAGAGAATCTCACTATGATAGGCCATTGGATACCTTTGTTGAGTGAGGATTACACCAATATCATAATTAGAGGCATCTATCTCAATCTCGAATGGTTTTTATAGGTCTAGCAAAGTGAGGATTGGTGCAAAACAAAGGCAGTGTTTCAGTTCAATTGTAACACATCCCTTCCTAAATCCCACCAATTCACAGTTTAGAAGGAGGTGGTTACTATGTTGACCCAAGATCAAAGGTCTCATTATGGAAAGGGGGTCAAAAAATTTCGATCTTTTCAACTGGTGCAAAACCTCAATTAGACATCATTGTTATGTCCATCTCATCAAGAAATTTTCGGTGATATTAAATTTTACTTTAATCTGACCTCTACATCAAGAGATATGATTGTTGAGTTTATGGAAAATTAGAAAGTGCCACATCATAAATCTTGCCACGTGGCACCCAAATGGTTACCATAGCCACCCTGTTGGTGCCACCTGACAATGGTATATTGATTGTCGACCCATTCATGGCATTGGTCTTCAAGATCCATGCTTATGTTTATAGTTATGTAACTTTTCCTATACTGCCAGCCACACACACACACACACAAATACATATATATATATATATTGATAGGTCTTCTATTGTTAGTAACTTCCCCGCTTTACCTTGGCCCTTAACGTTTTGTGCTTTCAAATTTTCTCTAGGGTAGTTCCTTTAGGCTAACTTGTTGGTGGGTCCACCCTCGAGCCAATGAGTAAATTGTCGATCTCACATGTTCGCAACCACAACCCGGGCTTATGTCCTCTTGTGCCCTCTTTGTTTTAGGATTTCATGAGTTGTTTTGCGCATGACCTTCTGGGATGACCTATATGGAGGGTCCAATATGTTCCAATCAGAGGACAATTGAGATCATGTATACACCACCATGTCCTAGTGTCACATCAGCTCCCACCCTCCATAATGCGCTTCACCTTAGAACTAATGGGGACCAACCTATGGGCTCATGTGGCCTAGTGGGTCCAGTCCTCTATATTGCAAGTAACCCCAATTGGTCCACGACTTCCACTTCTCATTCCATGCTATATTAGCATTGAGTCATCCCGACCTTTCCCTTGCGCGACTTCTTGCAGGCTTCCAGGATGCAACCTCTTGGATTACATCATCTTGGGGTTCTTCTTAGTTATCGATATCTCACACTAAATCTCGACCCTTCACCATGTTGGCCTCACACTAGGTTATGTGTTGCAGTCATATTGTTAACAACTTGGCTTTCCAACTGATTGTCGCATGACCGGATAAACTTATCCAAGCTCATGGATAAGGTTGGAAGGTTGTGCATAGGAGATAAGGTCCTTCTCCTGCTCTCCCACTACAATGAAATGCATTTGGGTTGCAGGAGGACAAGGCCTTCCTATGTGCCCAGTTACATATATTTGGTTGAGGCCACGATGTTTTAGTTTGATACTTAGGTGATATCAAACCCACACAAAGCCATTTATGAAGAGCTCAAGCATGGCTCAACCACGGCGGTTCTACAAATGTTTGGATTTGCGCTAGAGCTTGATCGTCGCCTTTATAGCTTCATGAAGCATGTTTTGTTGTTATCCCTCTTAAGCTTACTATAAGGATACCCTCTCAGGGTCCTAGATGACAGAAATATAGGCACGATTCAAGGACTTGTCCATCCAGGCCAGGGGCTTGTCCATTCAAGCCAAGGACTTACCCTTTCAGGTCAGGGACCTATCCATCCAGTCTCTCAGAGATCACAGTCCCTCTAAATCTTAAAGATTTGTGGGAAGCATGTTGTTATTGTTATGGAGATTTGCATGTCTTTTTTAAGGAGAAAATAAGCATAATAAAAGTTATAAAGGCAACCTGAAAGAATACAGTGCCGCAATAATGTCATAGGGAAATCAACATTCCACAGACAAACAAGAAATCCCCCTATTTATTTCGATCATAGGCACAGACCTTAAAGAAACATGAATCACATTATGACAGGCCTTAATTCATCATATTCAGGTTGATTCAGTTTTTAGGAAAAAATCCACACAACTGGTCATCAAATAAACATTACTACATGCTTGTATCCATCACAGTTTAATATTCAATGTTCACACCACATACAATGGCATTACTTAGTGCATACAATATTAGCACAAGTCATTATCTATGTGTGTTTCATGCATAAAGAACATTAGTGCAACATTACAATGTCAAGGCACACATTCATTAGAGTCTTACCATTCCAGTCACAGTGAACCATGATCTATTCATACAGTGAACACAACACCAATTTAACAGTGCAACATGAAATCAATGACCAAGAACGAATTTACAAACACTTATCTAGAATCAACACTACAGTTGGAAATTCAGATCAAGACAACAATTCTCCACCCAACCATAGACAAACTACAACCCTAGTACTTATAGTTGTCGCCCTTGAGCCAGATTCCAAAGCTTGAGGTGGAGTGCTTTCAAAGATAACTTCAACCAAAGAAACAACTGAAATAGGATGTACTAGGCCACTATGCCTTCATCCACTAGCTAAATAAACATTTTCCTAATCCTATCAAACTTTTCATACATTATGAACATCCATGTCAGCATATCACGGTACAGAGAGTTCAACTCACTTTCTGGAGAAGAGAGTCCAAAATAAGAAAATTTCATTAGTGGATAAACTATCAATAGGTGGAAGAAAGAAGATCTCTAGGTGGTTCATTAGTGAGACAAACATCAAAGCTTTAGTCCCCAAGGAAACTCCTATTGGTTCACCAACCTCACATGCACCCGAACGATTCTCCCCAATATAGTAGGTTCTTCAATCCCAAGCTTCTGGTGGGTTCTTCAGCCTTCAGGAAAGCCTTTGCTATATGTAATATTTTGCCTACCAAGCCTCTCTTAGAGTATTCCTCAGTTGGTGCTCCCAGTCAGTACAATGGTAGATATCATTTTCCTCTTCATTAAGCTCTGCGCTCTTCCACAATAGCTCTGGATGCTTCCTTCACTACATATTCCTTTATGCATGCATGAAAAATGTATGAGAGTGCATGTATGAATGAAAAGGAATGTATTGAGGTCCTCCCTCTTTTCTCGAATATAATAATTTCCATCTTGCCCCATGATCACACGATAGCCAATTTCCTAACAGTGCAACCCATGCCTATCTTTAAATTTTGTCCTCTTCTTGCTTGTGGTTAGGGCTAAAGGAAACCTTGACCCATCCTCATTTCTTCAGTTAAATTTAATGCACAATAATCTCATTTAATCTTCTCATCCAACCCAGGGTTGATATGTAAAAACACCCATTTCCTCAAGCAACCTCCTACCTCAATCAATGGAATTTGTGTCCCTCATCCAATTAACATAATTACAATTATTTACAATGAGAGAAATTTTTACCTAGGGTCGTCTACAATAATTTGTATATATCTAATACATATTGATGGGTCATCTATTATCGGCAACTTCACGTTACCTCATCCCATAACGCTTCATGCTTTCAAATTTTCTCCGGGGTAATTCCTTCGAGCTGACCTATCGTTGGGTCCGCCCTCACACCAATAAGAAAATTTTCGAGCTCACATGTTCACCACCATAGCCTGGGCTTACATCATCTTGCGCCCTCTTCATTTTATGGTTTCACGAGTTGTTCTTGGCATGACCTTCTGGGTTGACATGTATGGAGGGTCCACTTTGTGCCAATGAGAGGACAATTGGAATCACATATACACCACCGTGTCCCAGTGTCACATCATCTCGTACCCTATGAAATGCACCTCACCTTAGAAATCCATAGGACCAACCTCCAGGCTCACATGACCTGGTGGGTCCATTCCTTTGTAGTGTAAGTAAACCCAATAGCTCCATCGCTTCCACTTCTAATGCCACAATGTCTCAATGTTGAGTCATCCCGACCTTTCCCTTGCGTGAATCCTTGTGGGCTTTTCATGATGTAACCTTTAGGATTACATCATCCTGGGGTTCTTTTCATTCATTGATCTGTCACGCTAAATTTCGGCCTTTAATCATGTTGGCCTCACACTCGATGTAACAACCTTGGTTAAAAATCCATGTAAAAATATATAAGGCCACAGTTGACGGGACACTTATTCCAAGTTGAATGTTGGGAAAAACATACAAGTGGGTGTTCATTTGGTTTATTATGGCTAAGGAAATTGGAAAAGGTAATGGAAAAGGCTTTGGAAAGGAATATTGGCATTTTTGGCATATTTATTTATGAAAATAAAGGAAATTAGGAGAAAAGGGAGGTGAAAGGTCACAAGTTGCATGTGAGGAGGAAAATGAAGGAAAATCATGGAAATTGAAGAAAATAGAAGCCTCATTGATAAAAAGGCTTCTGAGGATCAGTTGACAGGATTTTTCTCAGGTTTTGAATTGGATCAAGAAACACAAAGAAGGCAAAAGGGAAGCAAAGATCAAGCAAGGAAGAGTAACATCAAGCGACTACAACATGATTCTTTGCAGGTATCGATTTGCATGTGTATTTTCCTTGCTATATTTGGCATGCATGGTATTTTATGTGGTTCTTTGTTGTCATGGCATGGGTTTTGCCAGGTGTGACAGTGTTTTTAGCCTAGCATTTCCATTTCCATATAGTCGTGGTGTGATGGGGTTCTCATGTTTTGGTTGAGCCAGATTTCCAGATGGATTTGAAGTTGAGTGAGGTGGATCTTCGAAATAAAGAACACATGGCCTAGTGATACTTGAACCGGACCATGGATTGCGGTAAATATACTGGCCTAGTGACCCCTGAACTGAACCCTGGGTTGTGGTAAAGCCAAGTATTGTGCTCCTTGGTGGGCCTAGGAATCCTTGACCAGTTAATGGCAACATATATGGTAAAACCTAGAGGTGGGTGCTCTCCATCAGACCTAGTAATCTCAGGATAGGATATGTGATAAAGCTTGGAGAGTGGGTCTCAGTTTAGGGCCTAGTGATCTGGTGAGGATTGCCGTAAAGCCTGAGAGACTAGGAGACAAGAAAATTCCTCACAGTGTAGGTGGAGAAATCCGGTGGCATCCATGCTTGTTTTGGCCTAGTGATCTAGTGGAGATCATGGTAAAGCTGGTTATTACATGTTTATTGTTTGGCCTAGTGATCCGGGATGGATTACGGTAAATCATGGTTTTCTTGAATGAGGGTGAGGTGGTTTGGCCTCAAGATGACCTGGTTGGTTCTTTTGGTGTGAGTCCCACATTCATGCTTGGAATATTGCACTGGGGTGAATGGATGAAGAGAGAATTGGCTCAGGAATTCTATGGTCGAGAGGAACGTGGTAGTCCCATGCCGGGTTGGATTTTGCATTCATTACTAAGAGGCTCTCTCCTTGATATATTATGTATAAATATATTGGTTTATATGTGGATTTTACGGCAGATGTATCCTTTATATTTATGTTGTTATTATGTTGGTTATAATTATGTATTATGAAAATGATGATGTTTGGCTTTCCTCATGTTTTGGTTGGTAAATGAATGAACAATGTATCAATCACCTAATAGATGATAATGCAGCTAACGATATAAGGGAACAATGCTTCTTAGTGATTCTTAGATAAGTATGAGACCCCTACGCTTAAATTTGTTGTTTACACCTGTAGATTACATATTTTTGACATGTTTGAAGAAATGCATGTCATGGCTAGTAGGGGTCCAATCGAAGGCTTGTTCAATTAATTGCATTTGTAGCAACATTCCCTTTATATTTATGTTTTGAAGGTGTCATTTAGTTCTGGGCAATGACCTAGTCTTTGGGCTTGAAAAATTAGCACAAATCTCGGGACACTGGCACAACACTAAGAAAAATAGTCCCTAGGTGCTAGCATACCATGTTGTGGGAGCGTCCAGATCCCTTTGGATGTTGGCATGCCCATATCATGGGAGAGTTTGGGGTTAATTGGTCTAAAAACTCAGTGGGACCTAGGGGCTAGCTACTTGAGTGGTTGGGATGGCTCTTGGGAGTTATGTTGTTGGTGTGGAAGGTTTGTAGAATGTTTTTTCGTCGATTCCACTTCCTTAAGGTCACATAGGAGGTCGAATCCCATCATAGTAGCCTCTTGTCACATGTTTACCCTAGTTGGCCGGTTACTTGGGTAGATGTGGGAGGAGGGTGTTATAGAGTGGTATCAGAGCATGGTTCACCCCTCGGACTGGATGGGCAGTGTGTTGGTCATGCATTCATGTCAGTTGCATATGTGTTCTTTATGCTTGTAGTCCATGTTCTTGTTGCATTTGCATGGTGTTTATCATGGTTGTAGTGATGTCACCATGTGAAGGTTGATGGTGTTGTTGTGGAATGTGTCATCATTAGTGTATGATTGTATATGCATTTTTTATGCATGTCAATGTCTATAGGTTGGTGTGCATGCATTGTTATGGTTATGGTTATGGTTATGCATGCATAATAGGTTAGATATGGATTGTGAGGTCGTTGTATGAAATTAGGTCATCATGATGCTATTGGTATGTTATGATGCTAATGTGTTGTATGAGAGAGAGCAGGAGATGCATATCATGAAAGTGAAATTGCATCATTAGATCTTGAGGCAAGAGCATGCCGTCCTACAGGTTGTATGTTGGGCATGCAGGTATGTAGGTTAAGGATTTTCATATGCATTATGGTTATGTGTATGTCTTTCATCCTATTGATGTTTTGGTTACATGCATGGTAGATGCTAGTGAATTAGTGTAGTCATATGCACGTGTCAGATAGTCATGAATGATAGTAACGTGTGGTTATATGCATTTCTATTTGTTGTTTTATGTTAGATAGCTTGATGATTAGGTTGTATGTTGTTGATGAGTATGTTATAGGTTAACTTGTTATTGCTATATGACATTTATCTTGATGATTAGGGTATATGTTTTTAAGAAGAGTTTCGGCGTAAATCACATGTAGAAAACCTTTGTTGACACGTTTCGAACCAACTAGTGTGGTTCATCGTCAGGACAAGTTGAGGAGTCATATCATAGCTGCAAGTTAAATAGGGAGAGCAAATCTTCCAAACGGCTAGGTGCGACCATTAACGGCTATATAAAAAATGACTAGATTATATAATAATATTCTAATGTTAATAATGGGTATCTAGTCAAAGTAACTAATTATCTTCTTAATAAATAATTCAATAATTTATATACTATAATATATTATATATTTGAATCTTGTACTATTTCATTTTATTTTTAAAATTCAATAATTTATATATTATAAATATTATATATTTGAATCTTATACTATTGCATTTTATTTATAATATTTTATTTGGTAATTAAATTAATTAATTTAATTCTTTTTAATTAATTTAATTATTTAAGTCCAATATGGATAAGATAGAGTCAATAAAGGTTAAGTAAAGGGGTTTCCATATCATTTTATTTAAATTTGGTTATTAAATTAATTAATTTAATTTTTTTTAATATATTTAAACATTTAAATCCAATAGGGAAAGATATAGTCCATCTAGGTCAAGTAAAAGGGTTATTGGAATTAATAAATTATTATTAAATGGAATTAATAAATTATTTTTAATTATTAGTTAAAAAAATAAAAATAAATAAATGAGTAATAATAATAAAAATAATAATAATTTTGGATTGAATAAGGTAAGGGTAAAAAACATAAAATCAAAATTATAAGTAAAGCCATCTAATGGATCAAGGGATTAAGATATTATAGATAAGGCATTATTAATAAAAATATTAGAACGAGAGACAAAAATTAAAAACAAGATGGTCAAGAATATGACCATTAATAAAATAAATTAACCAAAGGAGAAACCTAGGAGGATGGAGAAGGATACGAGATAATACAGGGAAACCTAGAAAGCTAGAAAAGGTCAAACAAGGGAGGAGGAGGGGGGGGAGCAGAAGGCAAGACTAGGAAGAAAGGGCAGGGATCCAACAACTACTGATCTTCCAGCCGTCATCTCTATTGAGATTGTCTGGCCTCTTTTCAATTTCAATGGCTTCCCTGAATTTACGGTGATGGAACTGCGCAACCTTGGCAATAACCTTGGCCTCCTCAATACAAACATGATGCTTGGTCTTTTCCGCATGCTCTGCTAATGCTGAAGACTTGGTTCTCTCGTGCTTTAGGTCAGTTGCATGTTCAATAATCCTTTGATGGATGGAGCGTCCTGTTTCCTCAATATAAGGGGTCCCACAAGAACAAGGAATCATGTAGACACCCTTCATGTCCTTAGGGTCAACAGGATCCTTCACCGATCGGAGGGATTTATGAATGGTGTTGAGGGGCCTAAAGGTTGAGGGAATATTATACTTCTTAAGAATCCGAGCAATCTTGTCCGTGGTTCCCTAGACATAGGGAAGATGGACACCTAGGAGATGCTCTTTAGGTTCTTTTTTAATTACTGAATTCTTGGAGGCTTTAAGGAAAGCCTTTTGACCAAGGCGCCTACTATAGCCGTTCTCTATAAAGACATTAAGGAGATGGGATTTCTCCTGAACGAAGCTCTTATTATTAGAAATCCTAAGGGCACAAGTAGCGAGGGTGTTAAGAACACCCAATTTTTGTGTAGGGAAATGATGGGAATTGGCATGAAGATATTGCTTAGTATGCGTTTTCTTCCGAAACACTGAGTGGGAGAGGGAACCGTCAATATTCTTAGAGATAAGAATATCAAGGAAGGGGAGGCAACCATTAACTTCTTTTTCCATGGTGAACTTAATGGCAGAGGATTGACAGTTGAGGTGATTGAAGAAGAGATCCAACTCCTCTTGGCCATGGGACCAGATGACATTAGTGTCATCTACATACCTTTTCCATAGCTTGGGTAGGAGACGGGCTGAGGCTAAAGCTTTGGCTTCGAAATCTTTCATAAAAGGATTAGCAAAAATAGGGGATAGGGGTGAGCCCATGGCAACACCACAGGTCTGTTCAAAGAACTCACCCTCGAAACAGAAAAAAGTGGAAGTAAGACAGATCTCAACCAGCTGAGCAGTATCGGGATCTGTTAGGCGATAGATCACTTCCAAGGCCTCCTTTATAGGGATACAAGTGTAAAGGGAGACCACATCAAAGTTGATGAGAATGTCCTCAAGGTCAAGCTTTATGTCCTTAAGCTCTTTAATGAAGGATGCAGAGTCTTTTACGAAGGACTCTGTACGGCCAACTAAGGGCTTAAGTTTAAGGGCAAGGAACTTAGCTAGAAGGTAGGTCAGACCACCAATAGTGTTGACAATAGGCCTCAGGGGAGCCCCCTCTTTGTGAATCTTAGGCAACCCATAGATCCTAGGAGTAATGGGACTGCTCTCAATGAGTTTATGGCTTAGGGAACTAACAGAGCTACTGGACTTAATGGCAAGAGCCACAACCCTAGAAATTTTCTTTAGAGGGTTCTTGGGTAGCTTTTTATAACTGCCACTATTGTAGAGATGATCTAACATCTTCCTGTGGTAATCATCCCTGTTGAGGATGACAGCAGCACCTCCTTTGTCAGCCTTCAGAACCACGATATCTTTGTTCTGGTTTAAGGATTTGAGGGCGACGAATTCCTCATTGCTGAGGTTCTTCTGAGGGGGCTTAGCCTTCCTAAGGATGACAACACAATCCTGCCTAATAGTGTCCTTAATGTTATCAGGGAGATCTCTAATCCCATATTCCACGTCGCAAATAATGTCATCCACCGGGATTTTTTTAGGGGCAAGGGCAAAGTTTAAACCTTTGCCTAAAAGTTTAAAAATAGAAGGGGGAAAGGAGAAACTAGATAAGTTGACAACTTTATTATTTCGAGAGGAAGGGGGAAGATTATTCTCAAGAGATACATTATTAATGTGTTGTTGATGAACATGATATATAGCTTGTTGTTGTTATATGCTAGTAACTTGATGATTAGGGTTATTACATTAAGATCTTGATGTTATATGTATCATACTAAGTTGGATTAGTCTATGAAAATGGTTAGGGTTATGACATTCATGTATGAGTCGACTTATTTGTGACATTGTGTTGTACTAATCTTGTGTAGGTGCGGTAATTATGTATTAATGATAATTTTTTATGAGTTTATGATGTGAACATGTTAGCTAGTGACTATTATGGATACCATGACCTTGTTTATGTTGTGAACTTATATTGTGCTAATCTAGATTAATTGTGCAGAAAATATAGCCTCCCTTGAGATATATTAAGGTATGAGTTGCTTATTTCATCTACTTGGTGTTTGAATGTTTGATTAAGTCATCTATTTGGTGTTTGAGTGTTTGGTGTCTATTATGTCATCTAGTTGATTTATTTAACATGGTACGTTTATAGTTCATTGAATGTTTGATTAATTGTATGATATGAGTAGGTGTCTATAAGATTGCATCAAGAAATGATATTGTTTTAAAATGGTCGTACTAACACATATGTGTTGAGACAGTCGATATGTACTTGAATGTAAGTAGGTGATAGTTGTAGCATTATGTCCAATGACTATGAGTTGACTATGGATTATGACATGATTGTTAGTCTTGGTAAAGGTTGATTTCAAATTGATAGATATGATTGTCTTGATATTTGGAACATGTGGTTGACATGTGTGAGTAGTTGCAAGGTAACATGCTTGGCATTAGTATGACAAAGTAATAGTTGATTTGTTTATATACTATCCATTGGGTGATGTGACAGTACATAGTAAGACTTGATTGCAGCAAGGTAAAGGTAAAATAAAGGAATTGGGAAATAATTCCTTTGACTATGTTTGGAAACCCTAATTCCAAATGAATGAGTGATTTGCATACAAGAAGTCTTCTTAACCTTGATTTTGTTTGACATTATGTGGATATGTGCTACATTCATGGACATGTATTTAAGAGGTATAATGGTTGGTTCTAGTTATGGCTAGATTCCTAAAAGTATTGGAGTCCCTTGAGAGATGGTGTGGATGTGTTTCGTTGCAAGCAACATGCTTGGCACAACAAGTTGTTATATTTATTTTTGCACTGACAATTATGTGTTTATGGAAATATGATGCAGGGGATTTCATGGAAAAGAGAGGTTGCCATGAAATATTGAAGACGTTTGGGTTGAGATTTCCTTGGGAACCATGGGGATTGAGTCATGGTGTTTGTTTCTATTCTTGTGCTTTTGGTCTTTTGTGATTTGTTGAGCTTGATTTGTAGTTTTGTTTATGTTTGGTGCAAGGCCTTGTCACTTTTTTCGCGGTGTCATATTGTTATTGGTTTTCATGGTTTTCTTCTTGTTTGCATTTTTTTCTTCCCTTTTAAGTCTTGAGAGTCTTGGGAATTGGTTTGGAAAGAGGAAAGTTAATAGCTCAAGGAGAGCTTAATGAAACCTAGAAGGTCATGTAAGACCTGAATGAAGCTCAGTGCAAGAGTAAGGAAGTTGAAGGTAAGAATATGAAAATCGGTTGGATTGGTTCGATCCATTGGTGTAAATGGATAGTGGCAATAAAATCATGAGAAAGGTAACAAGAAAGGTAAAGTGAATGGATGTGAGGCATCTGATTCCTTGGCTATGTTGGGAATGGTTGTTCTCAATGTTGTGCATGTTGTGCATGGATAAAGGGAGTTCTCTTAACCTTGACCTTATGATATCTGGTAATTATGTTATAATCATGATTATGTTGATATATATATATGTGTGTGTGTGTGTGTGTGTGTATGTATGTATGTATGTAAGTATGTATGCCGTGTTTGACAGGGTTGTCATGGATCATGGTTGTTTAACGTTGATGTTTATATGTATATATGTGTGTATGTATGTCGTTGTCTGATAGGATCATGATTGCTTTATGCTAATGTTTATGTATATGTATGTATGTATCCATGCATCTATGTCACTATCCGACAGGGTTGTCAAGGATCATTCTTGTGGAGGAATGATTGCTTATGTAGGTGAATGGCATGAAGAGGTTCCTGGTCTTATGAGGAATCAAGTGGGAAGAGTAACCCTGAAAGTTAAACAAGGTCAGTATCATGTGGATATGAATTGATATTGCATGCTTGTACTATGCCTATGTTTATGTTTTGGGTAGGAAATTCTGAGGGATACATCAGTGGAATGGAAGAAACGTGATCGGCATCATGCTGGAACAACTATGAATAGTGGAAAGACAATATAAGCAAGGTTGTTTGGTAGAGTGTGTGTAGTCTATGGATGTGCAGTACTATTATTTTGCATATGTTGTATATGTTGTACATGTTGCATCTGTGATGTTGTGTGCATACAGTGTTGTGTATATATAATGTGTGTACATGTTGTTTATGCAATGTTATGTACAGGGTGGTGCAAATAGTGTTGCATGAATATTGCATATGTAGTGTTGGGTATAGATGGTGTTAGAGTCGGTCTGGTCATCCCTCCGTCAGAGATCAAAACTCTTTTTGCATTTCATGTTTAGGTGTCCCATCTCTCTTGATCAGTTGCATTTCGTTAGGAGCATGCCATAAATCTGACGGAAGGGATTTTGTCATTCATTCCCCTCATGCTTTGCACTGCTGGCTCAGGTCTGTCCATCAAAATCAAATCTTAAAGGTCATTTGCAGTCTTGTTGCAGTTTCTAGGTCATAACAGTCATTTTAGTCATTAGGTCTAGGGTTAGTCAATTTGGTCTTCGACAAAGTCTAATAAAGCCAGCAGGCCAGAGGGAGGTCCTTGATAAGTTGTTATTTCAAAAGATTTTTATCGTCATATAGATGGATTATGACTTTTCTTCAAAACTCTGTTTTGAAGACAAGTCGACATTTTGTTATTTGTAATAATTTAAAAAATAAAAATCAGTTCTTGAATTCTTCAAGCGCAACCCTGGTCTCCTTTGCCAAATTCCATGATAACTATCCCTGCAAAAAATTGCCAAGAAATTCATCATTTCAACCAAAAATCAAGGAGGAAACAAAAAGTCAGAGTTCTATTAATTGTGAAAAAGTGTCAATTGCAAAACATTACAAAAATGGGTTTTGGAGAACCAAAAATCAAATTGATGTCTTTATAAAGGTTTTTCCATGAAGATGAAAGTCATTCTGCATGCCAAGGTTGGAGAAAAGCATTTCAAGGTGAATCTGGGTGAGCAGTGTGTGTTTTGGAGAGAAATCGTTTGCAACTAACTAGCGCGACGCACATAATAGGTGGCGCGACGCACTGGGAGTTTCTGCCCAGTGTTAATTTGAACGGGCGTGATGCACAGAGAGAGCGCGGCGCACTGGGCTCTTGGCGCGGCGCATATAGTCCAAAGCCCGATATTGCATGAAACTTCACCAAATTGCTCACTCCTTGCGTGAATTTGTCAGGTAGGGCTGCTATTTTGACATTGCTTCAAATTTTGTGATAAGTGTTGGTGGTTTATGGGTGGTAGCAGTCAAAACAAAAATCCAAACCCTCCCTCTAAAGTGCCTTCAAAGGAAGTTTGTTGTAGGTTCTTTAATCTTTGATTTGTCACCAAGGATTCTCCTTTTTCCCCATTTTTTCCCTTGTTTCCTCATTTCCTACCCCCCCCCCCCACTAAGCTGATCAATCCTACATTACATTTAAATCCCAAAAACCCAAAACCCTAGCCCTTATAAAAATCTCCTCAACCCTATACAACTAATCCCAAACCCTAAACCTTATTCCCATATATAAAATCCCCCTCCTCTCCCTAATTAAATTTATTTCAATATTCCCTAATCCCCTACTTTTTTCCCCTTCCTAACATTCCCTGGTTGCATTTGTTTTTCCCCTTGGTGGCAGAATCACAACATAGCAATTTTTTACATCAAAAAGAGCAGTCCAAGTACAGTTTGTATACATCAGCATCTTGTCTTCAAGGTATTTTGTCCAGCAGTCATGGGATCTGAGCATTCATCGGACTATGAGATGGAAACCCAAAGTGACTCTCCCTTGGAAGAACAGGCACCCCGGAGGCCTCATAAAAGTGGCGGACATGTTAGGGAAGAACCGACCACCCTTACAGAATTGCAGGCCTACCCTCTTTCTATGCAGTGTTTTCAGCATCAGTCATGCTATGAGTTTTGTCAAAAGGTGGCTAGTGTCCAATGTCATCATGAGTTGGCTCGTCTTTTTGTGTTGCACTTGCATGGAGATCAAGCTATCTTGGCTGGTGTCACCTTCACACTTACACCATAATCTGTCTCATTAGCAACCGGTATACCGAATATTAGTGAACCATGGCACAAGAAACAGAAGATTGACCGGTAGCATTATGAGCCATACATTAAAACCAGTTTCTTGAGGCAGCTCAAGAGAGTGTTCTCGTTCCGGTATCTGAAAGATGAATATGCTCCACTAATGAGATTGATCATGAAATATTTTAGCTGTGAGGGACGTTTCTCTCATCTTTATGCTTATCACATCAGGTTGCTCATGCATTTCACCAGGGTATGGATGATGAACATTCCGTATTTCATTTGCTGGAACATAGAGAGGATGACCACCTTTATACAGCATAAAACCCCTCAGCAGCAACTTAACAGTGTCTATCATTTTGCTCTTATTAAGATTTTGGTGGTTCATCAGCTTGGATTGCAGGGCATCACTTGGGATGATTTCATCTCTCGTGACTTCTTCAGAGCTTCACGGGGAGTATCAGAGGTTAAGCATGAGGGTGAACCTTCTCATCAGTATGAGCGCCATGAGACTGCTAGTGTGCCGATTTTCATCACATATCAGAGAGGCACCAGACATTTGTTTGCAGCAGCAAAGCGAGTGTTATCTCCACCCGGGGTGGAAGGGGCCTCGCTTCCTCCATCAACATCACAGGTACAGGACAAAGGCAAGAGGCCAATGCAGGATGAGGAGCCTTCAGGTGAGCCATCAAGTGAACGAGAGATCGACTTCATTCTCCTTCATGATGATGATACAGATACGGGTCCACAAAGCGCCAAACTTAGAGAGATCATCCAGGAGCAGCAATCAGAGATCGAAGCCTTATCCCTTGACTTGGAGAGGGCTAAGTGGACCATGAAATACTTGGAGCAGAGGAACAAACAGCTTGAAGATCAGCAGGCAATCATGGAGCTACAAAACATTCGTGAGCATCGCCAAGCTGCACAAAGGAGAAGAGTTGAGCTCACGTCATTGGAGCAAGAGATTAATGAGGATCGGGAGGCCAATCTCGAGAGAGTTAACATGCACCTAGAGAGGCTATTGGACAAGGCTGACAAAGACCATGCACTACTGAGACACATGGCTTTTCACTACATGGCACGAAACAAAGTGTGCAAGGCCCGAATCAAGAATTTGAAGGCGAAATTGAGGAAGGCAATCAAGAAGCAAAAGAGGCAAAGGGAGCTCGATCGTCTTCAGATATTGGCTGAAGCCTCTTTAGCCCAGCATAACACTTGATAAGGAAGCTCCAGCCCAAATTTCAAGAAATTTGGGGCATTTTTGGTATTTTGGAAAATTTTGTGCAAAAAACAGGGTTTTTCTCCCTGTGTGCCGCGCCACGTGGCGTGCAGTTACGATTGGAAGCTCCAAATGCAAAAAAGTTTATAGTTTTGGATTTTTCATGAAAAATCATGACTGTTGGTGCATGGCCAAGAATTTTGGGCAAGTTTTGAGTCCTCAGGAGGTCAAAAACACCCTAAAAATGACCTCTCTGCCCCTAATTTCACACACAGGAAGCAGTCTTGGGAGATTGAGGTTTTGGAGGGGCAAATGGGCACCAAATTCAGAAATTCCACTTGGGTTGGAAAGTAGACAGGTAGGGATTTCCAACAAGCACACTTGGGCTCAATTTGGACTTCAGAAAGTGCCTCAAAAGCAGCATCAAAGTGGCGCGACGCATACAGAAATTGGCACGACACACAGAGGTTTTTTGACCAATTTTCCACCTTCCAGCTCAGAAATTCGGCCAGTTTGACTAGTTTTGCTTTGTGATGTAATTTTTTACTTATCTTGATGTAATTGGGTGAACATGATGTAATTTTGACACTTAGTTACTTGTTCTAGAGGATTCATTCACCAAAGAGTGAAAATTTAATGAATGAATCAGTTTCCTACCTTATAGAGGCAAGTTGTTTTGATTGCCTAGATTTTAGTGCTTTGTTTAGAATTGGTTGAAACAGCTCCTAGAATGATGAGCTCGACCCCTAGAGGCAAGGGAATGGGTTGGGCTAGTCTATATCATGTATTTTCTAAGTCATTTTCAGGGTTGGACTCTTGGGAAAAGCTTGGCACTCTATTGTACATTCATTTCTGCATTTTTGGCAAAGGAAAGACCAGGGTTTTGCAGCACTGTTTGGGATCCATGTGGCTTTATGTTTTGATGGTGTGCTTCTCTGAGTAATTGTAAGTTTATCTAGTGTTATGTGTATCATTTTCTTGCTTCTTCTTCTGAATTTGAAACAAATGAGTGATTAAGGTGGAAACCATAACTGTTATGCTCTGCCTTTGAATTTGTTCAAATTTCCATGTTTTCATCTGTTTAAGGAGAATTCTTGAGACTCTCTTGCTCTCCTTAGCTCCTCACCAGTCTGATCTATCCATCTCACTCACTTTAAAGCATCAAAACGATTGCCTTCCTTGCCCCAATCGGAACTCTGCAGAAACTGTGCCTCATCCCCGAGCCCAATTTTCCTTTCCCATTTTTTCAACAAAACCCTAAAAAACTCAAATCAAAACCTTTGCACTTAATACCTAGCCTAAATCAGTTGCTAAATCAGTCATCTCCAGCCCCATTGAGTATCTTTCGCTGAGATTGACCCGGAGAGAGCCCTCCCCTGTCCTCGTAGGGCTAGCTACGAGGCTGAGCGTGGTTTGATGTGGACCTATAACCTTGTCTTTTCAGCTTGAGACAAATCTAGGCTCTCACATAGTGGCGACCATACTGGGGAAGAGAATGGTTTGCTTGTTGATGTCATTGGTTTTTTAAGCTACAGACGGAGCCTGAAGTTATGCCAGGTAGCCTTCGAAACGCTTTTGCTTTGCATTAGTGCAAGTAGATAAACGCTGCTTCAATCAATTTCCGGTCTAGCTTGTAATCGTGACACTTGACCTGTAAATTGCCCCAATACATTTGAGAATTCTAAGCTTTGGATGATAAGTTTAGAATCTGAAAGGCTGAGTAAGTTGTCTATGTTCCTTTGATTTCTTGAAAATAACACGCTGGCTTCAAAGAGATATACCAGAGCTAATCCAGATCCAAATCCTCCTCCTTTCTACGAGAATCCTAATCTGATTTCAAGAATTGTTCACCAAGAAAGCTCCGTCACTCCCGTGTTTAAATCTCGTTCATGTCCTGCAATTTTTAAGTATCTTGAAGAGCTTGATTTTGATGAAAAGTTTGAATTGTCATTATTTGAAACCAAATCTGAAAGTGCTCTTGGTTCGATAGTTCCAAATCCTGACTTTGCTGCAGCTCTTGAAGTTGAAAGAAATAATAAATCAATTGAGAATTTTATCTTGAGGCACCTTCAGAGAGAAATTCACATTTCAAATATCGCTGATTTCCTAGAAGCTGCATCTGCAACCCTCGGATCTTCCGTAACGGCATCCGCTTCGAAAATCCCTACCGAACCTCCCTTCATTCCCACCCTTCCCCCGCAGCCTAATATTGCTGATCAAAAGTCTACTGTAAATTCACCTCCATCTACTCCTTCTACACCCAAAATTGCTTCACCTCTGCATACACCTCACACATCAGTTGCTCCCACTCCTCCGACATCTCCGAAACCAAATCCACCAAGAGCCATGGCTGCTCGGTTTGCACCTCTCGTGCTGCCTCAAGTTTTTAATGACATGCCCGCAGATTATCAGAGCAAAATTCCTTTGTTTGATGGCATGCCTCAGGGTATCACAGCTCAGTAACATGTGGATAAAATGACGGATTTCTTCGATCTCCATGAGATCGATGCATAAAATGTGACCATGAGGTTATTCGTGCAGACTTTTGGTGGCGAGGTAAGAAAATGGTTCAAATCTTTGCCGGCCAGAAGTATTCCTACATTAGAAGAGCTTAAAAGACAGTTTTTGGAACATTGGGAAGTAAAGAAAGATCCGCTGCAAATCACTTCTAAATATACCAAGATCAAGCGAAATGCTGGTGAGTCCATTCAAGACTATTGTATTAGATTCAATGCGGTTTATAATGCAATTCCAGATGATTTAAAGCCAACTAGAAGATCAGCTTTGCTTAAGTTCCCGGATGGTTTTGATCCGGACATGGCTTATCAGTTAAGGGAGAGAGATCCAGCTACCTTAGAAGAGATGCAGAAAATTGCCGTTAGTGTTGAGGCAAATTTGAATGACAAGAGAGCTAGATTGAAAGCAGAAAAGAAAGTCTCAATAAAAGAAGAAGCTTCTACTTCAGATCAGGTGCTCCGCAAGGTAGAAAAGATGATTGAAAGGTTGACACTTGATAAGCCTGAACTGCAGATTCGGAATCCCAATTTCTGTGGCCAGCAACAACCACAATTCAGGATCAAACAGCGTGAGCAGCGAACACAAGAAACGGCATCACAACAGCAACAAGTAAAGACACCTCTTCAACAGAATTTTGTTGGCCCCAAATCTGATGATGAAGACCATGTAATAGGAGAAGAAAATCACTTCTTTACTCCTGATGATATGCCCACATTTATCACCGAAGATGATGAGTATGAAGAAAGTTCAACGGTATAGCATGATGCAGATTTTATCTTGTCGAATGACACAGCTCTTGAAGAGGAGTCGGATGAGTATCAAAGAGGGTATATGCATGCCTTGTCCACCCAGAAGTGTCAGTATTCATTAAGAAACAGAAATGTTCCCATAAATCCAATCCAAAAGAGGAAGGAAGGTCCAACATCTAAGAATGAGCCACCGGTTGCACCAAATAAAGGCAAAGAAGTTGCTGATCCTATGCCTAACAAATCTCCATCAGCAAATGAACGAGTCAATCAGCCCATTGTACCAAAAGATAAAGCCGAGAAGAAAGAAGTTCCAGCCAAAGAGGTAGAGAAGACTTCCACTTTTAGTTTAGAAAATGAAATTTCTAAATTGAAGGTGTCTATTCCTTTGACAGAGCTGATGAGGAACAGCGATTATAGAGGGCAGGTTTCCAAAATTCTGAATTTTGATCCAATGTCCGACATGGTGAGTGTGGAAGATGATAAACCTGAACTGATTTTTGGACCAGCATTGAATGGTGAGTCTCCAGATAGTGATGTGCCTCCTTTTTATATCAGTTTGAGAGTGCATGAGTTTGTGTTGCATAATGCTATGTTTGATTCCGGCGCCTCCCACAATCTTATGCCAAAAGCTATCATGGAGAAGTTGGGTTTGGACATTACCATAAAGTACCATGATCTCTATTCGTTTGATTCCAGCAGGGTGAGATGTATTGGGCTTATTAAAGACTTGGTGGTCAGTTTGGATCAGATTCCGGCTAAGAATATTTTGATGGATGTTGTTGTAGCAGACATTCCTCCCCGATTCGGTATGCTTCTTTCAAGGTCTTGGGGAGCTAAGATCAAATGAACTATGCAACTTTATTTCTCCTATGCAACGATTCCAGTGTTTGGCCAAATGAGAAAATTGTATCGTGAGCAGAAAATGAAATACATGATTACAAGCAAGGAGAAACCAATTAATCATCCAATTAATTATGTACATACAGATCTAGAGTCTTTTGTTTTGTATTCAGATAGTTTCAATGATATTGATAGTCAGTTAGTTGTAGCAGATGATATTCTAGAAATAGCAGAAAATTTCAGAGAAGTTTTGAAGAGAGAAGGACAAGAACATGGAAATACCGTTCAACAATCAGAAAAAGATGATGGACAACAAGCAGAAAAAACAAAGGAAAAAGAGTTTCAACACTTAGAAGAAGAGGAAGATGGCCTGTGGACCATGGATTTCGATGGCGCAGTGGGAAATGATGGTGCTGGAATTGGAATTTGGGTACGCAGTCCTTTTTCCGCTCCAAACAAAGTGCCGAGTAATGTGCGGGTATGTTCTTACAAACTTGCTTTTGATTGCTCAAACAATGAAGCTGAGTATGAGGCTTTGATTGCTGGCCTAAAGATCCTAAGAAAGCTGAATGCTAAGAGGATTGCTGTATATGGCGACTCTGAATTGGTGATTAAGCAAGTTAAAGGCGAATATCAAGCAAAGCATCCTCAGATGCAGGCATACCGGAATGCTGTTCTAGACATTTTGAAGCTGTTTTCAGATTACACTTTGACATGTGTGCCTCGTATTCAAAACAGTATTGCTGATGCACTTGCTAAGGCAGCAAGTAATTTGAAGATTCCTATGAACTCAAGCAATAAATTTGAAATCCATGTGAAGCATCGTCCGACTGTCCCGGACAATCAGAGATATTGGCAAGTTTTCCAAGATGATGAGGAGATTAATGATTTTCTGCAAAACAAAGGTAAATTCAAAGATACCTCAATTGATGTAGAGCATGATGACGGAAAAGATGATGTGCATATCAATCAAATGGAAGTGTTGCAGCTCAAAGATAATGTGATTCCTAAAGGCTTGATACCTTTAGAAGAGCTCTTTGATCATGATGACGTAGCCCGCAAACCAACATTGCAACCAACAAAGAAGGGAGTCAAAGACGTGAATATTGGAACAGCCGAGCATCCGAAGATGGTAAAGCTGTCCAAAGCATTGCCACCAAAGGTAAAGGCCAAATATATCAGTTTGTTGTCATCTTTTGCTGATGTGTTTGCTTGGGACTATTCTGATTTGAAGACATATGATACAAATATAATTCAGCACACTATTCCTATTAAGCCTAATCAAAAACCTTTCAGACAGAAGTTAAGAAGGCTTAATCCAAAATTGCTGCCATCAATTGAGAAGGAAGTTAATAGGTTGTACAAATCAGGAATCATTGTTCCCATCCGTTTTTCTAATTGGATATCTAATTTGGTGCCCGTGCGAAAGAAGACCGGTGAGATTTGTTTGTGCATTGATTTTCGAAATCTCAACAAAGTTTCATTGAAGGATAATTATCCGCTGCCAAAAATGGATCACATACTTCAGTGAGTAGTTGGAGCATCTCGCATGTCACTACTCGATGGTTATTTCGGATATAACCAAATTTTAATCCATGAAGATGACCGAGACAAAACAGCGTTCACCGCTCCGTGGGGAACCTTTCATTACGCCAAAATGCCTTTCGGTTTGAAGAACGCGGGTGCCACTTTTCAGCGGGAAATGGACTTGGATTTCGCAAATGAGAAGGATGTCTTATTGGTTGTGTACCCTGATGATTTGACCGTGTTTTCCAAATCAGATGAAGAACACTTGTATCATTTGAAAATTGTCTTTGAAAAGTGCAGAAAATATGGTGTGTCGCTGAATCCTAAGAAGAGTTTGTTTGCCATGGATGAAGGCAAACTACTTGGGCACATTATCTCAAAAGATGGCATCCGTATTGATCCAGCACATGTGGAAGCGATTCAGCAAATTGACCTGCCCCGGAATAAGAAGGAGATACAATCGTTTAATGGTAAGATGAATTTTCTGCGCCGCTTTGTTCCTAATCTTGCTGAACATCTGAGGGAGATTACAAACATGCTTAAGAAGGACAGCCAAGTGTCATGGACGGAAGAGGCTGTAAAATCTTTCAATTTAGTAAAATTGGCTCTTTCTTCAGCTCTGGTTCTAATCAGCCCGAATTATACTCAGGATTTTATATTGTTTTCATTTGCTTCAGAACATACTATGGCAGCTATGTTAATGCAGAAAAAAGATGAGCATGAAAGACCCATTGCTTTCTTCAGCCGGACTATAAGAGATGCTACGTTGAAATACAACATTATTGAGAAGCAAGCCCTTGCACTTGTAAAAGCACTGAAAGATTTCCATGTATACATTCTGCATTCCCATATTTTAGCTTATGTTCCTAACGCTGCTGTCAAAGATGTTTTGGTTCATACCGATCTTGAAGGAAGACGTGGCAAGTGGATAGCAGCTTTGCTGGAGTATGATGTGGAGATAAGGCCCACAAAGCTTGTTAAAGGTCAGGGTTTGGCGAAGTTGATGGCTGAATCAAATCTGCATGTCTTAGACATAAATCTGATCGCTGCTATGTCCGATGAAAATGAGGAAAGTTTGTCACTTCAAGTATCAGAAATGTTTGTTCTTTCTCCATGGTATTCAGATATCATATATGTCCTTCAGAATTTGTCCGCATCGCCTGGTATGGCTAGAAAAAAAGCGAGAAATCTTAAGTTAAAGGTTGCTAAATTTTGTATTTTGAATTCTGCACTTTATTGGAAATATCCTGGTGGCATTTTGTTAAATTGTTTGGTGGAGGAAGAAGCGAAGCAGGTCATGGAGGATTTCCATAAAGGAGATTGTGGCGGTCACCTTTTTTGGAAAACAACAGCAAATAAAATTCTGAGGGCTGGATACTATTGGCTGACATTGTTTGCTGATGTGTTCAAGACTATTAAGAGCTGTCATAACTGCCAGATTTTTGAAGGGAAACAGAAATTACAGCCTTTGCCGCTTAAGCCCATTGAGGTGAGTGCCCCTTTTCAGCAGTGGGGGCTGGATTTCATTGGTGAAATTCATCCTTCTTCTTCAGGTCAGCATAGATGGATCCTCACAGCGACAGATTACTTCACGAAATGGATCGAAGCAATTCCCACTAGGCAAGCTACGGATGCGGTAATAATTTCATTCCTTGAAAATAATATTTTGTCTCGTTTTGGTTGCCCGAATAAGTTAATCAATGATAACGCAACAGCGTTCAAGTCAAAAAGGATGGTTGAGTTTTTTAGTAAATATCATATTACCTTGGGGCACTCAACTGCCTATCATCCACAAGGAAATGGATTGGCAAAGTCTTCCAACAAATCTTTGGTAAATATCATTAAGAAGATGTTGGAAATCAACAAGAAGAGTTGGCATAAGAAGATGGTCCATGCACTTTGGGCAGATCATGTGAGTCAAAAGAAATCCATTGGTATGTCCCCCTTTGAGTTAGTTTATGGAGTTGACACAGTGTTCCCTACCTCTCTTGCAGCTCTGGTAGTCAAACTTCTTCAAGAGGCTGGTAGTGAAGAGGATCCAATGCAGAGAAGACTAAATCAAATGATCCACTTGCAGCAGACATGGGAGGATGTTTTTCAAAACACATTCAAGTTGCAGGAGAGAATTAAAAAGATTTATGACAAAAAAGCAAAGGCGGACACATTTCAGTTGGATGATGTGGTGTTAAAGTGGGATGCAAGGAATGAGGAAAAGGGCAAGCACAACAAGTTTGACAATCTCTGGAAAGGTCCTTTTAAGATTGCAACGTACCAGGGTCAGAATGCCTTTCTTTTGAAGGAGATGAACGGGGAAGATTTTCCAGGAGGGCCGGTCAATGGTCGGCTGCTCAAGCGATACCTTTTCTGAGTTATTTCTGTTGTCATCATTGTCATTGTAAATACCATTTTATTTCAGTTTCGCTGCAAGTGTGTGCTGTGATCTTTTCTTCAGTCTGGGGCCCGAAGTGAAGGCTATAATTCTGAAGAAAGATTTCAGTTTTGAGTTCAGTTTGTCGAGTCAGTTTTTCAGTCATTTTAGTGTTATTATCGAATCATTTTGAGTCAAGTTTCAGTCAAATAAATTGAGTCCGAAGTCTTGTATTGATTGTCGAAATAATGACTCCATAGCCCAATGGACGGAGGCACTGTCTAGCTCTTCCAGAGATCTGCCGTTCTTGGCACCTCCAAGGAGCTACCATCCCCATTGGAGCCAATGTTAGAGTCGGTCTGGTCATCCCTCCGTCAGAGATCAAAACTCTTTTTGCATTTCATGTTTAGGTGTCCCATCTCTCTTGATCAGTTGCATTTCGTTAGGAGCATGCCATAAATCTGATGGAAGGGCTTTTGTCATTCATTCCCCTCATGCTTTGCACTGCTGGCTCAGGTCTGTCCATCAAAATCAAATCTTAAAGGTCATTTGTAGTCCTGTTGTAGTTTCTAGGTCATAACAATCATTTTAGTCATTTGGTCTAGGGTTAGTCAATTTGGTCTTCAACAAAGTCTAATAAAGCCAACAAGCCAGAGGGAGGTCCTTGATAAGTTGTTATTTCAAAAGATTTTTATCGTCATATAGATGGATTATGACTTTTCTTCAAAACTCTGTTTTGAAGACAAGTCAACATTTTGTTATTTGTAATAATTTTAAAAAAATTTCAGTTCTTGAATTCTTCAAGCGCAACCCTGGTCTCCTTTGCCAAATTCCATGATAACTATCCCTGCAAAAAATTGCCAAGAAATTCATCATTTCAACCAAAAATCAAGGAGGAAACAAAAAGTCAGAGTTCTATTAATTGTGAAAAAGTGTCAATTGCAAAACATTACAAAAATGGGTTTTGGAGAACCAAAAATCAAATTGATGTCTTTATAAAGGTTTTTCCATGAAGATGAAAGTCATTCTGCATGCCAAGGTTGGAGAAAAGCATTTCAAGGCGAATCTGGGTGAGCAGTGCGTGTTTTGGAGAGAAATCGTTTGCAACTAACCGGCGCGGCGCACATAACAGGTGGCGCGGCGCACTGGGAGTTTCTGCCCAGTGTTAATTTGAACGGGCGCGATGCACAGAGAGAGCGCGGCACACTGGGCTCTTGGCGCGGCGCATATAGTCCAAAGCCCGATATTGCATGAAACTTCACCAAATTTCTCACTCCTTGCGTGAATTTGTCAGGTAGGGCTGCTATTTTGACATTGCTTCAAATTTTGTGATAAGTGTTGGTGGTTTATGGGTGGTAGCGGTCAAAACAAAAATCCAAACCCTCCCTCTAAAGTGCCTTCAAAGGAAGTTTGTTGTAGGTTCTTTAATCTTTGATTTGTCACCAAGGATTCTCCTTTTTCCCCATTTTTTCCCTTGTTTCCTCATTTCCTACCCCCCCACTAAGCTGATCAATCCTACATTACATTTAAATCCAAAAAAACCCAAAACCCTAGCCCTTATAAAAATCTCCTCAACCCTATACAACTAATCCCAAACCCTAAACCTTATTCCCGTATATAAAATCTCCCTCCTCTCCCTAATTAAATTTATTTCAATATTCCCTAATCCCCTACTTTTTTCCCCTTCCTAACATTCCCTGGTTGCATTTGTTTTTCCCCTTGGTGGCAGAATCACAACACAATAGTTTTTTACATCAAAAAGAGCAGTCCAAGTACAGTTTATATACAACAGCATCTTGTCTTCAAGGTATTTTGTCCAGCAGTCATGGCATCTGAGCATTCATCGGACTATGAGGTGGAAACCCAAAGTGACTCTCCCTTGGAAGAACAGGCACCCCGGAGGCCTCATAAAAGTGGCAGACATGTTAGGGAAGAACCGACCACCCTTATAGAATTGCAGGCCTGCCCTCTTGCTATGCAGTGTTTTCAGCATCAGTCATGCTATGAGTTTTGTCAAAAGGTGGCTAGTGTCCAATTTCATCATGAGTTGGCTCGTCTTTTTGTGTTGCACTTGCACGGAGATCAGGCTATCTTCGCTAGTGTCACCTTCACACTTACACCAGAATCTGTCTCATTAGCAACCGATATACAGAATATTGGTGAACCATGGCACAAGAAACAAAAGATTGACCGGCAGCATTATGAGCCATACATTAAAACCAGTTTCTTGAGGCAGCTCAAGAGAGTGTTCCCGTTCCAGTATCTGAAAGATGAATATGCTCCACTAATGAGATTGATCATGAAATATTTCAGCTGTGAGGGACGTTTCTCTCGTCTTTATGCTTATCACATCAGGTTGCTCATGCATTTCACCAGGGTACGGATGATGAACATTTCGTATTTCATTTGCTGGAACATAGAGAGGATGACCACCTTTATACAGCATAAAACCCCTTAGCAGCAACTTAACAATGTCTATCATTTTGCTCTTATTAAGATTTTGGTGGTTCATCAGCTTGGATTGCAGGGCATCACTTGGGATGATTTCATCTCTCGTGACTTCTTCAGAGCTTCACGGGGAGTATCAGAGGTTAAGCATGAGGGTGAACCTTCCCATTAGTATGAGCGCCATGAGACTGCTAGTGTGCCGGTTTTCATCACATATCAGAGAGGCACCAGACATTTGTTTGCAGCGGCAAAGCAAGTGTTATCTCCACCCGGGGTGAAAGGGGCCTCGCTTCCTCCATCAGCATCACAGGCACAGGACAAAGGCAAGAGGCCAATGTAGGATGAGGGGCCTTCAGGTGAGCCATCAGGTGAACGAGAGACCGACTTCATTCTCCTTCATGATGATGATACAGATACGGGTCCACAAAGCACCAAACTTAGAGAGATCATCTAGGAGCAGCAATCAGAGATCGAAGCCTTATCCCTTGACTTGGAGAGGGCTAAGTGGACCATGAAATACTTGGAGTAGAGGAACAAATAGCTTGAAGATCAGCAGGCAATCATGGAGCTACAAAACATTCGTGAGCATCGCCAAGCTGCACAAAGGAGAAGAGTTGAGCTCACGTCATTGGAGCAAGAGATTAATGAGGATCGGGAGGCCAATCTCGAGAGAGTTAACATGCACCTAGAGAGGCTGTTGGACAAGGCTGACAAAGACCATGCACTGCTAAGACACATGGCTTTTCACTACATGGCATGAAACAAAGTGTGCAAGGCCCGAATCAGGAATTTGAAGGCGAAATTGAGGAAGGAAATCAAGAAGCAAAAGAGGCAAAGGGAGCTCGATCGTCTTCATATATTGGCTGAAGCCTCTTTAGCCCAGCATAACACTTGATAAGGAAGCTCTAGCCCAAATTTCAAGAAATTTGGGGCATTTTTGGTATTTTTGGAAATTTTTGTGCAAAAAACAGGGTTTTTCTCCCTGTGCGCCGCGCCACGTGGCGCGCGCTTACGATTGGAAGCTCCAAATGCAAAAAAGTTTATAGTTTTGGATTTTTCATGAAAAATCATGACTGTTGGTGCATGGCCAAGAAGTTTGGGCAAGTTTTGAGTCCTCAGGAGGTCAAAAACACCCTAAAAATGACCTCTCTGCCCCTAATTTCACACACAAGAAGCAGTCTTGGGAGATTGAGGTTTTGGAGGGGCAAATGGGCACCAAATTCAGAAATTCCACTTGGGTTGGAAAGTAGACAGGCAGGGATTTCCAACAAGCACACTTGGACTCAATTTTGACTTCAGAAAGTGCCTCAAAAGCAGCATCAAAGTGGCGCGACGCATACAGAAATTGGCGCGACGCACAGAGGTTTTTTGACCAATTTTCCACCTTCCAGCTCAAAAATTCGGCCAGTTTGACTAGTTTTGCTTTGTGATGTAATTTTTGACTTATCTTGATGTAATTGGGTGAACATGATGTAATTTTGACACTTAGTTACTTTCTCTAGAGGATTCATTCACCAAAGAGTGAAAATTTAATGATTGAATCAGTTTCCTACCTTATAGAGGCAAGTTGTTTTGATTGCCTAGATTTTAGTGCTTTGTTTAGAATTGGTTGAAACAGCTCCTAGAATGATGAGATCGACCCCTAGAGGCAAGGGAATGGGTTGGGCTAGTCTATATCATTTATTTTCTAAGTCATTGTCAGGGTTGGACTCTTGGGAAAAGCTTGGCACTCTATTGTACATTCATTTCTGCATTTTTGGCAAAGGAAAGACCAGGGTTTTGCAGCACTGTTTGGGATCCATGTGGCTTTATGTTTTGATGGTGTGCTTCTCTGAGTAATTGTAAGTTTATCTAGTGTTATGTGTATCATTTTCTTGCTTCTTCTTCTGAATTTGAAACAAAAGAGTGATTAAGGTGGAAACCATAACTGTTATGCTCTGCCTTTGAATTTGTTCAAATTTCCATGTTTTCATCTGTTTAAGGAGAATTCTTGAGACTCTCTTGCTCTCCTTAGCTCCTCACCAATCTGATCTATCCATCTCACTCACTTTAAAGCATCAAAACGATTGCCTTCCTTGCCCCAATCGGAACTCTGCAGAAACTTTGCCTCATCCCCGAGCCCAATTTGCCTTTCCCATTTTTTCAACAAAACCCTAAAAAACTCAAATCAAAACCTTTGCACTTAATACCTAGCCTAAATCAGTTGCTAAATCAGTCATCTCCAGCTCCATTGAGTATCTTTCGCTGAGATTTACCCAGAGAGAGCCCTCTCCTGTCCTCGTAGGGCTAGCTACGAGGCTAAGCTTGGTTTGATGTGGACCTAGAACCTTGTGTTTTAAGCCTGAGACAAATCTAGGCTCTAACAGATGGTGCTATTCACATGTTGTATATGAAGTTCTATCTACATATGGTGTTTTGTTCATGTTGTACATATGGTACTATGTACATATGGTTTTGTGTGCATGACTGTACATGTGGTGTTGTGTCCACGTGGTGCTATGTACATGTTGTACATGTGGTGCTATGTGCACGTGGTGTTGTGTACATGTGGTATTGTGTACACATTGTACAAGTGGTGCAGTGTACATGTGGTGCTATGTACACGTTATGCATGTGGTGTTGTGTACATGTGATGTGTGCACACGTTTTGCAGGTGGTGTTGTCTATAGGTGGTATTGTGTACGTGTTGTACGTATGGTACTGGTGTACATGTGGTATTGTGTGCATGTCATACATGTTGTGTTGCGGGCATGCGGTACTATGTATATACATTGTGTAGTCATGGCATTGTGATATGTGTATTCATTGTGTTGTACTTTGTGTGCATATATGTATTATGTTGTACATCAGATTTAGGCATATGTATTGTTTTGTGTTGTACATTAGGTGTAGGTGTATGTGTGGTACATCAGGTGTAGGTGCATGTATTGCATGGTGGTGTATGTCATGTGTGTTGTATGTGTGTGATGCACACTGTGTGTATGTGCACATGGTTGAGGAGAAGGCATTGGGTGTTTTCCGGGTGTGGCAATCGATCCGGAGTGCATACAAAATAAGGACAAAGGTAGAAGCTAAGGGTTGATTAAAGGACAAGTATCAATATTTTATTTCAGTTTTATTATGCATGTGATCTATGATTCTGGTCTATAATGATTACATGTGATATATGATTCTGGTTTATGATGGTTACATGTGATTTATGATTTTGATCTATGATGGTTGTGTTTTGAGCTAACCTAATGTGATATGTTTATACATGATGATTTGGTCAAAGTGTTAGGTCCCTATAATACTAGTGTATTCCCTTATTAGTATTGTCATTGTAGCCCCTTATTGTTATTGTGGTGCCCATGTTGTCCCCATATTGTTATTATTGTGCCCCATAGAAGCCCACTATTGTTATTGTTGTGCCCTTACATTATTATCGTTATGTTGGCTCTGATTATATTGTGACCCCTTAGACTCCTATATATAGAAGGGATGTCTTGTCATTTGTATCATCCAAGAATTATTCATTTGTGTAATGTAAAGGAGGTTTCCCCCTCGAAGAGGCTAATTTTGAAGTCGTTGATCTATCTTTTCTTCTATTTTGTGAGCTAGTTGCATAACATTTGGTATCAGAGTCAGGTTGTAATAGACCTGGGGTCTTAATTGTTGCAGTATGGAAGGAAGTGTTATACCACCATTTAGCCAAAGGCAACCATTAACATTTGGTATTATAGGGACTTAACACAAATATGCTAGTTTGACTTGTTGTGGTGGGAAGTAAAAAAAATTGCAAGTGTACCTTATTGATGAGCTACCAATGAGGTATGATGTGAATTTATTTCAATTTATTTTAAATCTAATGTCAGTTATGTGATTGGTACAGGAAAGCATGGGAAATTCCCAGGTTGGGTGGTTGAAACTGATTGCAAGAATTGGTAGTAGCAGTGAAAGAAATAGGAACAGGTGGCAGTATGTTTGTAAAGTATTCAGGAGCAGGGCCATTGTGGGACACTAGTGTCCACTGATTTTCATGAGCATGCTATGATCAGTATGATGGTTTTCAGGCAATCATATGCCTTGGTTGTTGACCTTCTGATGCAAGGAAGCCTTGCCAAGGAATGGATCGCCCGAGATAGGGGATGTTGGGGAACTTGGAAGGTGAGCGACTGCATGGAAGGGGGTGACCAGATTGCCCGAGGGACTGTGTAGCAGATAAGGGAAGGATGAGGATGGATTTTTTTAAGGCATTAGAATTTCCATATGGAATCAGACACACATTGGGAGTGCGCCCTAGAACAATGAGCTGGTAATTGTTCATTGAGAGGACAAATGGCACAGGATTGTATTGGTGGACGTTGGATGCAACTTTGACTTTGACAATGGATTCTAGAATTCTTAGGAAGGAGGTGAATCCTGGTTCTACTTTGAGAGTGGAGGTGTGAGCCTATGGATTCCCTTGTTGCGGATGTAGGCATCACATCGTTTTAATTGTTGTTTGAGCAAATGTGTATGTGTGTATATGTGGTTATTATTGTAAATATCGTAATGAGATGTGTTATAAAGCTCTAGTAAATGGTATGCTTGTCATGTTTTAGTAGATGGTCATTGTAAAAAATGCAAAGAGCTATGTTATAAAGCTACATGGGCAATATGTTTTATTTTCGACAGCCTTGTTGGTTATAGGTGTCATTAAACATCGAGGACGGTGTTCCCTCAAGGGGGAGGGTTCTATAACAACCCTAGTTAAAAATCCATGTAAAAATATATAAGACCACAATTGATGGGGAACTTATTCCAAGTTGAATGTTAGGCAAAACATCTTAGTGTGTGTTCATTCTGATTTATTATGGCTAAGGAAATTGGCAAAGGCAATGGAAAAGCCTTTGGAAAGGCAAAATGGCATTTTTGGCACATTTATTTATGAAAATAAAGGAAATTAGGAGAAAAGGGAGGTAAAAGGTCACAAGTTGCATGTGAGGAGGAAAATGAAGGAAAATAATGGAAATTGAAGAAAAAAGAGGCCTCACTGATAAAAAGGATTTTGAAGATCAGCTGCTAGGATTTTTCTCAGGTTTTGCATTGGATCAAGAAAGGGAAAGAAGGCAAAAGGGAAGCAAAGAGCAAGCAAGGAAGAGAAAGATCAAGCGGCTACAATAGGATTCCTTGCAGGTATTGATTTGCATGTGTGTTTTCCTTGCTAGATTTGGAATGCATGGTATTTCATGTGGTTCTTTTCTATCATGGCATGGGTTTTTCTAGGTATGACAGTGTTTTCAGCCTAGCCTTGCCATTTCTGGATAACCATGGTGTGATGGGGTTCTCATGTTTTAGTTGAGCTACATTTCCATATGGATTCGAAGTTGAGTGAGTTGGATCTCCGAAAGAAAGAACACATGGCCTAGTGATCCTTGAACCAGACAGTGGATTGCGGTAAATCCACTGGCCTAGTGACCCCTGAACCAGACTGTGGGTTGTGGTAAATCCAGGTATTGTGTGCCTTAGTGGGCCTAGGAATCGTCGACAGGTTAATGGTGGGATATATAGTAAATCCTAAAGGTGGGTGCTCTCCATCAGACCTAGTAATCTCAAGATGGGATATGTGGTAAAGCCTAGAGAGTGGGTCTCATTTAGGGCCTAGTGATCCAATGTGGATTGCGGTAAAGCCTGAGAGACTAGGAGACATGAAAATTCCTCACGATGTAGGTGGAGAAATCTGGTGGCATCCATGCTTTTTTTGGCCTAGTGATCTGGTGGAGATCATGGTAAAGCCGGTTATTACATGTTTATTGTTTTCACTAGTGATCTGGGATGAATTACGATAAACCATGGTTTCATTGAATGAGGGTGAGGTTGTTTAGCCTCATGATGCCCTGTTTGGTTCTTTTGGTGTGAGTCACACATTCATGGTTGGAATATGGCATGGGGGTGAATGGTTGAAGAGAGAATTGGCTCAGCCATTCTATGGTAGGGTGGAACATGGTAGTCCCCTACTAGGTTGGATTTCACATTCATTAATAAGGGGTTCTCTCCTTGATATCTTATGTATAAATGTATTGGTTTATATGTGGATTTTATGGTTGATGTATCCTTGATATTTATGTTGTTATTATACTGGTTATAAGCATGTATTATGATAGTGATGATGTTTGGATTTCCTCATGGTTTGATTGGTAAACGAATGAAAAATGTATCTATGACCTAATAGATGATAATGCAACTAACGATATAAGGGAGCAATGCTTCTTAGCGATTCTCAGATAAGAATGAGACCCCTATGCTTAAATTTGTTGCTTACACCTGTAGAATACATATTTGTGACATTTTTAACGAAATTTGTCATGGCTAGTAGGGGTTTAGTCAAAGGCTTGTTCAAGTAATTTCATTTGTAGCATCATTCCCTTTTATCTTTCTATTCTAAAGGTGTAGTTCTAGGTAGTGACCTAGGCTCTGGGCTTGAAAAAGTGGCTCAAATCCTGGGGATGCTGGCACAACACTGAGAAAAATAGTCCCTAAACGTTGGCATCCATGTTGTGGGAGCATCCAAATCCCTATGGACGCTGACATGCCCATATCATGGGAGAGTTAGAGGGTTAATTGGTTTAAAAGCTCAGTGGGACCCAGGGGTTGGCTATCTGAGTGGTTGGGATGGCTCTTGGTAGTTATGTTGTTGACGTGGAAGGTTTGTAGGATGTGTTTCCATCGATTCCACTTCCTTAAGGTCACATAGGAGTTGGAATCCCATCATAGTAGCCTCTCATCACATGTTTACCCTGTTTGGCCGATTACTTGGGTAGATGTGGGAGGAGCTTGTTACACTCGGTTATTTGTTATGGTCATATGGTTAGCAACCTATATTTCCAGCTGACTATCGCGCTACCCGATAAAATTATCCAAGCTCATTTATAAGGATAGAAGGTAGTGCATAGGATATAAGGTCCTTTTCTCACTCATTATCCCCCACTGCAATGAAATGTGTTTGTGTTGCAAGAGGATAAGGGAAATTTCTAATGCACTCAATTACATATATCTGTTCGAGGCCACACTAGTTCAGTCTGATACTTGGGTGATATAGAACCCACATAGAGCCATTTATGAAGAGCTCAACCATGGCTCGATCACGATGGTTCTAAAAATATTTGGACTTTCGCCAAATCTTGAACATTGCCTTTATAGTTTTATGAAGCACATTCTAGTGCTATCCCTCCTGAGCTAACTGTAAGGATACCCTCTCAGGGTCCTTGATGACAGAACTACAAGGCACGGTTCAAGGACATGTCCATCCGGGCTAGGGACTTGTCCATTCAAGCCAAGTACTTACCCTAGGCCATGGACCTATCCATCCAGTCGCTCAAAGATTTGCAGTCCCTCTAAATATTAATGATTTGCGGGAAGCAAGTCGATATCATTCTAGAGATCTGCAAGTCTTTTTTAAGGAACAAATAAGCATAATAAAACTTATAAAGGAAAATCAAAAGCATACAATTCCACAAGAAAGTCACAGGGAAATCAACATTCCACAAACAAATAGGAAATCCCCCCTTTTTAGTTTTATCAAGGGCACAAACCATACAATTAGGCACATGAATAGCATTATGATAGGTCTACAATCATCATATTTAGGCATATTCAATTTTCAGGCAAAAATCCACAAAATTGTTCATTAAATAAACATTACTTTAAGCCCAAGCCAACACAATTGAACATTCAATGCTCATACCACATAAAATGGCATTACTCAATGCATACAACACTAATGAAGGTGATTATATATGTATGTTTCTTGCATAAAGAGCATTAGGGAAACATTAAAACATCAAGGCACGCACTCATTAGATTTTTACAGGTTATAATCACAGTGAACCATGATCTATTCATATAGTGAACACAACACCAACTTAACAATGCAACATGAACTCAATGACCATGAATGCATTTACAAATACTTATCTAGAATCAACGCTGGAATTGGCAACTGAGATCAGGACAAAAACTCTCCATCCAACCATAGACTAGCTATAACTGCAGTTACTTGTAGTTGTCACCCCCAAGCCAGATTCCAAAGTTTGAGGTGGAGTGCTTTAAGAGGGATTTTCAATCAAATAAACAACTGAAACAACATGTCTCTAAGCCACTTTGCCTTCATCCACCAACTACATAAACTTTTCCTTTAGTACTTCATACTTTTTGTAATAAACCTGGTTAAAAATTCATGTAAAATATATATATAAGGCCATGGTCATGGGACACGTATTCCAAGCAAAATGGTGGGAAAAAACATCCTATTGGGGTGTCATTTTTGGTTATTATAGGTAAGGAATTGGCAAAGGAAATGGCTAAGGCTTTGGAAAGGCATGAGGCATTTATTGACATTTTGTTTATGACAATAAAGGAAATTAGGAGAAAATGAAGATGAAAGGTCACAAGTTGCATGTGAGGAGGAAATTGAACGAAAATAATGGAAAATGAAGAAAATAGAGGCCTCATTGATAAAAATTCTTATGAGGATTAGTGGGAAGGCTTGGCTAGCGTAGAATTTTTTCAGTTCAGTTTTGGAGCTCTCTCTATTCTCTCTCTCATACTCTTAGACACATAGAGTTTCTTGGAGCACTCTTGGAGGAGTGTGCTGGAGTTTTGGAGCAAGAAGGCAAAGGAAGGGAAGGAAAGCGCAAGAGGACATTGGGATCAACAACTACAATGGGTTTTTCTTGTAGGTACTGAGTTGCATGTATGTTTTCCTCACTATTTTTGGCATTCATGGCATATGAATGTGGTTTATTGGTCACGATCTACCACTAGCATGGAGGATTGCCTGGATTGGTAGTGGATTTGGCTAGCCTTTCCATTTCTTGGATAGCGATGGTGTCGTGGGTTTATTTATTTTGTTTTTTTGGTTGATTCTCATGTTTCCTTTAGCTTAGGTTGAGTTACTAGTTCTTGGAAGCCCTAGTTGGAAAAATGCTTTAAAGGCCCTGTAACATCTTCGGTTGAGTTACTAGTCTTGGAAGCCCTGGTTGGACAAACACTGTGGAAGCCCTTGGTGGGTTGATTTACTAGTCCTAGAAGCCTTGGTTGGAAAAATGCTTTGGAAGCCCCGAGTAAGTTGTGGGTTGAGTTACTACTCCTCTAAGCCTTGGTTGAAACAAACGCTCTGGAGCCTTGGAAGGCTTGGGTAGAAACCAATATGATGATGGTTTTGTGATTCCTGATCGTGAGGTGGAATCATTGCTTGATCGGTTGATGTGTTTTAGCCTTTGGAATCCCTGGATGGTTTTGGTTTATGTGTTATATGAGATACCACATTCATGCTTGGAATATGGCATGGGGGTGAATGGCTGAAGAGAGAATTGGCTCAGCCATTCTATGGTCAGGTGGAACGTGGTAGTCCTATACTGGGTTGGATTTTGCGTCATTAATATGAGGTTATTTCTCCTTTTTAATTCATGAGTATTTTACTGGTTTATATGTGGATTATATGGCTATTGTTTTCTTGGTATTTCTGTTGTTATTATGTTGGTTATGAACATGTATTATGACGGCGGCTATCTCATCATGTTTTTACTTGCAAATGAATGAACAATGTATATATGGCCTAATAGATGAAATTGTAGCTAATGATATAAAGGAACAATTCTTCTTAGTGGTTCTCATAAAAGTATGAGACCCCTATGCTTAGATCTATTGTTTACACCTGTAGATTACATATTTGTGATATGTTTAACGAAATGCTTGTCATGGCTAGTAAGGGTCCAATGAAGGGCTTATTTAAGTAATTGCATTTGTATCATCATTCCATTGTTATCTTTTTGTACTGAAGGTTTCATTTAGTTTTGGGAAGCGAACTGGGCTTTGGGCTTGAAAAAGTGGTTAAAATCCTGGGGACGTTGGCACAACACTGAGCAAAATAATCTCAAGACACTGGCATATCATGCCGTGGGAGTGCCCAGAGCCTTATGGACGCATGCATGCTCATATCATGGAAGCATCCATGGGTTAATTGGTCTAAAAACTCAATTGGACTTAGGGGCTAGTTACCTGAGAGGTTGGGATGGTTCTTGAGAGTCTTGTTGTTGATGTGGAAGGTTTGTATGGTGTGTTTCCATCGGTTCCACTTCCTTAAGGTGTCTTAGGAGGTCAAATCATATCATAGTAACTTCTCGTCACATGTTTACCGTGGTTGGTCGGTTACTTGGGTAGATGTGGGAGGAGGGTGTTACAGAGTGGTATCAAAGCACGTTTCACCCCTCGGACTAGATGGGCAGTGTGTTGGTCATGCATTCATGTCGGTTGCATATGTGTTTCTTATGCTTGTAGTCCATGTGATTGTTGCATTTGCATGGTGTTGATCATGGTTGTAGCAATTTCGCCATGTGGAGGTTGATGGTGTTATTGTGGGATGTGTCGTCATGAGTGTATGGTTGTATATGCATTTATTATGCATGTTGGTGTATATATGTTGTTATGCATGCATTTTTATGGTTATGGTTATGCATGTATGGTAGGTAAGACATGCATTGTGAGGTCGTTGTATGCAATTAGGTCATCATGATGCTATTAGTATGTTATGATGCTAATGTGTTGACTGAGAGAGAGTAGGAGATCAATGTCATCAAAGTGAAGTTGCAGCATTGTACAATGAGGCAAGATCATGTCGTCCTATAGGTTGTAGGTTGTATGTTGGGCATGCATGTATGTAGGTTAAGGATTGCTATATGCATTATGGTTATGTGTATGCCTTTCATCCTATTGATGTTTTGGTTACATGCATGGTAGATGCTAGTGAATTAGTGTAGTCATATGCACATGTGTCAGATAGTCATGAATGATAGTAACCTGTGGTTGTATGCATTTCTATTATTGTTTTATGTTAGATAACTTGATTATTAGGTTGTATGTTGTTGATGAGTATGTTATAGGTTAACTTCTTGTTGTTATATGATAGTTAGCTTGATGATTAGGGTTATTACATTAAGACCTTGATGTTATATGTATCATACTAAGTTGGATTGGTCTATGCAAATGGTTAGGGTTATAATATTCAGGCATGAGTTAATATATTGTGATATTATGTCATACTAATCTAGACTGACGGTGCATATGTGATTGTTATGCATGAATGAAAATTGTTTATGAGTTTATGATGTGAACATGTTAGCTAGTGACATTATGGATATCATGACCTTATTTATCTTTGAGTTGATATGTTGTGAATTTATATCATGCTAATCTAGGATGATTGTGCAAACAAGATAGCCTCCTCTGAGATACATTAAGGTATGAGTTTTCTTATGTCATCTATTTGGTGTTTGAATGTTTGACTATGTTGTTTATTTCGTGTTTGAGTGTTTGGTGCCTATTATTTTGTCTACATGTTGTTTGAATGTTTGATTACTTGAATGATATGAGTATGTGTCTATAATATTTCTTGTCAAAATGATCTTGTTTTAATATGGTTGTACTATTACATATGTGTTGAGGTAGTTAATATGTACTTGAGTGTAAGTAGGTGATAGTTGTAGCATTATGTATTATGACTGATGAATGTGTGTTGATTGTTTAGTATGACATGGTTGTTAGACTTAGTAAAGGTTGATTTCAAATTAATATACATGATGTTTTGATTTTTGGAACATGAGACTGTATTGTGTGAGCAGTTGCAGGGAAACATGCTTGGTGTTAGCTTAACAAGGTAATAGTTGATGTGTTAATATAATTAACAATTGGGTGATGTGACAGTGCTAGTAAGACTCAATTGTAACAAGGAAAAGGTAAAAGAAAGGATTTGGGAAAGAAATTCCTTTGGCTATGTTTGGAAACCGCAGTTCCAAATGAATGAGTTCTTTGCATACAAGAAGTCTTCTTAACCCTAATTTATCTAAAATTATGTGGATATGTGCTATATTCATGGACATGTATTTGATAGATATAACAGCTGGTGTCCAGTTATTGCTAGATCTGTCAAGGGAATTGGAGTCCCTTGAGACATGGCACAGATGTGTTCGGTTACAAGGCAACATGCTTGGCATAATAAGGTAAGCTAACTAGTATATTGTTATATTTATTTATACACTGACAATTATGTGTTTATGGTAGTGTGATGCAGGGGATTGCATGGCAAAGAGACTGCCATGAAATTATGAAGAAGACGCAGGTTGAGATTTCCTTTAGAAGCACTTGGAACTGTGGGGATTGAGTCATGGTGTCTATTGAGAGTCTTGTGATTTTAATTCTTTGTGCTTTTTTTGCACTTGATTTGCAACTTTGATTATGTCTAGTGTATGGCCATATCACTTTGTTTGCGTTGTCCTATTTTTATTGGTTTTCATGGTTTTCTTCTTGTTTGCATTTTCTATTGCCTTTTATGTTTTTAGTGTCTTGGGAATTGGTTAGGAAAGTAGAAAGTTAATGGAGCTCAAGGAGAGCTGAATGAAACCTAGCAGGTAATGTAAGACCCGAATGAAGTTCAGTGCATGAGTAAAGGAAGTTGAAGGTAAGAATATGACAATCGATTGGATTGGTTCAGTCCATTGGTGTAAATGGACAGTGGTAGTATATTCATGAGAAAGGTAACATGAAAGGTGAAGTAAATGGATATGAGGCATTAGATGCCTTGGATATGTTGGGAATGATTGTTTTTAATGTTTTGCATGGTGTGCACAGATAAAGGGAGTTCTCTTAACCTTGACCTTATGCTATCTCGTAATTATGTTATGATCATGATTATGCTGATGTTTATATATGTATGTATGTCGTTGTCTGACAGGATCATGATTTTTTTATGCTAATATTTATGTATCTATGTATCTATGTCACCGTCCGATAAGGTTGTCAGAGATCATTCTTGTGGAGGAATGATTTCTTATACAGGTGAATGGCATGAAGAGATTCCTGGTTCACGAGGAATCAAGTGGGAAGAGTATCCTGATAGATCTCTTAGGTCAGTATCATGTGGATATGAATTGATATTATGTGATTATACTATGTCTATCTTTATGTTATGGACATGCTAATGCTGAGATACACATCAGTGAAATGAAAACATTGTGAACCGTAGCATGCTAGGATAAGCATGGATGGTAGAAAGACAATGGAATCAAGGTTTCTTGGTAGAGATAGTGTGGTTTTGGATGTGTGGTACTACTGTTGTGCATATGTTGCATATGTTGTACATGTTGCATCTAAGAAGTTGTGTGCATGCAACATTGTGTATATAGAGTGTGTGTACATGTTGTTTACGTAATGTTATGTATATGATGGTACATATAGTGTTGTGTGTATATTACATATGTAATGCTGGGTATAGATGGTGCTATGTACATGTTCGATATGTGGTGATGTGTACATATTGTACCGTGTGCATTATGGATATGCAGTGTTGCATGCATATGGTGATGTGTGCATGTTGGATATGCGGTGCTGTGTACATATGATGCTATGTACATATTGTATATGCAATGTTATGTACATATGGTGTTGTGTGCATGTTGTACATATGGTACTATGTACATAGGTGTTGTGTGTTGTGATAGTACATGTGCTGTTGTGTGCACGTGGTGCTATGTACATGTTGTACATGTGGTGTTGTGTGTAGGTGGTGTTGTGTGCACATCATGCATGTGGCATAGTGTACATATGGTGTCGTGTACATACTGTGCATGTTGTGCTATGTACATGTGGTATTGTGTACACGTAGTACAGGTGGTGTGATGTATATGTGGCGTTGTGTACACATTGTGTAGGTGGTGACATGTACATGTGATGCTATGAACAGGTTGTGCAGGTGGTGTTATGTATAGGTGGTATTGTGTACATGTTGTACATGTGGTATTAGATGAATGTCGTACATGTTGTGTTGTGTACATGTGATACTATGTATGTGCATTGTGTAGTCATGGCATCGTGACATGTATATTCATTGTGTTGTACACTGTGTACGTTTATGTATTTTGTTGTACATCAGGTGTAAGTGAATGTATTATGTGGTGGTGTAAATCAAATGTAGGCGTATGTATTGTGTTGCATTGTACACTGGGTGTAGGTGTATGTGTTGTATGTAAGGTGTAGGTGCATGTATTTCATGGTGTTGTATGTCGTGTGTGGTTATATGTGTGTGATGCACACTATGTGTATGTGCACATGGTTGAGGAGAAGGCACTGGGTGTTTGTTAGGTGTGGCAACCGATCCAGAGTGTGTATACAATAAAGACAAAGGTAGAAGCTAAGGATTGATTAAAGGATAAGTATCAACATTTTATTTCAGTTTTATTATAAATGTGATATATGATTCTAGTTTATGATCATTTCATGTGATTCATGATTTTGATCTATGATAGTTGTGTTTTGAGCTAACTCGATGTGTATTTTTATAGATGTTGATTTGGTCAAAGATGCTAGTTTGACTTGTTGTGATAGGAAGTAAATAGGATCGCAAGTGTACCTTATTGATGAGCTACCAATGAGGTATGATGTGAATATATTTCAGTTTATTTTAAATCTAATGGAAATTATATACTTGGTATAGGAATGCATGAACATGCCTGGTTGGGTGGTCGAAACCAACTACAAGAATTAGCAGCATCAATGAAAGGAATTGGAGTAAGCAACAATATGTTGGTAAAGCTTCAGGAGCAAGGCCATTGTGGGACACTAATACCCAATATTGTCCATTGATTTCCATGAGCATGTTATGATTGGTATGATGGTTTTAAGGTAGGGATATGCCTTGGTTTTTGGATCTTCCGATGAGAGGAAACCTTGCTAAGGGATGGACTGCCTGGGATGGGGGTGACAACGAAACTTTGCAGGTGTGTGACTTCACGGAATGGGGTGACCCGATTTCCCGAGGGATTGTGTAGCAAAGAAGGGAAGGTTGGGAATATATTTGTTTTGGTCATTAGCATTTCTAGATGGAATCAAATGCACATTGGGAATGTTCACTAGAACAATGAGCCAGTAATTGTTCACTGAGAGGAAAAGTGGTGCAGGATTATAGCACTGGACATTGGATGCAGATTTGACCTTGCAATGGATTTTGGACTTCCTTTGAAGGAGGTGAATACTAGTATTAATTTGAGGGTGAGGGTGTGAGCCTATGGATTCCCTTGTTGCAGATGTAGGAATCGTATCCTTTTATTTGCTGGTTGAGAAAATGTGCATATGTGTATATTATTGTAAATATTGTATCGAGATGGATTTATAAAGCTCCATAGACAATATGATTATTTGTTGGGTGAAGCAAATGTATATAGGTGTATATGTGATTATTATTTTAAATATTGTAATAAGTTATGTTATAAAGCTCCAGTAAGCAGTATGCTTGTCATGTTTTCAGCAATAGTCATTGTAAATACTGCAACAATTTGGGTTATAAAGCTCCATAGGCAGTATGTTTTGTTTTCAACGGTTTGTTGGTTTATAGGTGTCATTGAACACCGAGGACGGTGTTCCCCCAAGGGGAAGGGTTATGTAACAACCATAGTTAACAATTCATGTAAAAATATATATAAGGCCATGGGCATGGGACACATATTCCAAGAGGAATGGTGACTAAAAACATCATATTAGGGTGTCACTTCGGTTTATTATGGCTAAGGAAATTGGAAAATGCAATGGCTAAGACTTTGGAAAGGCACGAGGCATTTATTGGCATTTTATTTATGAAAATAAAGGAAATTAGGAGAAAATGAAGGTGAAAGATCACAGGTTTCATGTGAGGAGGAAAATGAAGAAAATAGAGGCCTCATTGATAAAAAGGCTTATGAGGATTAATGGGCAAGCTTGATCAGTGTAGACATTTTTCAGTTCAGTTTTGGAGCTCTCTCTATTCTCTCTCTCATATTCTTGGACACTTAGAGTTTCTTAGAGCACTCTTGGAGGAGTGTGGCATACTTGGAGTTTTTGAGCAAGAAGGCAAATGAAGAGTAGGAAAGCACAAGAGGACATCAGGATCAACAACTACAACGGGTTTTTCTTGCAGGTACTGAGTTGCATGTATGTTTTCCTCACTAGTTTTGGCATGCATGGCATATGCATGTGGTTTATTGGTCACGATTTGTCATTGGCATGGAGGATTTCCTGGATTGACAGTGGATTTTCCTAGCCTTGCCATTTCCTGGATAGCCATGGTGTTATGGGTTTATTTCTTTATTTTTCTGGTTGGTTCTTATGTTTCCTTTAGCTTGGGTTGAGTTACTAGTTCCTGGAAGCCCTAGTTGGAAAAACATTCTGGAAGCCCTGTAACAACTTGGGTTAGTTACTAGTCCGGAAGCCTTGGTTTGAAAAACACTCTAGAAGCCCTTGGTGGGTTGAGTTACTAGTCCCAAAATCCCTGATTGGATAGATGCTTTGGAATCCCGGACTAAGTTGTGGGTTGAGTTACTAGTCTTGGAATCCTTGGTTGGAACAAACACTCTGGAGCCCTAGAAGGCTTGGGTAGAGACCAATATGATGATGGTTTTGTGATGTCCAAATGTGAGGTGGAATCATTGTTTGATGGCTTGAGGTGGTTTGGCCTCTAGGAGCCCTGGACGGTTTTGGTTGATGTGTTATATGAGATCCCATATTGATGCTTGGAATATAGCACAGAGGTGAATGACTAAAGAGAGAATTGGCTTAGCCATTCTATGGTCAGGTGGAACGTGGTAGTACCATACCGGGTTGGATTTTGTGTTATCAATATGAGGTTATTTCTCCTTGTTAATTCATTAGTATTTTACTGGTTTATATGTGGATTATATGGTTGTTGTTTCCTTGGTATTTATGTTGTTATTATGTTGGTTATCAACATGTATTATGACAATGTCTATATATGGCTCTCATCATGTTTTTACTTGAAAATGAATGAACAATGTATCTATGGCCTAATACATGAAATTGCAGCTAATGATATAAGGGAAAAATGTTTCTTAGAAATTCTCAAATAAGTATGAGACCCATATACTTAGATTTTGTTGTTTACACCTATAGATTACATATTTGTGATATGTTTGACGAAATGCATGTCATGGCTAGTAGGGGTTCAGTCAAAGTCTTGTTTAAGTAATTGAATTTATATCATCATTCCATTGTTATCTTTATGTTCTGAAGGTGTCATTTAGTAATGGGAAGCGACCTGGGCTTTGGGCCTGAAAATGTTTCTCAAGTCTCAGGGATGTTGGCACAACATTGAGCAAAAGAGTCCCTGGATGCTGGCATACCATGCTATGGGAACATCCATAACCTTCTGGATGCATGCATTCCCATATCATGGGAGTGTCCGAGGGTTAATTTGTCTAAAAACTCAATGGGACTCAGTGGCTAGTTACCTAAGAGGTTGGGATGGTTCCTGAGAGTCTTTTTGCTGATGTGGAAGGTCTGTATGGCATGTTTATGTCAGTTCCACTTCCTTAAGGTGACTTAAAAGGTCGAATCATATAATAGTAACTTCTCATCACATGTTTACCCCGGTTAGATGGTTACTTGGGTAGATGTGGGAGAAGGATGTTACACTTTTCATACATTATGAACATCCATGCCAGGATGTCACAATATAGAGATTTCAACTCACTTTCAAGAGAAGAGAATCCAATACAATAAGGAATTTTAATAAGTGGATAAACTAATGATAGGTGGAAGAAATCACCTCTCCAGATAGTTCAGCAGAGAGATAAGCACCAGAGCTTCAGGTCCCAAGGAAACTCCTAGTGGTTCACCAGCCTCATATGCACCCAAGCAATTCTTCCCAATACAGTAGGTTCTTCAATCCCAAGTTTTTGATGGGTTCTTTAGCCTTTAGAAAACCCTCCACTCTTTGTAATATTTTACCCAACAAGCATATCTAAGAGGATTCATCAGCTGGTGCTACCAGACAGTCCAATGGCAGAGATCATTTTTCTCTTCTTTTAGCTTTGCGCTCTTCCACAGTGGCTTTGGATGCTTCCTTCACTACAAATGCCTTTGTGCGCATGTGCAAAATGTATGAGAGCGCATGTACAAATGAAAATGAATGTATCCAGGTCCTACCTCTTTTCCCAAATAGACTAACTTCTCATCTTGCCCCATGATCGTATCGTAGTTAACTTCCTGACAAAACAACCCATGCCTGTCTTTAAATTTTGTCCTCTTCTCTCTTGTGGTTAGGGCTAAAGGACACCTGGACCTATACTCATTTCTTCAATTAAGTTTAATACATAGTTAACTCATTTAATCTTCTCATCCAAATCAAGGTTGATATTTAAAAACACCCATTTCCTCAAGCAACATCCTATCTCAAGCAATGGAATATATGTCCCTCTCTCAGCCAATTAACATAATTACAATTATTTGCAATGAGAGAAACATTTACCCAGGGGATATCACATAAATGAATGCATTTTATTGTGACTCAGACCAATTTTTTTTTTCTTTTGCTCAGCCCTTGGTAACTTGACTCAAGGGCCAAGTGATAGGAGAGAACCCGACACAAATCTCTGATAGAAATTAGCAAGACCTAAGAAGTTGCAAATCTCTATTAAGGTCATCGAGGCTGGGAAATATTGAATGGCTTCGATCTTATGTACATCCACATGCCCACCTTGCTCATCAATTATGTATCCCAGATATTGGACCTAGTCCATGCGAAAGGAGCATTTCTAAAGGTTGGCACATATCTTGTGTTGCTACATGATTTGAAGGACCTGTCAAATATGTTGCAAGAAAACTGCCCAAATCTTGTTGAAGATGAGGATATCATCGATATATACAACCAAACATGAGTTGGTGAAAGGCCACAATATGTCATCCATAAACCTCATAAAATTTGTAGGGGCATTTGTCAACCCGGAGGGCATGACCAACCACTCAAAGAGACCCTCCTTGGACTTGAAGGCGATCTTCCATGCATTTGTGGGTTTTGTTTGAACTTGGTGATAGTCAGACTTCAAACCAATCTTATTGAAGTGCTTATCCCCCTTAAGTTGGTCAAGAAGGACATTAATCTGTGGGATTAGGTATTTGTTCTTGATTTTGATTTTGTTCAATGCCCGATAATCAATGCAATGTCTCTAGGTCTCATCTTTATTCTGCACAAGTACAATTGGTCTCCCACAAGGTGAGGAACTTGGTTGGATGTGCCCTTTTTGTAGCAACTCTTAGATCTACCACTTTATTTCTTCATTCTCTGGAAGAGAGTGGCAGTATATTAGCGCATTAGGTAGGGGTGCACCAGGGGCCAGATCGATCTAATTCTTTATCTGATAGTGCAAAGGTACCCCCCTGGGTAAGGAGAATATGTCTCTGTACTCTTCCATAACCGTATCCACTTGCTTCTACTATGCGGAGGAGACCTTTCTGGAGGCCATGGATGTTACCATGATCTTCCCCTTACTTTGAGAGTGAATCAGGATGAAAGCAAATTTCCGAGCTTGGGAGATGATATTAATGCGTTACTTAGCAGAGATCAAAGAAATTTCAATTGATGGGGATACCTTTGGTATCCTATATATTTTTTTCCCAAAGTAATAATAACAGTAAAAGGTTTGGACTCATATAGAGCATGGCACTTCCACAAGTATGTTTGGCTTAATAAAACATCACAAAATTCAAGGGGAGCAACATCACACAATTCCTCATTCATGAAATGCTTGATGTTGTAGGGTAGGTGACATTGATAGCTAACGTGAAGATCTCGCCCTTGGTGGAGCCACTCAATGGTGTATTGTTGCGAGTATGGTGTTGTTGGCAAGACCAACCACTTAAAAATCTCTATTGATATGAGGTTATTTTGATTCCCACTGTCAATAATGAAATACAAAATAGCACCCTTCACCCACATATGTGAGTGGAAGAGACACTCACCCTCCTCTAGAACTTTGAGTTCACTTTTCTTGACCTTGGTGGTGGAAACAGTGGCACTAGGTTCTACATCAATGATTTATTTCCCCTTGTGAGGTTCTAGCTTAGAGTTGGAACATGTGTCTGACTCTGAATATTTTAGCTTGACCACTAATGAATTCTTTGCACAACATTCACTTGTTTTGTGAGTAGGGCTCTTTTGGAACTCACACCACTTTCCTATGTATTTCTTCATCTTTCCAAAACTATTATTTTCTTGTGGCTTCGACGGGTTGTCCTGGGTTGTTCCACATTGGCTTTGTATTTGTTCTACAATTTTGGGGTACCCTTTCCCTGTTTCTGATTTGTAGATCCAAAGTCTTGCTTCTTCTATTTAAATTTCTGCTCGATCTTGACAACATATCAGTATGTTTCACTAAGCAATGATATGTCAAAGAAATCCATTTCTGCGTGTATGTATTTATGTCGAAAACCACAGTACTTGAGCACCAGATTCCACTTAGAGTCCTTGATACCCAACTTCATGCATAGGGCATGAAATATATTTATGAACTATGGAACTTCTTAGTCCATTTCATGTTGTAGTTAGGTCCATTTTATGTAATTATCTTCATAGCTCCCAACAGGGTAATATTGCTTCTTAATAACATCTTGGAAAGAGTCCCAAGAGGGTTCAAATGAAATCACTTAGGATTCCTCCTCGATCCTTTTCTCATAGTAAGTTTCCTACCAATCCTTGACATGGGGGGTGGCCTTAAGGAGTGCAAAAGTAATATTTTCTCTATCGGAAAAATCATGGACCAAAAAATATCCTACCGATAGATTTAGCCATTTATCTAGAGCATCTGTGTCTATATGGCCTTCAAATACGGGATTATCAAAATTAACTTGTACCTTAAGGGGGTTGGTGCATCCAAAGTGGATGTTGGATGAAGATGCATTGCTTAATGGTATCCATTGAAGGATCTAGGAAAATTATCCATCATCTCGTTCCTTTGTCACTCAAAGGCTTCTTCGAGAAATAATTTGATAGGATCTCCTTCTCCCTCATCTTTCTTTTCTCTTGCCATGGGAGGTTGTTAGGGTCAGAGAGGATGGTCTTATAAGGGTTCAATTATTTCAAGTCCTAAATTTTTATACCCCGACCTCGTTGGGGACATGCACAAAAAACATAGAAATAGTAGACTGCCTTGATATCACTAATCCAAATTTATGAAGGAATGAAATGAAATACATATTTAAAATAGAAACATAGAGATATAGTGAAACTAAACTTCAATTAATAAATAGAAAATGTTGAAAATTGTTTACATGCAGAATGAAAGCAAACTAGCTCAGGTGATGGTAGTTTATCTCTGAGAAGAGATGTGATGGCTACATGCCTTCTAAATTGGGTTATAATGAGGCTCAAAGGAATTTTATCATTAAGAAACAATGAGAAACCCTAAACATCCAAAAACCTAACCCTAGGAGATGAAGTGCCAAAAGGTATGGGCCCTGATGGGGTTAGTTGGAATGTCAACTTCCCGGGGTCATAACTTTGGCATACAATATTTGTTTAGTGTGCATGATACCCCATTAGAAAGGTCTATTCAAGGACAATAAAATTTTACTACAAACATGGATCAACAACTCATGTTTGACCATTTCCCTAAAAAACTTCGTTTAGGGCCTCAAAATGGCTTCGGAAGTTGAAGACTCGATAACTGTCAAAAATAGAAAACTGTTGAAATAGAAAATTGTGCTAAAAAAAGGGAATTTGATAGAAAACAATGTTGATGGTAAAAGTAGAATAGGTGGGTGGCCATCAATATCCACTTGGATCAACACATGAGGTGAGTAAATTTAGTTTGTTATTGAGTATATATATATATAGATTATATATATTTGTGCACCATATTGATGATAGATTAGTGGATGTGTGCACAAACTGTGTTTTTCAAATGAATTACATATGGGTGATGGCGTTGTATGGAGCATATTGGATTTTCCTTAGAGGGGTTAGGGTAAGTGTCCTTGATCCTACCTACTAGCACTCCAACCATGGCTTAGGTTAGAAGGTGTTGGGAACCTTCACCTTAAAGTTGCACAATGTCAAGAGGGTTGGGCCATGGATTTAGTCACTCACGTGGTTTCACTAAGGGGAATATTGTTGCCAAAAAAATAATGGAAGGGTTGATACCCCGGGTTCAGGCAAAAAGGCCAACAAAAGCTCTGATGTAGTCTAGTAAAATGTCGACATTTTCACCTTATCTAAGGCGAATAAGGCATCTCACCTGAGGCATGTCATGACCTTAGTTAGTTAAGGGATGAAATCTGGCATGGAAGAATCATATGAAATATATCAATGCCAGTAAATCCAAAATTAGACCAATTAGGAACCCAATCATAACAGATCAAACGCATGAAGAGAAAGAACATCATACAGGTGAAAACATATTAAAATTTTTAAAAGCCACATAAACCCACACACACAGTACTCGTGTATCCCTATAATCTCTTCTTCTATTAACTCCAACAATAGTATAAAATTACATCTGGATCGAAATCCTCATTGACATAACATGAAACTAACATGAACGAGCAATACACAATCGAGATAATAAGAGCTAGAGCAGGATCGAATGACTCTGCAACAACATTTCGGTATCCTTCCTATTTCCTTCTAATATTTTCCCCTCAACCTTCTTTTATATCCCTGCGCTTGCTTGGACTACCACTTCTCCCTCAGATTCTATGCCTTTTTCCTATTTCAGCTGCTTCTATTGCTTGGCTGTCAGTATTTCTTTCTGATCGATTGTTGCTACTTAAGTCTTGAATTCTCTAGCCATGTTTATGCAATCGTTGTTCTTCAGTGGATCCATTCCTCTCCTCTAGTTGTCTCCTCCGCAACTTCCCAATGGTTATCTTTGGAAAAATGTGGTCATCCTTCCAATGTGTCACCTTATTTCCAAAAGCGAAGGACCCAACAGGCCTCGATCACAGTCCATTGACTCATCCCAGAGTCAATCCTTTGTTGGTGCTATTAGTGTTGCTGATGCTGGTGGTACTTCTCCTTGGTTGGTTCCTTGAAACAAAGGAACCAACTTAGGGACTAATTTGAAAGTTGCGTTTATGAACTATGTGCATTCGTTGAGAGACGCATGCTATGTACCTGTGAGGGTGCCCTCCTAAGCAATGAAATGCGTGATAAGTTCAGAAGTGGGATGGGTCAGGCGAGTCATCACTAGATTATTCCACTACATGTTAGTTTCTTCACTAATCTACTTTAGTGTTTCTAAATGAGCCTGTGTCGACGACTGAAGGTCCCACAGTATCTCCTTAGTCTTAGTCAATTTATCTTCAATGTGATGGATTTGGGTCTCAAGGCCGTCCACTTGTGCCAGAAGTTCCTTGCAATGGGTCTTGTCTCGGGTACCCATGGCTTGTTTAAAAAAATGATTAAAGTAGTGGTGTAGAGGGTAAACATGTTGATTCTTTCTTGCCAGACAACCATACTAGTCATGAACTTGTTGCCAAAGGTCTTGAGCTTCTTCCACAACCTTGATGATCAAGAATTTCAGGCCAACCACTTCTACTATTTTCTGCTCAATTTGGTCTGCATACTGGGTGGTAGGATCTAGTAAGGCTCTCTGAGTAGCAAAAATACTTCTCTTAAGCTCTTGATTGGTCGAAACGAGGTCAATGTCGGCTACTTTGATGTGATCACAACATTCAATAAGGGTGTAGGTGGAGAAATCTTCTGGGGCACCTGTCATGATATCAGTGACCAAGGGCCACAGTACTTGGACTTTTTCAGTAATTTGGTCAAGTTGGCCCTGGATATTCTGCTTCTCCTGGAGGAGACAGTCATGTTCTATTGCAAGGGAAAGAATTTTTTGTTGTTGTTGTTCGTGCTCGGTAGCCAAGGCACTGTGCAACGCCTCTACTTGGTGTGCAACTAGTTGAATGAAAGTAAATAATTGGGCTGAGGACTAGCCCTAAAGGTCATCGGGGTTCATTCCAGAAGGTCCAGGGAACCGACTCTGAAATGGTTGTCCACTGGCAATGGATTTCTCAGAGTGCCCTTGGGGAGATGTTTCTCTTTGCGAGGGTTCAACTGTTTATGGATCAATGTGAATCATGGGGGAGTGTGGTGGTGATGAGGTGATGGGATTGATGGGAAAGGGTACTTTGTAGAATGTGGTGGGGTTGGGAAGGGGAGGGGCAGTAAACTTCCCAGTGACTCTGAGTGGACTAGATTCAAGTAATAAAGATAGCATAGATGTTTGAATGGTCTCCGTGGCAGAAATTTGGGTTGTAAGCACCCCATTCATATTTTGAACATTTGATTGGATAACAAAGTATACCTCTATTTCCATTTCTATACCGAGCATAGTTCCAAATGACAGGATGTTGGAGATGGTGGTGGAAGTAGGAGCAGTGTGTGGTGATGGATTTTCTTCTGTGATGGGTGTGGTAGTGTGAGAGTGGGGCTGTTCCTTAGTGAGAACAACAATTTGGGTGGAGGTGGTGTTAGTCTTTTTCTTGGGCTTGGATGGTGGCTTTGTGGTAATAGGGCAAGGATTCAAAATTGCAGGCTCCGACTAAGAATGGGGCTCGAATTTAGGAGTCAAAGCAACTAGAGGGATACAAATCAAAGAAATAGGAAATATTGGACTGTGAAATTCTGAAAAGGTGAGGAATGGACTTACTGAAGCGCCAAGATTCACCATATTTTCCTGTAAGGACTGCATCTGTGTCTCGAGCTTCTTGATGATCAGGTTCAGTGTCTCTTTGCCCATCTACTTTTTTGATGTCATAGGGGTTTCTCTTAGTAGTGGTTAGGGCACCATTCCTCCAAAAAAAATATATATTCCTCCCCTCTCGGAGTTCTCCCACAATCCCCAGCCATGAAGAAGCTTCGATATGGAAGGCTTATTCAGTTAACATAAACTTTTGGGCCTGCATCTGAAATGTGTCGGGATGGACACACTTCGGTTGTATCCAAATGTTGCCATGGCTGATGCCAAACCAGATATCTTGTGAGTAGTAATCAAGTAGAGAATTTGGGATCCATTTTGTGGCCTTGGTGACTTCCAACATCTTCTTATACCATCCGACAAAGGAGGCCTCATTGATTTCTTTGCTACTGGGGTCCCTGGAGGCCCGACATGGTACATACCTAAGAGCAAGTGGTTGGTCCTCAGTAATTATTGCCATCTCTCGGCCCTTGGGTGGGCACCATTTCCACATGGCTAATGTCACAATGAGATATCCATAAATAAATTGGGTATCCATTTTATACACATCCTCGTAGGCATCAAAAAGTTCTTGTAGCAGAAAGCTACACCAATTCAACTGTGTGTCATACACACAAGCCTCCGCAACTTAGATGGTGTCTAATGTGCATTAACCTTGCAAAAAGTGTCACCTAAGCTTCCCAACAATTGTGTAACAGGAAAACTTTATGTTAGACTTATTGATTGGCTCTATCATAGCACCCTTTCCTCCTCACTAGGTACTATACCTGTTATAATAATTATCATCACCTATTTTCTTTCCTATCTTGGATGCAGTTTGGAAGGTAGTTGATATGGAATCTCTCATAGCAGACAAACCTGTAAGCCTCTGAATATCATCAACATTGATGGGGTATTCCTTGTTTATCCATAACGATCCCCCATGCATCTTGCTGATGAGAAATTTTGTGCACTACATTCCTCTTCCTTGTGTGCCAAAGACTGGAAGACTTCTTAAACTCAGTAACGTCGGCTGCTTAATTCCCCTAAAATATTCGATGACATTTATGGACTAACTCCCATCGACTTTGGTAACAGGCACTATGTAGACCTCTTTATTTAGTGTTGGAAACTAGAGTGAATCCAAGAGGTTGTTGTCGACAAGCACAAATTTATCATATTTTCCATATAAAGGCTCTTTCTTTGTAATTCTGGAATCTTGTTCAACTTCTGGAACAAAAATTACAGTCTTCATCATTGTTCCAGAGTGACGTTGATACACAAAGAACACAGGGGGCTTGAATTTGGGCTAGGAACAAAGAAAGTGAGACATAGACTCCAGACTTGGCAATTCGACCACCCCAACTTTTAGTTCTGAGAAACTTATCATTGTCATGCAAACTAAATATAAAAATTTGACACGAAATTTTTTATTAGACCACTTAACTAATTAATATGATAACTCTCTCCACTTGGTCTCAACCGTGGCAGTAGTAAAGGCAGTTGAGCCGAACCTAACCCAGATGACACAAAACTATAAAAGGAGGGTGGAATTGATGGTAATTATGGTGCTACGATGACAGCCACCTAGAAGTTGATGACAGATCATCCCAAGGGTATTACAAGAAATATTTAGCCCAAATCCGAATTAACACAGTGAATTATTGCTTAATTATTACAGATACGACTACTAACACATGTGACTCCCTGACCACAAGCAGTTGCAGTGGGGTGAAAGTACTTTCGCAACTAAAAAATCTAACGAAGTTTATTCTTGACCGACTTTGACTGGAACAACTAGCCAACTAAATTCAGTGACATAACTGATATACTACAAAGAACTGATTGATTCTAACTAAACCTACCTACGATCCCCTTTCGGAGAATCAACCAATTTGGTGCAGAATTGTTTGAGCCATGGAAAGTTTTGAGGCATACATCTTTCACCCGTCCTAGCATTAAGACACTATCCAGTTGTGCAAGCTTGACAACTCTTGATTCCTTCACTTCTGCAACAATGAAGGTTCCCAACCAATGCATTTTCAACTTCCCAGGAAACTTTAAGAATTTACTATTGTATAGAAAAAAATGTCCTCCAACTGTAAATGATTTCCGCTTGATATGTCTACCATGCCACGCCTCCTCCCTCAAATTTTTGACATTTTGGTGGAAATCTACCAAAAACCTAGCATCGAGTTCGTAGAACTCTTCCAACCGCTTTGGAACTGAATCCTCCTCCGTCATGTGAGTGGAATGTGCAATGAAGAGGTTGGGGATGGTAAACTCGACAAGTATTACAACTTCTTGTCCATATACTAACTAGATGGGCACATACTTGTGTAAGCGCTTGAAATTTGTATGATAATCCCATAGCATGGCTAGCACCCATTCATCCTAATCATCCTGATTAGCTGAGAATATCTTGGTGAGTCTGCTCTCTAAGATTTTTTTGAAGGCCTCTACAGTACCATTTGCTTGAGCGTGATATGGGATGCTCTTATAGTGTTGTATCATGAATTTTTGAAGGAATGAGGTGACTGTCTCATTAATGAAATGGGTCCCTTGGTCACTAGTGAGGCTCTAGGGGCATCCAAATCGGGTGATGATATTCTAAAAAATGAATCTAGCGGTAGTGTCTTCAGTCCAATCTTTGACTGGTTCTACCTCAGTCCATCTGTTAAGGTACTTTATAGTGGTAAGAATGTATGGGGCGTGTGGGTGTTGTGTCGGTGGGTTGATAGGTCATACAAAGTCGATTACCCATTTCTCAAAAGCTAGCAGTTCCTGCATTGGTTTCAAAGGCATCTCATCCTGGTGCTATGGATTTCCAACCCTTTAACAAATGTCACACCACTTGGCATATTCCTTTGCATCTCGAAAAACTGTGGACCACCATAGTCCCGCCTGCAACACTTTCCTCGCGGTGGCCTTCCCCCCAACATGCCCACCCAAAACTCCTAAATGAAACTCTGACAATACATTATGTCTCTCATGATCAAGAACACATCTTCACAATATCTGATCATGGCCCAACTTGTATAGTTGTCCTGTAATCAACTGGTGATCTACAACGCGAACCACCATGTGCCTTCGTTGTGTCATTGTGTACCCCTTTGGGCATTTACTTGTGGCTAGAAATTATGCAATATTCTCCAAGTAGTCAGATATGGCTTCAGCTCAAAACAGGTCAGCATCTAGTAGTTAATCATCTACTGATCCTCCAATTTCGCTTGAATCTAGCCAAGAAAGGTGATCGGGCCCCATGTTCAGTCTGCCTAGATTGAAAATTACTTCAAATGTGAACTCCTAGAACAACATAAGCCATTTGCGAATCCTTCCTTCAAGTACGGGCTTATTCACCAAGTATTTCAGGGAAAATGATTAGTGAAGAATTTGAACAGACCCCCCAGGAGATAGTGCTAAAACTTTTGTAAAGAATATACCATCGAAAGCACTTCACACTCAGTCATGGTATAATTTATTATTATTATTATTAATTTTATTTTTATTTTTATTTTTTTATTTTTTATTTTTTATTTTTTTCGTCGTGGATAATTTTCTGCTATCAAAGTAAATGGGGTGGTCAAAATTTCCATCTCCAAGCTGAGCCAGGACAACCCCCAAGGTGACACCCGATGTGTCTATGTGGACATGGAATTGCTTGTTCCAATCTAGATAAACTAAGATTGATGCACTTGCTAATTTTTCTTTCAGCACATTAAACGCAACTTCACATTCATTTAACCACACAAACCTTTTGACTTTCTTCAACAACTTCTCGAGCAGTGCAGCGATCGAAGCATAGTTGTGGATGAACCTCCTATAATATCCTGTGTGACCAAGGGTGGACCTTAGTTGTTTAATGGTTGTTGGTGGATCCATATTCAAAATCACTGCGGCCTTAGCAGGATCAACACACATTCCATCTTTGCGGACTATATGGCCCAGAAGTGTCCTGAAAGGGACCATCAATATGCACTTCTTCAAGTTTAGGGAAATTTGTAGTTGTCTACATCAGTCAAACATCACTCGGAGCAAATTGGAGTGCTTATTCAACAAACTGTAGGTAGCCTAGTTATCCATGTAAACTTCTAGAAACCTGTGAATATAATCTCCGAAAGAAGAAATTACAATCCTTGAGAATATTTCTGGTGCATTTTTTAGCCCAAAGGGAATAACATGGTACGCATAGGATCCCCACTCAATGGTGAATGTGGTTTTATTCGTGTCCTCCTCTGCAATATGAACCTGATGGTAACCAGACAATCCATTTGTAAATGAGTAAGCTTCATTTCTTGCCACATTTTATAGAACTTTGTCATTGAACGAGGTAGGACAGGGGTCATGAACATAGATATTATTCAGACTCTAGAAATCTAATCCATGCATACCCGAATTTATTTAGTGTACTTCTTATTCTGTATGAAAATTGGACTAACCCACTCGGCCTCATTGAGTGGGAATATAAGCCCCGTCGCCAACATTTTATATATCTCCTTCTTCTCTTTCTCTTTGAATATCGGATTTAGCCTATATGGCCAATGTTTCACTTGCTTTTCATCAGGTTTAAGCATAATCTTCATCTCCCCTAACTCCCCCCTGATCCCCTTAAGCTCCACAACAGACGCGGGGAACAAATATTCATACTCTCTCAGGAGATCGAAGATTTCCTTGGTATTTTTCTCATCCCAGTAATCTCCAATTGAGGCTAGTTTTAGCTTCTCATCAGTACCGATGTTATGTTTCTGAAACTTCAAGGGCATTAGTTTTGGACCATTAGTTACAGGCCCATATTCAACACTTCGTTCCCCCTCAATTTCTTTGAACATCAGATGTCTCAATTCCTCCAAGTCATCCTCATCTAGCTCTTGTTCGATCTTTCCACAAGCTACGGCTTCATGGAATATAGATTCATATAGATGCTCAAGGGTGTCCTGGTCTATACATCCCTCTGTCAATTGTCCTGCCGTGAGAAAAAACCATTTAACGACTTGCAAAGCAATCATGATTCATTCATCACTATCAGTAAAGGAAAAATCTCTAATAAATTGATCTTCCATATAGTCCCAATCACTAATCTACCTCCTTATTTCCTCCTTCATGTACCATGCCTTCGGAAATGTCCCCAAGGTGTGTATAAATTTGTGCACCCATAAGTCCTCTAGAAGCCCTTCCCTGATCCAGCTGGCCTTACAATCTTACAGGTGTTGTTGAGGGTCGGAGCTCCCCCTGTACTTCATGAAGTTTTGTGGGTAATCCTCTAAATGCCCAAATATGACTCTCATCGTTGTCTTAACCTCCTGCCATTCTCTGAGGTGGTTGCAGTGAGGTCCCAGAAACCTTGCTGGTGTCACTTGTAAAACGACATGCAGTAAGGGAATTTTTTTTCTTTAGAGATAGTTGCATCAACTATATTAAGAAAATCATTAACTGAGTCCATGCCATTGAAAATAGGGAATTATTGTACCTCAGTACCAACCTAGTTGATACGATAGATCATGGCACAACACCTAGTGTTAATCTTGTACTCGCCCTGCTTCCAGTCATTCCAAGTCACCTTAGAACCGACCTCCGAGCTATGAATGCTCCTTCTAATGATCAATATTTCTGTCATAGGATTGATATGGTCTTCTCTTCTCCCTATTTTTAGTCAGTACAACTGATCTAACAATTCAGGTTCTTCCCTGTCATTTGTCGGCTCGGTGGACCTTGGTCCCTGGTATGGGTCTAAGGGCTAGATCACTTTTCTCCCTCCACATCAAATGTCATCAAATCCTTCTTTAGATCAATTATTGCGTAATTCTTAAAATCCCAGTCTATTCCAAGCAATTCCAGATAGGGGTCTTTGTCCCCCATAATGTTTATTACTTCAAAGTCAGCATAAGTTTTCACCCTTGCTATGTCAACTTATACGTCCTCCAACCTTCTCACTAGAAGGATACAATATTGATTTTCCATACGTAGTTGAATTGGATAAAATTCCAACTTCAGCCTTCCCAAGGCTTCCCAGGTTTTCCTTGGTAGGATATTCACATTTGATCCCAGATCCAACATTGTATCCTTGATATGGAAGCCCGCAGTTTAAGCAACGATTTGAAATTCCCTTCCTATTCTCTTATTTTTCCTTCACACCCTCCTGGAGTGTTTCTTGGGTAAGTTGGCAGGAATGAATCCTTCCTCGGTCACTCCATCCTTAATAATAGATTTAATACTTTCCTACAATTGTCCAAGCATCTAATCATCATTCACAATTTTCAGAAATAGTTTGAATCATTCAGCTATGGGTCGAACATTGGATTGTGGTAGGTATGGGATCCTAGCTTTTGAAAATCCTAGTTGTTCTCCTAGAGGTCCACTACTTAAAGTCAATTTGTTAAAAGTCTTTGCAACCTCTTTATAGTACCGCTTTTGTTATTTAGAATCATATGAGTGTTTTGGTGAGGCTGGTTTTATGATTATGGTTTGTTTAGTGGCTCCAATGTCAGCTCCAGTATTCTTCCCTCCACGGGTGACTATGTTGATGTTTGACAAGGGAGTTTTCTCCAACAACCTTGGCTCAACATTGATTAAATTTTATTCCCTTTGGCAGTTGTGCTCTTCTGGTGGCCTGGGCGCAGGCAATATGGACAACCTCTCAAATCTGGCTTCAATTTCTTCAATATCAGGCTGAATCTCCCTTTCTGCTTCTAATTGTGTATCAGTCACCTAACGGTAAACTGACAGTCACATGGGTTTTCTTCAATCACCCCTATCTTGGTTATGGTTCACAATTAACAAACCACCTTTGTTCCTATCGAAACTGTAAATCCATAGGATTTACACAAAACCACTATTGGTGCCTTTAATCATAGTCATGACTTATAAACAGGCTTTGTATAAATTCCTAAGAATTATGCTATCGGCACGATAATATTCAAAGTATTGCGTTATACACAATATACACTATCGGCTCCTGTCAACGCTTCTTCTCTGTTGCGATAACACGTGGTGTTATCGGAGATCGCAATTGTCGACCGCACTGTTCCAAAGGCCTGGCTCTTCCCGCTCCCACCTTGCGATGCGATAACAATCGCGGACCCAGTAATTTATTAAAGTCTCCCTATGGCATTTCGGCTTCGGTAGTGTCACGCTATCGGAGTTCGGTGCTTTAAATGGTCTTCCGTTCCACTTTAGGTCCTGTGATGCGATATTGGTTTGGACCCGATATGGGTATGAACCGAATCTAATAGAATTTCAGTTCCAAAATTATACTCTGGTTAAGTAATTTACTCGATTTCTCTGTGTAAAACAGAGTTTGGCCGCGAACTCTATAAAATGATTCAAGGAGCCTACGATCGCCGATGTGAAGGAAAACTACCCAACAAGTCTACGCTTAAGTGTTGATTGGAAAACAAAAATTTGAATCACCATTCATAAACACGGAAAACAACAGAACCAGAACTGATACATGCGTAAAATACCAATTAACAGAGAGTCATTAATTCAGATGAACAGAGAGAGGTTTTGCAAAATGATAATGCTTCCGGGCTCGACTCCAACTCTGAGCCTCTTGTCATTTTATTTATAATCAATAGATAAAGCCTTCTCGGTCATTATCCTTTGCAAAAGCTTGGCTTTTACATAAGTGATTTGAAGCAATAAAGCTACTACAACTTATCATAAAGCGACTTATTACAACTTGAGATTTATTCTTAATTTTATCATTATCCTAAGCTAGAAAAGCATGAAAACTTGCTAGATAAAGGACCCCACTCCCTTTCCCGTAGATTTTTTTTGGATTTTTGGAATATGTTTGAAGATTTTCCCTCTAGGTCACATGCTCCTACATCAGACTCCTGAGGACAAAATTCTTCATGGGCTCCTGTCCATGAGTTCATCTACAGAATTGCCCAGTTTCTATAGCATGTCTTCTGTAACCCAAGTAGCTTCAGCAATTGGCTGTCCCTTCCATTTTACCAAATACTGGAAGTACTCTCATCCCCTTGTCTTCTTAAACACCCTCTTGTCAAGAATTCTTTCTGGCTGCAACTCCTTTACTGTGGGTAGCTGTTTTACCCAATCAATCTCTTGGATCTATTGATCTTGTGCTGTATCATATGTAGCTCCACTTTCATACTTGTACAGGTCTACAATATTAAAAATTGGTGATATCCCAACATCAGGGGGTAACTCAATTTCATAGGCATTTGCAGAAAATTTTCTCAACACTCTACACGGTCTAATTTTCTTGAACTTCAATTTATTATACTCCCTCTTTGGAAACCTTTCCTTTCTGAGATGTGCTAAAACCAGATCTCCAACTTCAAAATTTACCTCTCTTCTCCTCATATCTGCTCTAGTTTTATATTTGATGTTGCTATCCTACAGCTGTTGCGTCACTTGTTCATGTATTGCCTGCATTTCTGAAGCAAAATTTTCACCCTTTGCACTTCTCATCTCTTCTTTTCCCAAATTTCTTAATTCAGATATTCCTCTTGGATGCATCCCATAAACAATATGGAATGGACTTTGTCCTGTACTTTTTTTAGGTGATTCATTATATGCATACTTAGCTTGTGCTAACACTTGATCCCATTGCTTTGGATGCTCTGCAGTAAGGCTCCTTAAAAGATTGTCTAAACTCCTGTTCACCACTTCAGTCTGTCCATCAGTTTGTGCATGATAGGTAGAACTAAAACTTAATTTAGTTCCCAGCTTCTTCCATAGTGCCCTCCATAAATGTCCAACAAAATTGGAATCCCTATCTAAGACAATACTTTTGGGCAATCCATGCAATCTTACAACCTATTTAAAAAACAAATTAGCAATGTGAGAAGCATCACTAGTTTTATAACATGGAATAAAGTGTGCCATTTTTTAAAATCTATCCATTACAACAAAAATTGAATCATTACTTCTTTGAGTCTTTGGTAAACCCAACACAAAATCCATACTTATCATATCCCAAGGCCCATCTGAATTGGTAATGGGATATACAAACCTGTGTTTTGGCTCCTTCCCTTTGCATATTGACAAATTTTGCAAGTTTTCACATACTTCTCCACATCAGATTTCATTTTCGGCCAGAAATAAAATCCGTTTAGCTATTCAATAGTCTTCTCTATGCCAAAATGTCATGCAAGTCCTACACTATGTTTCTCTTTGATTAAATTCTCCCTCATTGAACAATTTGATATGCACAGCTGATTTTTCTTAAATAACAGTGCATCTTGTAAAAAGTAATCCAACCATTTACTCCTATCCACCAAAACAGGATTTTTACAAGCCTCAAATGCCTCTTTAAAATCTGAATCGGTCTCATATAATTCCTTAAGAAAATCAAAACCCAACACTTGGATTTGACTCTCTTGAAGCAATACATTTCTCCTACTTAAGGCATCTGCAACTTTATTTGATTGGCCATTTATATGTTTCAAAACAAAATGGAAACCTTGAAGATACTCTACCCATTTAGCATGTTTCTGGCTGAGCTTTGGCTGCTGCATTATAAACTGTAATGCATGGTTATCTGAATAAAGGATAAATTCTTTTGACATTAAATAATGCCTCCATTTTTTCAATGACTGTACAACTGCGTAGAACTCCTTATCATAAGAAGAATACTTCTTTTTGGAATCATTTAGCTTTTCACTAAAATAAGCTATTGGTCTGTCTTCTTGGCTTAAAACACCTCCAATTTCTTCTCTGCTAGCATCACACTTCACTTGAAAAGGTTTGTTAAAATCAGGCAGAACCAAAATAGGCTTTTCAGTGATTTTTTTCTTTAACAGCTGAAAATTCTTCTCTGCTTTAGCAGTCCATCTAAATGGCTATTTGTACTTCTTTATGGTCTCAATAATAGGTGCATTTATCTTACTAAAATTCTTGATAAATTTTCTATAAAAACTAGCAAGACCATGAAAACTCCCTACCTCAAAAACACTCTTGGGTTAAGGCAACTCCATAATTACCTTGATCTTCTCTGGATCCATCTTCAACCCTTCAGCAGAAATAACAAAACCCAAGTACACTAGCTCTTCTTTCATGAATGAACACTTCTTCAAATTCAACAATAATTTCTCTTGCTGCAGCCTTTGTAAGACATAATTCAGATGTCTCACGTGCTCCTCCTTAGACCTGCTGTAAACTAACATATCATCCAGATATACTATTACAAACTTACCAATGAACTCTTTAAGAACTTCATTCATTAGTCTCATAAATGTACTTGGTGCATTTGACAACCCAAAAGGCATTACTCTCCACTCATACTATCCCTCATTTGTCTTAAAAGCAATTTTCCACTCATCCCCTTCTCTTATTCTTATCTGATGATACCCACTTTTAAGATCTAGTTTTGAAAAATACTTTGCTCCACTCAAGTAATCCATTAAATCTTCAATTCTAGGCAAAGGAAATTTGTACCTGATTTTGATTTTATTGTTGGCTCTTAAATCTGTACACATTCTCCAGCTTCCATCTTTCTTTGGGCTCAACACTGTTGGCACTGCACAAGGACTCAAGCTTTCTCTAATCATCCCTTTGTCAAGCAATTCTTGCACCTGCTTCCTAACCTCTTCATTTTTTGTAGGAGTCATTCTGTAAGCTGCTTTGTTAGGTAGACTTGCTCCAAGTATCAAATCTATATGATGGCTGATTCTTCTAATGGGTGGTAATTCATTAGGCAAATCATCAACAATAATATCACAATATTTCTCCAACATTTCTTGAATTTCAATGGGTAAATCCTAAACTTTAGTAGAAGTCATTATTACCTTGGGCTTGCAAATTACAACAAAATTTACCTCATTTTCTTCAATCTGCTTCAAGTATTCCTTTCCTCCAAGTAACAGAGTTTTTGGATCAATCTTCTTTCCCGGTACGTCTTCTTCTTGCAGAGGCAACAATGTATGATTGACACTATCCTTTCCAAACTTGTAGCTGTTTCTTTTTCCACCATGCATGGCTCCTCTGTCATATTGCCAAGGTCTTCCAAGCAATATGTGACACACATCCATTGGCATCACATCACAAACAATTTTATCTTTATAGTTGCCCATCTGAAATTCCACTTCACACTGTTCATTCACCAACAGTTGATGTCCCTTTTTCAACCATGACACCTTGTAAGGTGTTGGATGTTTCATTATTTTCAGCTTCAATTTCTCCACCACTTCTGTAGAGACCAAATTATCAGTGCTGCCACTATCAATGATCATTTGGCAACATTTACTTTGGACTTTACACACTGTCCTGAATAAAGTCTTCCTTTGTGATGGTTCAGCCATCTCCTTTGTGGGCTTGAGCAGAACTTTATTAACTACCAAAGATTCTCCTCTCTCTGGTATATTTTCTTCTTCTGTTGCTGCTGGTGCTTCTCCTTTGGCTTGAGCAACAATGGCATTCCTCTGATTTGTTTCTGCATTCTCTGGGCACTCAAAAGCTTTGTGTCCCAGTTTGTTACATCTGTAACACCTTATTTCTCTGCCTCCTCTTCCTCTAAAAAAACTCCCTCTGCCTCTTGCATCACTTCCTGTGGGTGCATGCTGGGCTGAGATACTGCTAGCTCCATCTTTAGGTGCTGTAGATCTTCCTCTACCACCTTGACTTCCCCTTCCTCGCAAAGTACCTCTCCCTCTGGCAGACTGCTTCCTCATGAGCTTTTCTTCAGCTTTTAGTGCTATCTGATAAGCTTCCTCTACTGTTTTAGGAGATAATAGACTTATCTTGAATGTCCATCCTAAGGCCATTCACATATCTAGCCACCTTATCATCTGTATCTTGGGCTTCTCCAACTCTTATGCTTACCTTGTAGAACTCCTCGGTGTATTCTTTCACTGTCATAGACCTCTGTCTAAGATTCTGCATCTGTCTGAACAAGGTTTGCTGATAATTACTTGGAAGAAACTTACCTCTTAGCTTTGCTACCATCCTGCTCCAATTCTTGATTGGTTTCTTGCCAAGTCTCTTTCTTTCTGCCTGCACACCATCCCACCAAAGCGCTGCATGGCCTTTTAGCTTGGTGACAGCAAACTTCACTTTCTCCTCATCTTCTGTTTCTTCATAGTTGAAGAATTTCTCCATACCATTAATCCATTCTATCAATTCTTTTGGATTCAGTCCTCCTTCATATATTGATACATCTGTCTTTGGCCTGGTTGTGGATCTCAACACTGACTGAAAGAATCTCATCTCAAGAGTAATTGCTATAGCTTCCTCCTATGTAGCTTCAATCTCAGGTTCACTAACATCTCCATCATCTATGTTCCTGCCTGTTGTTAATGCATCCAATCTAGCTTGCATCTGTTGCATAGCTTCCATTACTTCAGAGTTTGCAACAGGCCGTCCTCTTCCACCACGTTCTTGTCCTCTTCCAAATCTGAAAGCCATAGTAACTTTCCTTCTCCTGCTTCTGAGATTCAATCCAATGTCAGCAGGCTGCTCTGATACCATTAATGGTGGCTTGGGTGCAGGCGATATGGACAACCTCTCAAATCTAGCTACAATTTATTCAATATCACGCTGAATCTCCCTTTCTGCTTCTGATTGGGTATCAGTCATCTAACGGTAAAACTGACGGTCACATGGGTTTTCTTCAATCACCCCTATCTTGGTTATGGTTCACAATTAACAAACCACCTCTGTTCCTATCGGAACTGTAAATCCATAGGATTTACATAAAACCACTATCAGCGCCTTTAATCACAGTCACGGCTTATAAACAGGTTTTGTATAAATTCTGAAGAATTAAGCTATCAACACAGTAATATTCAAAGTATTGCATTATATGCAATATACACTATCGACCCCTTTCAATGCTCCTTCTCTGATGCGATAACATGTGGTGTTATCGAAGATTGTAATCGGCAACTCCACTGTTCCAAAGTCCTGGCTCTTCCTGCTCCCACCTTACAGTGCGATAACAATCGCAGACCCGATAATTTATTAAAGTCTCCCTATAGCGTTTCGGCCCGGTAGTGTCGCACTATCGGATTTCAGTGCTTTAAATGGTCTTCCGTTCCACTTGAGGTCCTACGATGCGATATTGGTTCGGAACTGATATGGGTATGAACCAAATCTAATAGAATTTTAGTTCTAGAATTATACTCTGGTTAAGTAATTTATTCGATTTCTCTATGTAAAATAGAGTTTGGCCACGAACTCTATAAAACGATTCAAGGAGCCTCTGATCGTTGATGTGAAGGAAAAATACCCAACAAGTCTATGCTTAAGTGTTGATTGGAAAACAACAATTTGAATCACCATTCATAAACACGGAAAACAACAGAACCAGAACTGATACATGTGTAAAATACCAATTAATAGAGAGTCATTAATTCAGATGAACAGAGAGAGGTTTTGCAAAATGATAATGCTTCCGAGCTCGACTCCAACTCTGAGCCTCCTGTCATTTTATTTATAATCAATAGATAAAGCCTTCTCGGTCATTATCCTTTACAAAAGCATGGCTTTTACATAAGTGATTTAAAGCAATAAAGCTACTATAGCTTATCATAAAGTGACTTATTACAACTTGATCTTTATTGTTAATTTTATCATTATCCTAAGCTAGAAAAGCATGAAAACTTGCTTGCTAAAGGACCCCACTCCCTTGCCTGTATATTTTTTTGGATTTTTGGAATATGTTTGAAGATTTTCCCTCTAAGTCACATGCTCCTGCATCATCTTCCCATCTAGCGATTAGATTTGGACAGCCTTCCGTTGCATGTGTGTTACCCCTACACTGAGAGCACCAAGGTCTTAAGGGTTGCGGGATTGTGACATGGCCCTCCTGATCATAGTTGTAGTCATGGAACATACCTTTGCCTCATGTTCTTCCCCCCCTTGTTCCTCATCCTCCTCGTCCTCAAGGAGTCTCATTGATTTGATAGGCCGATCAATCTAATCAATCAACTAGGGCCTCCAACACTCTACCCTGAACAGTATGGTGATTTAGCGAAGCACATAATTCACATAAAGTGTTTTTTGGAACATTGGAATAGTTCTATAGGATTATACAAAGACGAGGGATATGCCCATACGTTATGCATATTTCATAGTACTCTGATGATGTTGTACTATGCTGGTTCAGAAATGCATGAAATTCAGTGTGTCCTGTGTATAAACCTTGCATCCATATCTGCACAAATCTTACGGCTGTTAGAGATGTGGATGGATCCACCATGCAGAGGGAGTGCTTTGCCCCCACAACCTTGGGAACTTTTCCACATGATGTCCCTCGACAAGGAAGTTGGTGCACCATACATGATGCTGCGTAGGTTGTGCTAGTTGCAAGTCCTTTAACAAATTTGTTAGGTTTGTGATTTGATGTTGTAGACCTAATAGAGAGGGGTCATGTGAAATTTCTCCCCCTTGGTATTCATGTGGGTTTGTTGCCATAGCCTCGATTCTAGTCGCCTGCTGTAGGGCATCTTGCAGAGTATTCTGTTGAGTCAACGACATGCAAGTAAGGGGAAATAATGATTTAATGAACCAATCCCATTGATGATTTGGGTCAATAAGGTATCTTAACTTTCCAATCACATCCTTAAACCTCTACATTAGCTTCCATGCATTTTCCCATTCCCGTTGCTTTATTTCCCATAACTCAGACAACCCCTGCTGGTTGGTCCGGGGAAGCTTAAATTCTGGAACAAACTCTCGTTTGAATTTATCCACCGTTAGGTCTTGTTGTGATGCAAATAGTTTGATGAACCATCTCAATTCTCTCTCCTAAAGTGTGGTTTGGAATTCATTCAACTTCGTGGCATCCAGGGTTTGGTGAGTCCACCAGATGGCTTTGCATAAGCACTAGTGTTGCTCTACGTCCTCATTCCCTCTTCCCAAGAACTCGGAATATCGAGTAAAGGATCCCTCCATGCTTGGTTGACTTTGTGGGAGGATTACAAATCCCTGAGAACCAGGTTGTGATGAACCTTGGATACTTTTACTATTATTACTATTTTTACCTCTACTAGCACCAACCTTGTAGGTAGCGTGCACTCTATGAACCTTTGTGACTTTGATTAACTTAGACAAAAATTGATCAGGTTTGTGATAGATTACCAGGGGAAGTTTTGGGAAGATACTACTTGAATTGTGTGGAGGCGAATCATTACTGATGACAGACATATCGTTCTCAACAAACAATCTTCTCATGGCGAAGTGCATGTCATCATCTCGACCTTCCTCAGGGTGTATGAAACCCATTCCATCTGAAGTTCCCATATTTCCCAGCAAGATGGAGTCCTTATCACTTCTTTGCCCCACTATATCTGCAACCATCTCCTCTCTTCCTGATGGGCTAACCTCCACTTTATCTCTATCCCCATTGCTCCATGACTTCAGCTGGCCTCCTTCTCTTTCTCTCTCTCTTGAATTTCCTAACACCGCTCCTACTTGGTGTATTTCTTTCTTCCTTCTACTGATCTCCTATAGATCTCTCTCCTACCATTTTTCAATTGTCCATGCTCTCCTTTGTTCCCTCTGGAAGTCATTTGCGTCCATTTCCTCAATATTTTCATATCTCCCTGCTAGGTAACATCCCTCCCTTTAGATCCTTCCCCTAGTACCGGGTTTTTAAGCTGCCATAAGTGGGATCTGTAACACTAACAAGCTTTCTTCCATCATCAGAACCTTAACCCACAATGGGATTTCCCTTAGTAGTCGTCCCCAAAACCTCGATTTGAACATGACCTCAGCCTTATGGAAGGACTGATGATCTTCCACAACAAACTCAGTAATGTATCCATCTAATGTGGTTTGCACCCAGAAATCCATAGCTCACATCAGATCTATGTCAAGTTGATGTAGAAAAAAAGATATGCTTGATTCCAAGTACGACAAGATCGATTATGTCTGTTGGTATTTCCTTTTACTTGCAATCTCCACAACCAATTGTAGAGCTCCTCTAGGAACTTGCACTAGAAGATCTCTATTGGTCACTAGAAGGTTTCGCGTATAGGAATTCTTCCTTTAGTTGCTTCACACTTCATCGACGAAGTTGAGCTTGTTGAGAGGCAATTTGTTCTATTTTTTCATGCCACCAATCTTGTAGTTCCTTCTTAAATATCCTCGACACCATATTCCAAACCCCCTTGGAAATTTTCACATCCTGACAATGGAATCATCTATTGGAAAAAAAACTATTGGAAGGGTCGAGACCCCGTGTTCAGGCATAGGCACCAACAAAAGCTCCGTTGTAATCTATCACAATGCCAACATTTACACCTTATCTAAGATGAATAAGGCATCGCACCCGAGGTGTGACGCGACCTTAGCTAGTTAAGGTCTGGAATCTGGTATCGAGAAGAACCATATGGAATATATCATTGCCAATAAATCCATAATTAGACCAATTAGAAATCCAACCATAATAGATCAAACACATGAAGAGAAGGAACATCATACAGGTGAAAATATATTAAAATTTTTAAAAGCCGCATAAACCCACACACCATGTATCCCTGTAATCTCTTATTCTATTAACTCCAGCAACAATACAACATTACATCTAGCTCATAAGCCTCATAGACAGAACATGAAAATAACATGAAAGAGAAATACACAATTGAGATAATAAGAACTAGAGCATGCTCGAACGACTCCACAACAACATTTCGGTATCCTTCCTATCTCCCTCTAATATTTTCCTCTCGGCCTTCTTTTATATCCCTGTGCTTTCTTGGACTGCCACTTCTCCCTCGGATGCTCCATTGTTTTCCTCTTTCGACTGCTCCTAGTGCTTGATTATTAGTATTCCTTTCTGCTCGGCTGTGGCTACCTAAGTCTTGAATTCTTTGGCCATGTTTTTGTAGCTGTTGGTCTTCAACAAATCCCGTCCTCTTCTCCAGCTATCTCCTCAACAAATTCCCAATGATTATCCTTGGAAAAATGTGGTCATCCTTCCAGCGTGTCACCTTGTTTCCCAAAATGAAGGACCCAACACATGCATTGAAACCCAAGAGTTAATGGATGCCTCCATTTTCATACATATGTTCCTTTCAATCAGTCACAAATACTTGATGGGAAAGTGTTGTGACACCCTTGGAATTATGCGAGGAGTTCTTAAAGGGCACAACTAACTTGGCACCCTTAGTATTTGGAAGCAAACAGATACTTAAAGGGAAAGCATTGTGGTATCGTTGGAATAGTGTGAGGAGTCCTTGAAGGGCACAACCGACTTGATACCCTTGGTATCTAGAAATAGAAAATTAAATTGAAATTCAAATTAATGGGTTAAAGTAGTAAAGTTAAAGAGTATATGTAAAAGTGTGTTTAGAGTAGATTTTATTTGAAACTTAGAAAAACTTGGAAAAGAGGGCTCATGGTGATATATTTAAATCAAACTTTAGAAAAATTATATCAAGTAACTTTAAATCAATTAAGTATTCTAGATATCCTAAAGCATTTATAAAATGTTGATTCCATAATAACAGTAAAAAGGTGGAGGTGTGTATCACTTAAAAAGTCTCAATCAAAAATTAAGAAAAAAAATAATATTCATGATAACTCTCCATGTGGATAAAGCATAGAATTGGAATCTCTAACTAAAATTTGATATTGAGAAAAAATAGGGGAGGTTAGGGACATAAATATAACACCTAGTAGTTAACTCTAGATAAAACTCATAAGAACCAAAATAACGGAATCTTAATTGGGATTAAGGACAACTAAGATGAGGAATAGGAAACATCGAAATGGTCATAGATGAATGAATTACTTAACGCAATTGAATCCCAAAAATGATATCTAATAGTAAACATGTTTTGAGGTGAGGGAAAAATAGTCTTTTAAATAAAATAATAAAATAAAGGAGGCTAGAAGAAAATAATAAATAAAGGAAGTTAGAAGAAAATAATAAAATAAGTGAGGTCAAAAGAAAATAATAAAAAAAGGAGGTTAGAAGAAAATAATAAATATAAAATAAAATAAAATAAAATAAAAATTGGATTATTGTACATGAGGCCAAGGGGCAGCATGGAAAAGTCTTATAAAAGGAGACCAAGTTATGAAAGAAGTTAATCTAAGGAACCCTAATTCTGGAAGGGTTCCTAATGCTGGAATTATCTTTCGTGTGACTAATTTGAGCATTTTTTTGAAATTTGTGTGTATGGAGCTTCTTTTATTCAGAGTAGGAACCCCTTGGGCTTGAGAGCTCACCTCCGCACTACTAAAGTTTTCATTCCTCTAACAACCCCATTGCCACTCTTGGGTTTGTGGGGAAAAAGAGTACCAAAGAAGCAAGCTGGGATGTTACCTATGAGCTGATGATATTTGGGAAGCATATGAGAAATAAAGGCTGGATTTCCTTTAATTTGGAATTTGGATACTTCGGAAATAACCTACATCTCTCTCAATATAGACGACAAATCGAATGGTGAATAATATTTTGTTGAGTAATATCTTATGCTTTTATTTATACAAGGAACTTCTTAGTAGACAAGTTATTGATGAAGGCTGATCTGTAATTTTGAATAGGAATATTAATTAATTGATGAGGTTTAAGTTGTTTATGTAATATGAGATAGTATTTATATTTCTAAATATGAATAATTAGATAAATTAATTAATTTTATAGGAAGGGTGAGACAACCACGATGTTTCTTAATGTGAGTATTAAAGTAGTTGATGATGGTTAACTGTATTGTTATTGGGTTATAGAAATGGGAATATTGTAAGTAAAGTGGATCTTGAATATAATGGAAATGTTTATAGAACCCAATTTTCAGTTAAGGTTTTATTCTTTTGATTTTAGTATTCAAGTGCAAATTTTCCTCTAGATTCACAACTCATGTAATATACTAAAACACAAGACAAGAATCTACTCTTCTCTTTAAATAATGGAAACCAAGAATCCATGAAAACAATAATTGAAAAGATGAAGATAATCAAAGACACATAAAACAAGTGTTTCTCTGGTGAAAGCCACTGCTCAAAACGTCAACTATCTATTGCATTAATCAGAAATCTAAGTGATAATACAAAGCTTGTTCTCACAAGAACAATTCTGCAAAAGTATGATCAACTCTTTGCCTCATAAGCCCACACTAACCAACACTTAGCCAATTTATGTTGCCTTCTTAGCCCCTATTTCCTTGCGCAATTCCTATGAGAATCAACCCATATTTAATGTGGGAAATCCTTCCTCAAAACTGCGCAATCCAAACTAGGTCCTCTTCCTGATTGCATGCATGATTTGTACAACTCGGATCACTCTACAACTAATAGTATAATGTCCCTGCACTCTAGTCTCAATTGGGTCTTTCTATGAACTCACATGCATGCGTTTCTCATAATGGAGTCTTCAGTTAGCTGGAGTAGCACCGAGGATGCACCAGTGCACCAAATCACTACGAATCCTCTACTAGTTCCACAAATGTTAGAACTAGTTTAACTGTCTATAACTCACTCAAACTAAGTTATCTAATTACAACACTAATAAACTCATCATGGACCCCTAAAATTTAGGGAGAACATATACATGACTACATAAAGACTTCCAACTCGGAATTCCTAAGCTAATTAAGTCAATTAAACCTAATTAACTATTTACAAGTTATCGTGAGAATAGAATTCGATTTTAATTCATAGTTTAATTGAAGGAAAAATTAAACTGGAATTTCTTGTTTCCATTTCTCTACACTCTCTCTCAATAAGAAAGGCATTATTAGCTACCCTGATCCTGTCTCTGTGAAACTTGAATTTACATCTTGACAATGCCTTTGTTAAAATATCTACATCTTGCTCCTCTGTGGGAACATACTCCAACAACATAATCTACTTCAATACACAATCTCTAAGATGATGATATCGAATATCACTATGCTTGGACCGATCATGAAAAACTAGATTTTGAAAGAGTTTGATACAACTCTTATTATCGTAGTAAATCGCAGTTTGATCCATCTGTTGACCAAACAAACCAACTAGGATCTTCCTCATCTAAATGGCGTCACATGTTGCCTGACTTGCAGCCATGTACTTTGCCTCTGCTGAACTAAGTGCAACCAATCTTTGTTTCCTGTTGTACCAAGAAATTGTTGCTAACCTAATACTGAAGATCCCTCCTGATGTTCTCTTCCTATCGGATGGACTCCATACAAAATTGCATTGGTGAAGCCTTGAATCTTCACTGCCTTTATTCGTCTGTACCACAATCCATACTGAGTAGTTCCCTTGAGGTATCTTAACACATGCTTTGTCACCTTCCAATAAAACTTGGTAGGCCTAACCATCGCTTGACTAACATGGTTAATTGTATAGAACATATCCGGTCGTGTGTTCACCAAATACATGAGTGAACCCACAAGCTTCCTATAAATAGTAGCTTCCACTACTTCCCCTAAAGTAGCATCCTCCTTCCTCCAGTTACCTGCTAGAGGAGTCTCCATGGGTTTACTGCTCTCCATGCGGAACCCCATGAGTATCTCGTTGGCATACTTTCCTTGAGAAACAAACAATTCCCCATCATCCTACCATACTTACATGCCCAGAGAGTAATGCATGAACCCCTTCGCCTTCATCTCATACTCTCTTGCAAGGTCCTCCTTGCAAGATTTGATCAGTCGATCATAACCTTTCAAAATCAAATCATCGACATATAACACAATGATTAACAATTTACCTTCCACCACTATGTGGTATAGGTTCGCATCCGCTTCACTCTTGGTGAAGCCCAACTCGGTGAAGTAGCTATCAATCTTGGTGTACCAAGCACGAGGTGCTTTCTTCAGCCCATACAATCCCCTCTTGAGCCAGTACACATGCAACTGATGGTTGAAGGTATCAAAAAATTTAGGTTGTTCTATGTACACCTCTTCCTAAATTGTGCCATTAAGGAAGGTTGTCTTTACATCCATTCCAACCCATATGCACTGATAGTGCCAATATAGATCTGATCGATGAGTACCTTGAAACAGGAGAAAATGATCCAAAATTAAAAAAGAACAAAAAAACTTATAGATGTAATCATAAACAAAGAGATGCACCAAAAAAACACTTGATTTTATTAATAGAGAAATACTGAACTATGCTTACAAATAGATGGAAATAAGATAGCTCGGGCGATGGTAGCTTATCTCTGAGAAGAGATGTGGTGGCTACATGCCTCTGAACTGTGTCACAATGAGGCTCAAGGGCCTATTTATTATTGGAAAACATGATAAAACCCTAACCCCGGGAGATGTAACACCAAGAGCTTGTGGGCCCCATTGGGGTTAGTTGGGCAACAAACTTCCCAGTGTAACTTGGTCATTTTATCTCCGTTTGGCGCATGTGATACCTTGTTGGAAAAGTCTCTCTGAGTACTACAGGTTTTCCATAAGCCCTTGCCTTAAGCTATGGGTCTGCCGCGGACCCCAAAAAAACATCGTTTAGGGGGTCAAAACTGCTTCGGAAGTTGAAGACCCAAAAAAATGCTAAAAATAGTAATTGTTGAAATGAAAAAGGAAACAGATGAAATTGACTGGGATTTCTAAGTGGAATAGGTGGGTGGCCACCAATATATTCACCTGAATCATTCCTCCCCATTGCATGCAGAGCCTCCATGAGGTGAGGAAATTTCTGTTGAATCTGGTCCCTAGTGAACCACTTATCTTGATGAAGGAGTTGGCTTGCTTTGACAACTCGATATAGTTGTATCCTTTGTTGGCAAGTGTTCTTGGTCTGCGTGTCCATGATCTGATCATTTGTGGCTTGTTCCATGCAGTCCAGGTTGAGCTCTGTTGGTGTGAGTTGTTCTGCAATGTCAAATGTGTCCAACAATGGTGGAAAGTATGGCCGAAGGTGATCTACATTGAACACTGGGTGCAGACCAAGGAACGGTGGGATGCTGAGCTCAAAGGCATTATCATAGGCGGCCTTAGTGATGGTCTATGGCCCATATCAGAGCAGGCGAAGCTTGTGGTGGGGTCCAGCAAGGCGCTCCTTCTGCAAATGTAGCCAAACTTTTTTGCCTACCTAGAACTTGTGCAGCACTCGATGTTGATCACGGTGCTACTTGTACTTAGCATTCGCTCTGTCCAATATATCATGGACCCGCTGGCGGATGTGTTGAATGCACTCAAAGAAGTTGTTAGCCCTTTTTGCTTCGGACTGAATGTTAGCATAATTTACCTGAGTGGCTGCAAATGGTATGGCCACATCAATGGGGCATAATGGCTGAAATCCTAGCCCTACCTGAAAGGGGTTGTGACCTGTTGAGCTATGGAGAGCTCTGTTGTATCTGTGTTGGGCATAGGGGAGACTTTCATCCCATGTGCATGGATTCTTCGAGTTGTACAAGTGCAGAATGTATACAATCATCCTGTTGACAACCTTTGTTTGGCCATCAGTTTGGGGATGAAAAGTTGTGGACTTAGTAAGTTTTGTATCCAACATCAACTAGAAATTTGACCAAAATGCACTTAGGAATCTGTTGTCCCAATATGAGATAATGGACTCTGGGATCCCAAAGTGTACCCAGACTCGCTCAAAGAATAGCTTATCATTTTCCTATGTTGTTATACTCTTCTTACAGGCCGCCATGATGGCCATCTTAGAGAATTTGTTGACGATCACGAAAATGCAATTGTTGTCGTGCTTAGTAGAAGGAAGTCCTGACATGTAATATGTTATCACTTGATATGACATGCTAAGTTGTGTCAACCTCCAAGCAAGAGTAACTATTTCAAACCACATATAGCTAGAAGTTAGCCCTTCTAGCATGAGAAGGCTCTCTCAAGGAAAATTGTATAATGTTCTAGATAAAACTCAATTACAAATGTCTAACTCTGGATTTTTGTGTGATTCTTACAGGTGAAAGAAAGTGTGATAATCGCCACCATTGGGCATGGAGTCAAAAGAAAACTTGATTTATAGATGAACATTATTTTGTGGAAGCTGAGGAAATTTTGGCTTAACTAATGTGAAATAAACATATATGTTAATCATAGAAAATTTGAAGGAAGTTGGAGCAATATTACATTGAATTCCAAGTAATCAAACAAGCTATGAAAGTAGATAATAACATAGAAACATGAAGGGATGGAATGAAACCAAAATGAATCTCAGGTTAAAAATAGAGTATGCTACAAATGTATATTAATTGGATAAAAATTTACAAAAGTGGTCTTTCTCACATTGTCTATCCTCCTATAGAGTAAAAAAACTACAAATATATAGAAAGACATCTCCATCTATCATTAATTACAAAACCTGCCACCTGGGGCTAGATTCGATCATCATGCTAAGAGACCTAATCCTATTTGACTTACAAAACATATTGAGATTTCTTAGGGATTTTCTGTTTTAATACAATTTGAATTCAAATAGGATTCTATCAATTTATGAGCCCACAAATATTCTGTTGCTGAACCTTATCGAATTCAACTAAATGTTGAGTGTGTTGGATTGTTGATGTGCTCCTGCCACATGGATGTGCTGACCTGGTTGACTTTGCTGACTTGTCTTCCTGAAAAATAGGAGTTCTGATCTGATGATGTGGACACCCTTGGGATCTATAACCCATGTGATTTCCCTGTTGTCTGATGCCCAATCAAAATTTATAATGCAGAAAAAGGCAGTTTGACAGTTTTGTAGCAAAATTTGGTAGCAAGCTACAAAAAACATTCTTCTGGTCTTTTTCTGATCTCTCTGCAAACTCTGAAGTGTACTCTCATGTATTTTAGCTGAATTCATGCCATTAGAACTCCTTTATCTAAAATTTTCTCTTGCATTTTCCTCAATGATAAGCTACAACAGTTTTGTAGCAAATTTTTGGCTTAACTATGGGGAGTTGCTACGAAATTTTGAATTTTCTGATTTTTGGATTTCTTATGACTTCTTCTGCCTTCTTATCACTCCTTATAGCTTGTCTAACCATGTATATTGCTGAAACTATTAGTTTAGCATATTATAGGCAAAAAAATGAGGAATTTACCATACTCAAGGGGTGCTTGTTACTTCAGCTATGAGCTTGAGATTTCTTTTTGAGAGTTCAATTTTGATCATCTCTATTTGAGTTTCCAATCCTTTGACTTGTTTCTACAACTTATTTATGTCTTCCTATAGCCAATTGTTCCTTTTGTACATATGCTTTAACATCCTGTGCAAAGGTAGAGTCCTCTTCAACATCTTTTTGGATTTTTCTGCAATTTCATCATAGAAGTCTATCTGCTTTGACACCTCCCTTTGCCACTCCTCAAATTCAAGTTTAGAATTTATCACTTCTTGTCTAGCTTCTCTCAATTGTTCATGTAGAACTTCTATCTGACTTTTTTCTGGCACAAGCTCTTTTCTTTGTCTCTTTGTTGATTTTGTTTTTTCAAAGGGCTCTTCTGGCATCCTTTCTGTTTGTTTCATTGATCTTGTTACAAGTTTTCTTGGTCTGAAAATAAAACCTTGTTCCTCTTGTGTAAAATCAAGTTTCTTTGCCCTCTTGCTCTTTTTCTGAGTTTCTACTTTTGTCTCTTGCAAAGGCTGCAAAACTGGACTTTCTTCAATTTCAATGGCTTCTAGAATATCAACTAACTTACCCTTCCCTTTACTCTATTTTTTGGTCATCCTTTTCCCAGTGCTTGTGGAATTTTCCACTATAGGTTCTGTTTCTGGTTGCTTCTCTTCCCTAGGAGTTATTGACTGAGATTTTGGAGTTTTTCTAGAAGGGGTGGCAGCATCTAGCTCATAACCACTCAAGAACAAGAAGGTAAGCCAATCTTTGTTTAACTTATTTAGTTCTTCTACAACAAGCAATTTGATGAGGCCATGATGGAAAAGAGAAGTGTTGCTAGCATCAGGTTTAGTTTGGACTCTGTCAGCCATCTTTCCCAAACTCCTATAAAGATAAAAAGGAATGTCCAGAGGTTGTTTACCTATGAAATGTAAGAGCAGTCTGAAGTGATATTGGTAAACCATATTGAACCTGCCTTCACATGTAAAATATTTCTGGATGACCATTAAAAATTTGGAAAAATGCTCTTTGAGGAAAACCCTAGAAATGCCAAAAGTCATGTCAATTCCTTTGTATTCATCCTTGAGAAAATCATCACAATTTAGCAGCTGGAACTTCTAAACCTTGAACCACATCTCACTAGACCTAGGAATCTCTGTAGCACATGAAATTGTATCAGGGGAGATTACAAAATTCAACATACCCACCTTCATTTCTATTCCTATGAAATTCATGGAAAAATCCTTAGCAATCTGTCCATGGAAACCCTGCAACTTTTGGAAAAAATGAAGGCATCCAATGTTGGAAAACAAATGACTAAAAATAGGGTCTTCTTCCAAAAGCTTCATGTCAATGGGTTCATATCGCACCACAGAGCCTCCTTTGTATTGTTTCTTCTATGCCATGGTTGCAACACATGATGAGCTCCTTCTTTCCACCTGCAATTTCTCCTTAAGACAACTAGACTTCCCTATGACAGCGAAACCAACTCAAAATGAAAGGAAAATGATGGAAAATGCTTTGCAGTGTGAATGTTTTTGGGATAACAATAAAAAAGGTGAACTCTGACATGTAATGATACTCCATCGTGACTCAGACCCATGATTCTTTTTAACCGTTACTAATTAGTAGGGTTTTGGGTTTCGTAGTAAAACGGTGGCAAATGTGACAAATTTGCTATGGAAGTTCGAGCACTTTCGTAGAAAATACTTTGTTTTCATAACTAAATTTGCTACGAATTTGGACAAAAGTTCCTTATTGGCTAAATGACAATCATGAACAAGTGATACCGACACAAATGATGATTTGGAACCTGACTCATACTGTGAACCCCACTTAGGCTCATGTTGACTCTACACACTGACTAGGTGACCAAATTGACACTTTGTACATCTATTTTTTATTTTCAGAAATTCTAGTAACATTGCTAATTTGATAAAATAACTCCAAACTATATCTAAGTGTTATTGAAGATAACATAATCCATGGAGATAGATTCCCAAGGCTGACTAGGAGTAGGTAGAGGAGTATACATGCCTTACTTCTTGATGGTTGGTTTGACAATGGCGCAGTTGATGCAGGATCCAATATACTTCCCAACATCCTAATGAAGTTTCAGCCAATAAAAATACTTCTGCAATACCTCCATTGTTTTCTCTACTCCAAAATGTCCAGCGACCCAACTATAGTGCGCCTCCCAAATCATCTTGGCACTCTCACTTGAAGGAACATAAATGTTTACGAGGTGGCATAATAGTTCATACTGAAGGTGAAAATTTGGAACTTGATTCCCTTCCAGGAGTGTCAGGAATATGCTGCCGAATTCTTCATCACTCTTGTAAAGATGCGGCCACCCCAATGTCTCGTTCCCATAGGAGTCGAGCATAGTGATTAGCGCCATAACTAGTGGTCGACTGAGGCAATTAGTGACATTATTGGTGCTTCCCTTCTTATATTTAATGTTCAAATGGAACTTTTGCAGATAGGTGGACAATTTCTGATGATCGTTCTGCAACTTCCCTTGTGTCTGTATGCACTGTAGAGATCGTGGTCTATGTGGATGACCATTTCCTTCCCCAGAGCGTAATGCTTCCATTGACGGAAGACCTACACAATGGAATACATTTCTTTATCTCAAGTGGTGTACTTTTAGACTGTGTTTGAAAGTGTCTCACTGTGGTAAGCCACTAGATGCCCATGCTGAGTAAGAATCACACCAATAGCATAGTCAGAGGCATTTGTCTCAATCTCAAATGGTTGTTGCAGGTCTGGTAATGTGAGAACTGGTGTAGAACATAGGTGATTCTTCAACTCAGAGAATGCTTGTTATTGGGTTTCCAACCAAAAAAAAATTCTTTCGCTCCACCCTTGGTGACTTGACTTAAATGCCAAGTAATATGATAGAACCCCAACACCAACCTACGGTAGAAATTGGAAAGACCCAAAAAGTTATGGAGCTCTGTTAGAGTGGTTGGGGCTAGCCAATCCAGAATGACTGGTATCTTGGATGGGTTCACATGTACACCCTACTCATCAATGATGTACCCTAGATATTGAACCTGGGTCAGGCCAAAGGTGCATTTCTCCAAGTTAGCACACAAATTTTGTTGTCGCATGGTTTGAAGGACATGTCGAATATGGTGGAGGTGCTCTTCCTAACTCTAGTTGAAGATCAATATGTCATCTAAATACACCACAAGAAATACATTGGTGAAGGGTTGCAAGATGTATTCCATTAGTCTCATGAAGATTTTAGAGGCGTTCGTCAATTCGAATGGCATGACCAACCATTTGAAAAGGCCCTCCTTCCATTTGAAAGCAATCTTCCACACATCGGAGGGTTCGATAGGCACCTAGTGATAAACTGACTTCAAGTCAATCTTGCTGAAATATTTGGCCCCCTTGAGCTGGTCTAGAAGGTCATCAACCCGTGGGATTGGGTACTTATTCTGTACAGTGATCTTGTTTAGTGCCTAATAGTCAATATATAGCCTCCAAGTCCAATCCTTCTTTTGTACCAATAAAATTAAGCTCCCACAAGGTGATGAGCTTGGCCTGATGTGCCCTTTCTGCAATAGTTCCTGAATCTTCCTCTTGATCCCATCGTTCTCCAGAATAGAGTGTTGATAGATTGTTCCATTGGGCAGTGACATGCCCAGGTGTCATATCGATGGAGTACTTGACCTGACAGTGCAGAGGTAACCCTGTGGGTGAGGCGAATATATCCATATACTCCTCCACAACCTTGTCCATCTGCTGTTGTTGTGCAAAGGAGCCCTGTCTGGAAGGCATGACCACAACCTTCTTCTTTCCCTAAGCGAGAATCATAAGGAAAACAAATTTCTTGGTATGGGAAATGATCTTACTACATTGCTTTACAATGATCAAAGAGATGGTGGTAGGCAGGGCTATCTCAGGTATCCTGTACAACTTATTAGCCAAAGTAATAATCATAGAGTGAGGTCTAGACTCATATATAGCATGTCACTTCCATAAGTATGGTTTTCCTAATAATACATCACAAACTTCAAGATGATCAACATCACACAATACCTCATCCATGAAGGGCTTGATGTTGTAGGGAAGGCGACACTGCTAGTTGATGCAAAGATCTCATCCTTGGTGAAGCCACCTGATGGTGTACGACTGTGGATGTGTTGTAGTCTTTAGGCCTATCTGCTTCATGACCTCTAATGAAATGAGGTTATTTTGGCTCCTGTTGTCGACAATGAATTGCAGCAAATAATTCTTCACCCACATCTTGAGTGGAAGAAGAATTCCCCCTCCTCTGGATCATCAAGCTCAATATTCTAGATCTTAGTGGTGGTCATAGTGGCACTGGGCTCTAAATCAATGATCTGCTTCCCTTTTTTAGTTCCCTTATTAGGTTCTAATACAGAGTCGGAACCTACGTCTGATTCAAAAGCCTTCAACTAGGCCACCAATGACTTCCTGACCCGACACTCACTTGTATTGTGAGTGGAGCTCTTATGGAACTCACACCATTTTCTCGTGTCCTTCTTTGTCTTCATTGTGTTTTTCTTTTCTTGCGGCTTCAACGGGTTGTCCTAGGTAGCCCCACCTTAGCTTGGTCCTTTGTTCTGTGGTTTGGGGGCACCTTTTCCTAACTTTGGATTCGCAGATCCAAAGTCTTGCTTCTTCTGCTTAAATTTTTGCTCAATCTTGACAGCGTACCGATAATTCATGTCGAGCAAGATAATGTCCAGCAACTCCATCTCATCCTGGATGTACTTGTTTAGATAGTCACGGTACTTGAGCACCAAATTCCACTCAATATCCTTGATACCTAGCTTCGTGCGAAGGCTATGGAAAATATTTGTGAACTTTGGCACATCTTGGTCCCTTCCCTACCGTAGCGTGGTCCACTTTATGTATTTGTATTCATAGCTCTCGACAAGGTAATATTGTTCCTTAATGGTGTCTCAGAAATAATTCCAAGTGGGTGCGGCTGAAAATAGCGAGGGTTCACTCTCATCCTTTTGTTCACAGTAGGTTTCCCACCAATCCTTGACGTGTGGGGCAGCTTTGAGAAGTGAAAAAGTAATATTTTCCTGATTGGAAAAGTCATGAAATGAAAAATATCCTCCAATAAATTTAACCATTTATTTATGGCATCTGCATCTATCAGGCCTTCGAATATGGGAATATCGAAGTTAACTTGTACCTTAAAAGGAGTAGCACCTCCAGAGTGGCTGCTAGATGAATATGCATTGCTTGTGGGTAGCCGTCGAAGGATCTAGGCAAATTTATCCATCATCGCATCCCACTATCACTCGAGGGATTCCTCGAGCAACATTTTGAAAGGATATCCTGCCTCCTCGTCTTTCTTTTCTTTCTCCATGGGAGGTCGTTAGGTTTTGCAAGGTTGATCTTGCAATGGTTCAACCAGATCAAGCCCTAACTCCTTATACCTTGACCTCGTTGGGGACATGCAAAGAAAAACAGAGAAAGAGAAGACCACTCTAATACCACTGATCTGAACTTAAACAAGAACACAAAAACTTACAGATATAATCATAAACATAGAGATATAGCAAAAAAACTCTTGATTTCATTAATAGAGAAATAATGAACTATGCTTGCAAATAGAATGGAAATAAGATAGCTTGGGCGATGGTAGCTTATCTTTGAGGAGAGATGTGGCGGATACATGCCTTTGAACTATGTTACAATGAGGATCAAGGACCTCTTTATTATTGGAAAACATGATAAGACCCTAAACAACCAAAACCCTAACCCTAAGGGATGTAACACCAAGAGTTTGTGGACCTCGTTGGGGTTAGTTGGGAAGCCAACTTCTCGGGGTCATAACTTGCTCATATTATCTTTGTTTGGCGTGTACGATACCTTGTTGGAAAGGTCTCTTTGAATACTACAAGTTTCATTGTAGGCCCCTACCTATGGATATATGCTTGTGCAGACCCCAAAAAACATTGTTTGTGAGGTCAAAATTGCTCTGGAAGTTCAAGTTCTGAAAAACTGCTAAAAAAGTAAATGATGAAATGAGAAATGAAACAGATGAAACTAAATGGGGGGGTCTAGGTGGAATAGGTGGGTGGCCACCCATATCCACCTGGATCATCAAAGGTGTCATCATATTCAATCCCCTCTAGCTGTGAAAATCACGGGCCATAAACCTGGCCTTATGCTTCTCCACACTACCATTTTCAGCGTGCTTTACCTTGTAAAGCCATCAGGAGCTCACCACTGAATTGTCCTCTCATCTTGGGACCACATCCAAAACACTATTACAAACTATGGAGTCATACTTCACCACCATGCAATCAAACCAAACCAGCTTCTGCACTACTTCCTCAAATGAAGATGGCTCTGTCTTAACACATCCGGTCATAAGATCCATGTATCCAGTGTACCTCTCAAGTGACCTCCTCTATCCACGCTGAGATGTGGGTGCTCCCACATTATCCCATGCATCATGAAATAACCTATCAGCCTCTCCGGTGCACTTTCTCCCATCTCTAGAAAACTCTGCTTGAGTGGATGTCTCCACTACCAGATCCTCTGCATGTGGCTACTCCACATCAATCTGAGCCTCCTCAATCTTAGGAGCTAAAATATCCTCAACTGCATGTAGCTCAACCTCCCTCTCAAGGGAAACTCGCATGGCCTTCTCCTCATTGAATTTGACATCTCTGCGAACCACTGTCATCCTATTGGTCGACAAGTACACTTGATAGTTGTGAGGTGTATCAGTGTACCCCACAAATATCCCCAACTCTGTTGTCCACTCAAGCTCCTTCCGTGCATCTTTGGTCACATGGAAATATACCGATGACCCAAAAATCTTTAAGTAACCAACATCTGGTCTCTTATCGGAGTAAGCCTCCTATAGTGTTTTCATCCCAAGAATCCGATGTAGGCTACAGTTATGAAAATAAACAACTATGTTGCATGCCTCAGCCCATAAGTGTAGTGGTAGGCCCTGATCATGCAACATTGCCCATGCTACCCCTACAATGCTTCTATTCTTCCTCTTGAACACCCCATTCTGCTATGGGTTATGGGGTGTCGTCAATTCGTGTTTAATCTGCTGCACATAAGTTCTTAAACTAATTTGAGACATACTCACCACTGCTATCACTCTTCATAGCTTCAACCTTATTTCTAGACTCTTTCTCGACCAATGCTTTAAATTCAAAAAACTTTGTAAAAGTTTGATCCTTCTTCTGCATGAAAAATATATAGCATTTACAAGAAAAGTCGTCAACAAATATAACATAATGCCTATGTTTTGGCGCTGTGGATATTGTCGAGAATGGTTCACACACATTTGAATGGAATCACTCTAGAATCAACTATGCTTGACTGTCTCTGTAATGAAAGGAAGCCTTGGTGTATTTTCCCAAAGTACACCCCTTGCATGTATCAACTTGCTCTAGCATAGCTTTAGGAAGACCAATAGAGATCTGCCGCATGATTTTCAAAGCCCCATGATGCAAGTGACCCAATCACCTATTCCACAACTCGCTAACGTATTAGATCTACATCTTCTCAGCTTTCATGCTCAAAGCAACACAATCCTCTACCTCCATCTTATAGAGATTCTTAAGTCGAATCCTTATCTTCTTTACTTGACCCGTGGCTATGTGTCCGAGGAATGCCTTTCCTTCTGAGAAGATCACATCATAGCCTCTATCCCCAAGCATGGTGACTGATACTAAGTTCTTCTTCAAATCGGGCACATACATAACATCCCTCAGGTGAGAGGAGAACCCTGCTCCCTCTAAAAAGTAACCGTGCTCAAACCAATAGTACTGTACCTCCCATCATCACCCATCTTGATATGCATCTGGAGATCTTTCTCCTCTAGGTCACTGAACAACTCCTTGTCACTAGTCATGTGGAATGAAACTCCACTATCAAGGTATCATACACTACCCATCATTGATGACACCATGCATGCGATGAGAGTAAATTCCAATTCGAATTGAGAGGCCAAAGCCTCACCTCCTGCTCCTCTTGAGGACCTCTTCTTGGACTTCTTAAATTTCATCATGCCTTTCTTCTTACCTCAATGGAAAGAATTGAATTTGGAATGCGATGCCTTCCCTTTCCCTTTCCTTTCCTTACTCGTTAAGGCACAATTTTCCTCATCATCAGTCTTTGATGGGGAACCATCTCTAGCATTCCTTCTAATCTCCTCCTGCATCAAATCTGACTATAGTCATTCCTAATCGGGAAGTTTCTCCCTCCCATTGATAGAGTCCTCATAGATATTCCAACTCTTGGGAAGGCCTAGGAGAGCTAGGCTCACCATATCATCCTCGCAACGGTTATTCCAACACTTCCAAGCTCATCACGATAGTGAGTGAACTTGGTCAAGTATTTTGGAATGGTCTCGCCTTTCTCCATCTTGATTTTTCGAAGTTTTTCTGTCAGTGCCAACTCCCTATGGTCATTGTTGTTATGGAATATGTCCGGAAATGCTTTCCACATAGTATATAGAGTTTTCTTCCCATGGAGACTCAAGACAATGTGGTATCGAATTTCCTCAACAATTATCTGCCTCACCTTTGCCACACACTTCTTCCATTCGGCCAGAGTTTGTGCATCGATGTTGTTGGCTTAGGAATGTCTTGATCAATGAATTTCTTCAAGACATTATCCTCCAACATAACCTCCATTATGTCCTTCCAGGTTATATAATTCGAGTTGCCTTCCAAGGCATACTCGAGCCGCAAACCGTAGAATGCCATTTGTCGATCCTGAAGTGTGTATTGTAAATTTGAATTTCACATGTAACCCAAAACTCAAAACTTCAAAATCTCCTCTAGTATACAATCTTCAGCTTTCATACCAAGTAGATTTTCCTATAGATTCACAACTCATGTAATGTACTAAAACAAAAGACAATAATCTACTCTACTCTTTAAACAACGTAAACCAAGAATTGATGAAAACAATAATTGACAAGACGAAGATAATGAAAGACACATAACACAATTATTTCTCTGGGGAAATCCATTGCTCAAAACCCTGGCTATCTATTGCATTAATAAGAAATTTGAGTGATAATACAAAGCTTGTTCTCACAAGAACAATTCCGCATAAGTATGATCAACTCTCTTACTCACAAGCCCACACTGACCAACACTTAGCCAATTTTTGCTGCATGTTGAGCCCCTATTTCCTTGCAAAATTCCTATAAGGATCAACCCTAATGTGGGAAATCCTTCCCCAAAACTGTACAATCTAAACTAGGTCCTCTTCTTGATTGCATGCATGATCTGTACAACTCGGATCACTCTACAATTGATAGTACATTGTCCCCGCCTTCTAGCCTTAATTGGGTCTTTCTCTAAACTGACATGAATGAGTTTCTCATGAGGGAATATTCAGTTAGCTGGAGTAGCACTGAGGATGCACGAGTGCACCAAATCACTACTAATCCTCTACTAGTTCCACAAACAATTAGAAATAGTTTAATTGTCTATAACTCGGTCAAAATGAGTTATCTAATTACAACTCAAATAAACTCATCCTGGACCCCTAAAATTTAGGGAGAACATATACATGACTACAGAAAGACTTCCAACTCAAAATTCCTAAGTTAATTAAACTTAATTAACTATTTACAAGTTGATATGAGAATAGAATTGAATTTTAATTCATATTTTAATTCAAGGACAAATTAAACTGGAATTTATTGTTGCCATTTCTCAACATTAAGTTAATCAACAAATTTGATTCCCTTTTGTAGACATCTCGTCCTTATAATAAAAAATTCTCTAGTGTAGGACCTAGATTTTGTGTAGATATCTTATGAGAACCCTTCAATTACCTGACGACCATCCGAGAAACAATAATTCTTGATGGATCTCAGTTTTTATCTATTCTCTTCCCTCATTTTCAATAAATAATTATTTGGTGCTTGAACCCCAACACCTCACTAATGAGTGTTAACTCTCTCATACACTAAATATCGCCCTAGGATTGAACCTTTAGCACCGGGAGCTATACCAAACGAGTACTTAGAACCTAGTGTCATGTCCAAGCTCTACCACATTAGAAAATCGAAGATTTTAGCACATAACCCTTTTTATATCGAATCAATATGACATACAATACTTGATTACTAATTTTTTGTCGCTTCACAACAATGGTACCAGAGGGTGAACCCACTGGAATATTGGTGGCTAACTAATATTAGAACATTGATGTATCATCTAATCTTCCTAAAATTCAATATAATTTCTATTCTAGTAGATGGAATGTTAACTGATAAAAAAGCCTTCCGCCCAAAATTTTCATTAGTTGATAGTTTAGGTCTGGGAGGTCGAAACCTCAACCAAAATGAAATATAAAGAAAAATTTGACAAAACACTAAGGTTGGAGGTGGAACTAGGTGAAAGATGAAGTCATGATTACATTAGATGATGATGTGGTAATTCCACATGCATGACACATGTTACCCAGATTCGGTGATTTACCATGCCAAGTAGGTATAGGTGAGTGGCACATGGCATATATCAGTACTTCCATGTGGCCAGGGACACTTTAGTAGAGGCCACATGTCAGTTAGTGATTGGGAGTCATGCAATGAGGTGGCAAGTCGGCTTTTGCATCAACATATCAACATATAGGGATACCAAGAGATCGTAAGAAGGAAATATTATAAAAACCCCGATATCTTATTATAATACATTCAAAAAGCCACTTGGTCAAGGATGTGTCAGCAACACGTGTGTCAAACTACGATTGACACAATTTTTTGTGAGGTGGAAGGATGAGTTGGCCACCAATGCTCTAGCATATTATAATTTGTGAGGTTTTATAGTTATAGGAATTTCCCAATATTTCTGATACCTTGGTCAGCTATATCAACATATAAATATTTGGGCGAAGGGTTTTTCAATATATTGACAGTATGGGCCTATTACTATATCACCATGTTGACAAATCTATGTGATTTCTGATGAGCCTCATCATTGGGTAATTATATGGGCGTTAATTCACCTCCTAGCTTAGTCAAACCAACTGTTCTCACAACTTATTGCATATTTTTTATTATATTTTGTTTATGGGATGAGTTAGAGTTGGATATTTTGCTTTTTTGTCTAATGTGCATTTAATGCAGGGTTAAAGGATAAAAGCAAGGAATTTTGGCAAAGACCTTGGGAAAAACTCGAATGGGACAAGGGAGAGGAATTATAGGAGGTAAATCCTCCTCATTTACTACCCCTCCATTTGAATATTCCTCCATCATCTCGGAGTGCAAACAACCAAATCATGAGGACTAGAAGGCAGCTGAGTAAGTGAAAGACAAAGCACCAATTTATCTCAAGTTTGGGAGCCGAGCCTCCCTAATTTTAAGGAATTCATTGGAGACTTCATATGTATAAATAAAGAGGCCTAGGACCTCAGTAGGATTCAGATTTTTTATTGTTAACTCTACTCTATTTTCACGCTGCAAGACTTGTGACAATTTTTGATGTAATCCATGGTTTTGATAATAAGAATGAGTTTTGTTTGAGCCAGCACTGAGATAACTAAGAGGGATGAAGCTCTTGGGTTAGGGCCAAACCCTAGCAGCCAAGGCTCCTCTTTATTTTACATGTATGCTAGCATAGATTCATGGTTTAATTGTTCATTTGCTTACGTAGTTGCATTTCCATTACAATAGTATAGAGTAGATTGGTTGTATTTTAGTTTGCTTCCATTGTGACTTCTTTCAATTAGCAGGTTAGCAAGGAGAAAAATATCACCGTAAGGTTGTCAACAGGTGTCTCGCCCTCACCTCCTCCCTTTGGGACATGACTTGAGGAAGAGACCCTTCAGTAACCCCAAAAACACAGATTTCTAGTTCTTGCATTAGCTTTGGAGTTTTTATCTTGATTCAGTACTTGGTTCATTGCATTGTCATATTTTTCCATCACTCTCTTTCTGCAATAAGATCTCACTCATGTTCTCATTCCCTTCAACACTTTCTTCATGCATAATATGGGTAATTGATTCATGCTTTTCTAGTTTATGAGAATGTATCTTGCTGCATAATTCTTGGAAGACACACACGTTTTAAGAATTGCAGGTACTTCAGGAGGAGGTCTAGACTTCATCACCATCATCCATCTTCCACCTCAACCATCTCTTGTTCCACCATCACCCTCACTAGTTTTTTGTCCTTTTTTATTGAAATTCCCCTAGACACATTGAGTGAATCTAGCCATCGCTTCTCTTGGATATTGACTCATGAGTGTTCTTAGACCTTCTAACACCCTATCCTACTCATCACACACCATTTCCAAGCTTCCCAACACCTCACAATTATCTCTCGGCTATATCCTGTAGGTTTCCTCTGATTCCTACAAGATCATCCTGTAGGTTTCTAATACATCCTGTAGGTTTTCCTGAAACAGCCTGTTTTGAGGCTGAATTGATGGGGAACCTATAGGAAGTCACAAAAAGCCTCCTAGGACCCTTCCACACCATCCAACCACTCCCTAAACCTTCTAGCCATCCTCAACCACCTTCCATCCACCTGTCACATCCACAAGAACAATTAAATTGCATGCTTGATTTTACCAAAGAAAACCAAAAAAGTGAAAACATATTTAGTTTAGTTTTCTTACTCACACATTAGTATGGTTTGATGCTCTTTACTTTTGTAACTTAGATAGTAGCATTAGGTTAGCTTTGATTTAGCAATTCCGCTTAGCATAGTTGTTTAAATGGTTAATTAAGATATGGTGTGATTTAGCATTACATGTTGTTGTTTTCCTCATTATTGTAGTAGAGTAGCTCTCTTAGAATAAATTTTCTCTTCTTCCATAAAAGAGTCAAGCTTCTTCTGACTCTATAGAAGTCTGGCTTGGAACCCCTAGGGTCTCTCGCCGAATGAATAGTGACAACAGGCAAGACCTTCACTTTTACTTGTGCATATAACATTATCACCTCCAAGTTTGTATGAACCCTGGGTTGATAAGTAAAGCTGGTAGCCGAGTTGCAACATCCTTGCTGCAATAATGGCGCTCATAAATTGCAAGGTTTATTGAGATTTTGATATCGACAGATCGAAGCTATGGTATATAAACATATCGAATTCCCAAAAGAATTGGGAAGACACAATGCTAAGAGATATTCAATATAGCGATAGCCCCATATAACATCTAGGCAACATATGTGGTTCCATGTGAGGGTTTCGTGTGGCTAAGGTTTACCATTTGCGAAGCCTACCAGACGGTACGGATTTATGATGTGGCCCTAAAAGGGGTAAAACTTTAAAAGGGCATAAATTTATGATTGGAGCTCAAAATTAAATAAAATTTATATTGTTGGAGATCTCAATGAGTATAAAATGATGACAATGTCAAAACTTCGATTTAAGATGACATAAGGAAGAGGGATTTTGACTACCCATCTGTAGAATGAAACTTAAGGATCGATCTAGTGACACCCTGCATCCTTAAACAAGGATAAGGGTTGGGTATGGTCAATAAGCTATAGGTTGAGTTGCTAAGAGATATATTAGGTTATGATATGAGTCCTTTTTCACCTTATAAGTTATACACTTATTCCAATACTTCATTACATCACTATGGTGAGGATAAATAATAACTTAAGGTTATAATAACATCTAAAACAATCATGGTACATGTGATTTATTTAACATTAATGGAACATTTACCGTAAGTGTAAAAACCGTAAGTAGTTAATTCACTTATAGCCCTGGGAACCTGAGATGATACTTGTTCAATGTTACTAACCCAAAAGGGAAATTTCCATCCGTAAGGACTACCCTAATAACACTTATGACAAGTTTATATGGATGCAAGTAGGCATGCAAACCCATGCTCGAGATTCAATTAATTATACAAATAAGTAAGATGGATTATAATACCTTAACATTGTGAGTAAATCAAATTATACTCAAAACCAAATTCTTGAGTTGTTGTGTGTTAATCCCTTGATAAAGCTAAACAAATGATCAACCTAGACAAGGTTCCATTTTCTAAAAGTTGTTAATTAACTAATTATCTGAATCAATTAAGGGTATAGACACATTGTTAGCTAAGGGTTAACAAATAATTAGAATTACATATTTATACACAAATGGTTTATTACATTAGTGTGGTCTACAATTGTGTACCATCCTCGCAATATGATGTATTCAAAAGAAAAATTAGGCATGTGTATGGGGTTATATAATTGGGAATTACATATGATATCAGAGAATGGTTACAACACTTGAGCCTAATAATCCTAGGCATTTCTACCTAAATATTTTTGATATAAGGAATGATTACAATTATTTATAGTATGGTTAACAATCATAGTCTAAAGGAAGAAATGTGCTTCATATTTACATTTACTCCTGTAAAGATAGGGCATTGATGGGAACTTATCAAGCTATGGAGAAAATGATATGTATATATATCTTATGGGTCGTGGAAAACTTATATTATAGCCTCAATTGGGAATTAAATTTTCAAAGAGTGTTCATGTCAAAAGGGATTATGGAGAGAGCCTTTCATGATTTAGTAAGGGATGAACATTTCATTGGTCTGTTATATAAAATTATACCCTAATATAAAATGATGGTTACCTTAGAAATTCTTAAAAGAAAATGGAATTCATAATTCATAAGTGTAAGTATAGAAGTTATATTAGAAAATGATGTACTCATATCATCAATGAATGTGAAGTCATGGACAAACAAACATAGATTCAGGTTGGCCATAATATTCTTGGCCTAAACATAGGGTTCTATGTTAAGAACATAACATTTTGTTGACAACAAAATTCAATTTAGGATAGCATAATATCAAACAAAGTATACAAACTTTTCAAGATAGTTATTAACATTGTATAGATATAAATCATCATTGCAAAAATTAGGTGGTTTTATCTTGAATAATAATAATCTCTTAGATAAGAAAATAAGTATAATAAATTGTACTAAGGGAGATGAAATAACATAGATGACAACTTATATAGATATGTATAATGATAAGGAATAAAGAGTTAATACTTGGTTAAATGGAGAATAAATATGAGTTTATGTACCACTAGTTAAACTATATTGGAGTACCTAAATGTGTTTCTGATAAAGTTTATGCTATTAAGTATAAGAAAGTGGGTAGTATTACCACAAAAGTAAGAGATCTAAATGAAATAGTAATAGATGGGACTGGAGATGAACCATTCACGGGGAAAGAAAAAATTTGAATATATGATCATAAGTTAATTAGTGGATTATGAAGTCACTAGAAGATAAGATGACATAGAGTAAGAGGTTCATGGCCATTTCAAGGTGGTGCAAATGAAGGAAAGGACTATAAATGAAACAAAGTAAAACAAGTTGATTGAATTGAATAAAATCCTAGAAGACAAATAAATTGATTGCGAGTATGTGATGCCCCAATTCATTTTGGTGAGGCTTAACTTGATAGTAGGACTAAATTATTGATAAGGGGGGAATGAAGCAAGGTACAACAGAATGATATACATAAGTTATCCAGTCAATTACACACAAAGTGCCATAGAAATTTAAATTCTCCATTCATAAATTATTAATAATTTCCACGAATATAGACGAGTAGATGATTGTACTAAATTAGTGTATATATATTTGACGCTAGCAATAATTGCATAAAAAATATAGAATAAAATGCAAGGTCCATTTAATTAAATAAATCAAAGGTGTTTTCTAGTTCTTTTAGTCGAGATAATTCTTGGAGAGGTAAAAACATGATATATCTAGCAATATTGTCATTTGAAGAAATTATCTAGATGTAGATTCTAAATCTTAATGAATTCAAATACCTATAAATTAATACAAATTGTAACACCCTCCTCCCACATCTACCAAAGCAACCGGTCAGCCGTGGTAAACATGTGACGAGAGGCTACTATGATTGGATTCGACCTTCTATGTGACCTTAAGGAAGTGGAATCAATAGAACACATCAATCAACCTATCCACATAAGCAACTAAATGCTTAGGAGACATGTCAGCCACTCACATATCCTATCCCTCGGTCCCACTAATGTTCTGGACATCTTAAGCCTTAGTCGCTCTCATACTATAGGCATGATCACTTCCAGAAACCCAAAGTCGCTCTCAGAGGCTTGCCTACTAGCGTCTAGAGACCCAATTTGTCCCCGGTATTTGAACCACTTTTTCAGGCCTGGAGCCCAGGTCACTGCCCAGAAGGTAATGATAGATTAGGAGAAGTAAAAGAACAAGGAAATAATGATGCAAAATTAATAAGTTAAACAAGACCATAACTAGATCCCTACTAGCCATGATAGGCATTTCGTCACACATGTCACAAGCATGTAATCTACAGGGGTAGTAAACATAATTAAACATAGGGATCTGGTACTTATCTGAGAATCACTAAGAACCATTGTTCCTTTATGCCATTTTTTGCATTACCATCTATTAGACCAAAGATACATTATCCATTCATTTACAAGTAAAAACATGTTGAGAGCCATACATAGCTATTGTCATAAAACACACATATAACAAACAAAATAACAACATAAATACTCATGAAATTACATCCATATAGACCACATATAATCCATCAAAATTCTCATAGAAATACAAGGAGAAATAACCTTTCATTGATGATGAAAAAACCAAACCTGGGATGGCACTTCCATGTTCCACCCGACCATAGAATGGCTGAACCAAATCTCTCTTCAGTCATTCACCCCCATGCCATATTCTAAGCATGAATGTGGGACTCAAACCAAAAGAACCAACCAGGGCATACCGAGGCTAAACCACCTCACCCTCATCAATAGAAACTAGACTTTACCATAATCCACCCCATATCACTAATAAAACACAATGAACACATCATAATAGGCTTTACCATGATCTCCACTCGATCACTAGGCTAAACAAGCATGGATGCCACTAGATTTCTCCACCTACACTGTAAGGAATTTTCCTATCTCCTAGTCTCTCAGGCCTTATCGCAATCCAAACTCGGATCACTAGGCCCTAAACCGAGACCCACTCTCTAGGCTTTACTGCATATCCCAAACCTGGGATTATTAAGCCCAACAGAGAGAAAACCACCTCCTGGCTTTACTGTATATATTTCCATTCACCGGCAAGGATTCTTATGCCCACAAAGGCATCACAATCTTGGCTTTAGTGCAACCCACAGTCTGGCTTAGGGGTCACTAGGCCAGTGGCTTTACCGTGATCCATATTCTCGTTCAAGGACCACTAGGCCATGTGATCTATCAATCAGAGATTCACCCCACTTAGCTTCGAATCCATCCAACAATCCAGCTCAACCAAAACATGGGAACCCCATCACACCATGGCTATCCGAAAATGGCAAGGCTAGGCTAAAAACACTGTTACACTTGGAAAAACCAGTGCCATGATAGAAAAGAACCACATGCATTACGTGCATGCCAAATCTATCAAGGAAAATACACATGCAAATCGATACTTGCAAATAATCTTGTTGTAGCTACTTGACCATACCTTTCCCTGCTTAATCTTTGCTTCATCTTGCCTTCTTTTCCTTTCTTGATCCAATGAAAAAATTCTCCAAGAAAACTCTAAGTGTCCAAGAGTGAGAGAGAGAAAGAGAATAATGAGAGAGCTCCAAAACGCAGCTGACAAAAGGTTACCAATTGATCCTCATAAGCCTTTTTATGAATGAGGCTTTTATTTTCTTCATTTTCCATTATTTTCCTTCAATTTCCTCCTCAAAAGAAACCTGTGACCTTTCACCTCCCTTTTTTCCTAATTTCCTTTATTTTCATAAATAAATGTGCCAAAAATGACGTTTTTCCTTTCAAAAGCCTTAACCATTGCCTTTGCCAATTTACTTGGCCATAATAAGTTGATTAACACCCACACAAGGATGTCTTACCCAACATTCAACTTGGAATAAGTGTCCCATCAACCGTGGTTATTATTTTTTCTTTATTAACTTTTATTACATGAAATTTTCACCATGGCTATTACATAACCGTCCCCCTTGGGGGAACACCATCCTCAGTTTTCAACAACACCTATAACCACAAAATTATTGTAAGAAAAATATACTTTCAATGGAGCTTTATAACTTATCTCGATGAAATACTTACAATGATCAACCTGTTGAGAAGCAAGTCAACATGAAAACATAACAAACATAGCATCATAATGACATGACACCCATACCACTTATTGGAGATTTATAAAATAGCTCATGGAAGTATTTACATCCATTTACATATGAACATATACCAAACATCACCAAAACATATACCAAGACATATACTAAACACCGTACCAAAACTGATTTTCCTCAACCAGCAAACAAGGAAGGATACATAGCCCACAACTGATTTGCCATCTCCCATGTAGCTTCATTGGTCCCAAAGTGATTCCATTTCACTTTAACTTTCTCAATTTCTTGGTTCCGGAGCATGAGCACCTTTTTCTACAATATACACTAAAGCTCCAACTAGAATTCTCCATCTGGTTCCACCTGCAATACATACCATCAATCACATGATCAACATCTTTAACATACTTCTTAAGCAATGACACATGGAAAACATCATGGAATTTCATTGTTGGAGGTAGTGCAATTTGATAGGATATTGGCCCAATCCTCTCAATGATATTGAAGGGTCCACAAAACCATGGTGCCATCTTGGTACATGATCCAATCCGTAAGAATCTCTTCTTTAGTTTGATGCGCAAGTACACATGTTCCCCAACCTGGAACTCCTTAAACAACTTGTTCCTATTTTCTTAATTCTTATGCCTATCCTATGTTTCCTTTAGGTTCTTGATCACTTGCCTTTCTTGTTCCATGTTTTCCAACATCTCTCTTCCAATCAATACCCTGTTAACATAATCACTCCAACGAATGGGAGTATTGCAACTTCGCCCATATAATGACTCAAAAGGACTCATCCTCAATGAATCTTGATAACCGTTGTTGTATGTGAACTCTACCAAGATGAGATACTCTTCCAACTTCTGTTGTTGATGCATCACATACATCCTCAACGTGTCCTCCAATATCCTATTGAGCCTCTCTGTCTGTCCATCTGTTTGCGGATGATAAGTCATGTTGAAGAACAACTTTGTGCCCAACCTGCAAATAACTCCTTCCAAAACTTAGAAATGATCTTCGCATCCATATCTTATACAATCTTCTTTGGAACACCATACAACCTGACCACATCTTTGATGAATACCTGTGCTACATTGCTAGTTGAGAATGTAGACTTCACGGGAATGAAGTGTACAACATTTGTTAACCTATCCACAATGACCATGATGGAATCATGTTGTCTCACTATCTTCGGCAACCCTGTGATGAATTCCATGGAAATGACCTCCCTTTTCCACTCTAGAATCGCAATCGGTCATAACAGTCTGCCTGAATGCTTTCACTCTACCTTCACTCACTGACAGTCGAAACCCCTAGCCAAAAAAATTGCTATCCTTCTTCAAATTCAACCAATAATAGAATTTCTTCACTGTAGTCAATGTCTTATGATAACCTGGGTGACCTGAATAAGGATTCACATGAAACTCTCTCAAGATCACCTTCTTGAGCTTGCTACTATCTGGCATATATATCTTGTCTCTGAATCTAACCAATCCCTCCACTGTAAGACAATAATCCATACCCTATGCACCTACACCTATACTTGTTCATTTGCCTATATAGCCAAAATTACTTGTACCACTACATGTACATGTACCTGCACATGTACTACCACCTATACCTATACCAACACCCTATTTCAATCTGTACACAAGCTCCATATACCTGAAATCATCCTAACCTACCTGCAAGATCCTATCCTGTAAGTCTGTCCCATAGGAGCTCATAGCTGCCAAGTGATTACATGTACCCACCTGCTGAGAGCATCTTCCACTCTCTTCTCCTTACCTTTGATGTACTTGATCTCGAAAACAAACTCACTGATCGTGGCCAACCATCTAGCCTACCTAGCATTCATATTCGTCTGGTCAAACAAATACATCAACCCAATATGACCATTCATCAGTACAAACCTTCTACCAAGAAGATAGTTCCTCTACATCTTCAATGCATGTATGATCACTGCTAACTCCAAATCATGTGTCAGGTAGTTCTGCTCATGCTCATTTAGATTTCGAGACTCATAACATACCACCTTCCCATCCTACATAAGGACTCCAAAAATTCCTCCCTTTCAAGCATCTGTGCATACTACAAACTCTTTGTCCAGATCTGTAATCTATAGCAATGGGGCATGTGTCAACAACTACTTAAGTTGCTCAAAAATAGCCTCACACTCCTTTGTCCATTCAAACTTCTTACATTTCCTCTACAATGATGTGATAGGATAAGAAATGCGTGAGAAGTTCCTGATGAACCTCCTATAATAGCCAGCCAAACCCATGAAAGATATCACCTCATATACATTCTTAGGAGCTACCCATTCCATGATGGCTCTTATCGTTTCTGGATATACTACAATGCCCTCGGAGACCACATGCCCCAAGTAGTGTACCTCAGTCTAAAAGAAGCTACACTTGTTGAGCTTAACATATAACTTATGCTCCCAAACAACCTCAACACTATGAGATGAGAGGAGTGTGCGAACCAGTGAGCTAGGGTTGCGAGATTCAGAGCTGGTTCTACATGGAGGGATGCAAGGGAGGGAGCTCCACTCCCTCCTTTAAGCAAATAGCCGCTGGCAGAGGCAAGAAACCAATTGAGGAGGAGAGAGATCCTTCTGAAGATGTAAGGCAGAGAGATAAAGAAGAGGGGCAGAATGGCACCAAAACCAGGGAAAGAAACTACACTAAATACAACGAAGAAGAAGACAAAGAACAGAATATAAAAGGCGAAGCACCAAAGGAACCATGCAATCCCAAAACCTCAATCGCGCCCTGAGTAATGTTGAATGACCCTGTGTTGCGGGCACATAGGGAACACATGCAGACGTATATAATAATTTGTAAATTCATGGGCTTATGGCCCACTGAAAAAGCTTTACAAACATGGATAAAATATAACTGGAAACCAAAAGGTAGCATACAACTTCACCTGGGATCAAAAGGATTCTTTACTGTAGTTTTTGCAAACATTGAAGACAAGGACATAGTGTTTGAAGGAGGACCCTACTTTTACGCAACTGCAAGCCTATATATGCGACCATGGATGATGAATTTTGTCCCAGAACGTGAAACTTTTACCTCGGTCCCGATCTGGGTAAGACTCTACTCTTTACCTTTGGATTATTGGCAACCAGAATCCTTATCTGCCATAGGAAATAAGCTAGGGCATTTTGTCAAAGCCTCTAAGGCCACTAGAAAAGGAAAATACACATCATTTGCAAGGATATGTGTGGAGATGGACCTCTCGGGAGCCCTACCGGATGAGGTAATATTGGAAGTATTGGATGAAGAATGGGTACAAACAATGGATTATGAACACATCCCTTTCAGATGTCGTAAATGCCATGAGCATGGTCACCTATTCAGAGATTGTCCTCTCAGTAAGACAGGAAACATAAGTAAAACTAACACCATGAAAGATTCAAAAAGCTTTCACAAGGTGGTCCAGAAAGGAAGAGGGAGCAAAAGGGGACCGAAACTACCTCAAATAGACAAGCATCAAGCTAGTCAAAATAGGTTTCAAACCCTAGTAGAGGAAGAATTGACGAGACAAGCAGATCAGGTCTAGGGAGGCAGTCTAGTGGAGGAAGAGAAAGAAGACAATGAGGAGAAAACATAAAACAGAAAAAAATAGAAAGAAGACATGATGAGTGATGCGGAACTGGAAATGGATCAGGAAATGACCTAGAGCGACATGGAGATGGAGGATCATGAACTACAGGAAATTTTGGAGAAAGAGAATATAGATCTAGAAGGCTTCTTGAAACAAGGAACCAAAGAGGGAGTGGATTCGTTACCTCAAGAGGAGTTCCACAGAGTACAACAGCTGTTCATCTGGAAAACTCAGAACAAAGGATCCAAAAAGCTAAAGAAGAATGAGAAACAAGGTAATGAAGGAGTGAAATCTATGAAAGCCACACCAGGATTAGCACCAAGAATCCTAGGAAAGAAAAGAGGTCGAAAAAAATAGAATGAGCTGTTGATGGAATGTGGGAAGCTAATGATAGATTCAGGTAAGATGAAATACCTATCCAGCTACTCCTTTAAAAATCTTTGATAATGAAGTTCATTTCTTGGAATATAAGAGGTCTAGGTAGTAAAAGAAAACAAAGATTATTAAGTAACAGAATGAAACAAGCAGCCCCGGATGTGATCTTCATTCAGGAAACTAAATGTTCCATTCAAAAAATAAAAGAGATTCACAGTAAATGGCTCAATAGATTTGATTTTTTGGAATTCAAAGCAGAGAATATAGCTAGAGGAATTATCACGCTTTGGAACCCCCAAAATATTGACATGATAGATGAAGAAGCATCTAGAGATTATCTTTCAGTGGTCATTCGGCCAGTGGGAGATAAGGAAATGTACTTGGTTACGAATGTGTACGGCCCCCAAAGGATGGAGGGTAAACTCTTGTTTCTTGATTCACTGCAGAAGCTCAGGGAACGTCATGCAAAAATCCCCTGGATCTTGGGGGGTGATTTCAATATGATAAAAATGTTGTCGGAAAAAAAGGGAGGAACTAGAATTCTAACCAAAGATTCTTGTGCTTTTCAAACCTTCATAGACAGTATGAAGCTCATGGATATCGTTATGAATAATGGTACCTTTACTTGGAACAATAAAAGAGGAGGAGAGTCTCAAGTGGCCTCCAAACTGGACAGATTTATAATTTCAGAAGATCTTATGATCAAGGACAAGGACATAGTTGCGAGTGTTCTTCCCTTTGGAGGCTCGAATCACTGGCTGGTTCAACTGGACATTCGGGGTATTAGCAAACCTAACAACAGACCTTTCATATTTGAGAATATCTGGCTCTCCCACCCAAACTTCTATAACAACATTGCTATTTGGTGGATAGAAGATTTGGATATTCAAGGCACAAGAATGTTCCTTCTTCAAAAAAGACTAAACACATTAAACTCCGGTTTAAGGAGTGGAATAAGAAGGAATATGGCAACATTTTTGAAGAGAAACAAATTATGGAAGGAAAAATGCATAAACTCAAGCAAACCTTGATTTCAGAGGGTTTTGATAAGGAGCAGAATGAACTGGCAAGTAAATATCATCAAGATTGGGAAAAATTATGTAAGCAAGAGGAAATTTTTTGGAGGCAGAAATCCAGAGTGCAATGGCTAAAAGAAGGAGATCGCAACACCGGATTCTTCCATAGATCCACTTTGGCGAACATAGCTCACAACAGGATTTCCACTATTAAGGACAAGAAAGGTAACATGCTCAGCATGCATGAAGAAATCGACGCTGTGCTAGTTCAGCACTTTCGGGGCATTGCTCAGGAAACAAGAACTAACAGAGATCAATCTATCTGGGAGATTTCTAGGCATATACCTAAGCTAGTCTCCAAAGATGACAATTTCAACCTCAACAGACCAGTGTCAGAAGAGGAAGTCAGGGAGGTCCTTAAAGAGATGCAAAATGGCAAGGCACCAAGTTCGAATGGGTTCAATGTAGACTTCTTCAAACCCTGCTGGAATATAGTAAAACATGACATTCTGAACGTGGTGGAAGACTCAAGGAGGGATAAAACTATCCTGAAGGCACTTAACACCACCATTATCGCCCTGATCCCTAAACATGATGTGGCCCTAACTCCTGAAAGGTTCAGACCGATTGCCTTGTGCAATGTTGTCTACAAAATTATCTCCAAAGTGGTTGCCAATAGATTCAAACCCCTTCTTCCTACCCTGGTGACAATGGAACAATCAAGATATGTGGAAGGCAGACAAATCCTCGACAACATCATTCAAGCTCATGAGGTGGTTCACTCATTGAAAAACAATAAGAAAGCTGGTATGATCATGCAACTGGACATAGCCAAAGCCTATGATAAGCTAAACTGGACATACATAAGAAGTTCTTGCTGCTTTTGGGTTTGATCATAACTAGATCAGATGGGTTATGTCCCTAGTCACTTCACCCAGCTTTTCAATCCTGGTTAATGGTTCACCCTCAGAGACTTTCACTCCTTCAAGAGGCTTAAGGCAGGGAGATCCACTCTCTCCCTTTCTTTTTATACTCATGATGGAAGGGCTGGGACGAAAAATTAGACATGCCAAGGTAGTGGGTTCGGTCAAAGGTCTCCAACTTTCTGATGAGGGTCATGCTTTAACACATCAACAATTTGTGGATGACACCATGCTACAAGGGATCCCCACGGTCAAGGAATCTCTTGCCTATAAGCAAATCCTGAAAGACTTTGCCATGGCTTCAGGTTTGGAGGTAAATCTCTCTAAGTATAATTTTTTTTCCTTAATACTCACATAGCTATTCAAAGAAACATAGCCAGAATTCTGGGCTTCCAAAGGGATCTCCTCCCCTTGAAATATTTGGGAGTTCCTCTCACTGCCAAAACCTTACACAAGAGCATATGGAAATCTGTTATTAACAAATTGCAAGACAAGGTCAGGAGATGGACCTATAGATCTCTAAATTTGGCTGGTAGGTTAGTGCTAACCAAAGCTGCCCTTCAATTCATCCCTGTCTTTATGCTATTTTTTCTCCCAGCTCCTCAAAGTGTCCTACAATAGCTCAGATCCATTCAGAGAGACTTCCTTTGGGGCAAGGGGGAGGATCGTAAGAAATGGGCCTTGGTAGCTTGGGATAAGATCTCCAAACCTAAGAGCTTTGGTGGGCTAGGTTTGGATGACCCTGACTTACTCAGCAAGGTTCTAGGTGCCAAATTGTGGTGGCGATGGGTTAAAGAGACAGAGGCACAGTGGGCAACCATTTGGAAATAAAAATATGCCAGCACCTGGCATAACCATGATCTAATAAGAATGTTAGGTCATAGAAAGGGCTCGCACATTTGGAACAAAGCCTGGGATAACCGGAGTTTGGTCCAAGGAAACAACTTTTGGGAAATCAGAGAAGGAAATATCAGCCTGTTCTGGGAGGATAGATGGCAACAAGAACCTATTTTATTAAACGAAGACCTAAGGGATCTCAAGGAAAACACTGATATCAATAGAATTTCTAAGGTGAAATATTTTTGGAGCAATCCAATAACAATGATAAATGGAGAATCTGGAAGACTTTTGATTTTAGGGATAATAACACCCTGAAGGATAAAGCAAAAACTCTTAAGGAAATGTTAAATCAAAGGAAGATTATGAAATCTGAGGGCCACGATTAGCTGAGATGGGGCAACAATAATGAGGGGGTTTTTAACCTCAAGGAAGCAAAGCTCATACTCCTTGACCTTAATTCTCAATTTCCAGACAAAACCTGGCTTAACCTTTGGAGACACCAAGGCTGGATGAAAATTAAACTTTTCATGTGGCTCGTTCAGCACGGGAAAATTCTGTCCTGGGACAATATTATGAAGAGGGGCATTTTGGGACCTTCCAGATGCCAGCTTTGTGAAGCTCATGAGGAAACTATGGAGCACCTTCTCAACAGTTGTATGTTCTCCTCTAGTCTATGGGACTCTTTTTCTTTTATTTTCCATCAGACGGATAGAGACAAAAATAACATTTGCAACACCCTGACCAACTGGAGGAGAGATTTTTCAGACAATGAAGTTCTCGCCACTGCTTGGGCCCTCTTTCCGAGCTTCATTGTTTGGAATGTTTGGAAAGAGAGGAACAACCGAATCTTCAAAGATGAAAAGAGGACTTCCCACTGCATTTTTTAGCTGATCTTAAAACAACTCAAGGAAACGATTAGTATCATAGTGCGAAATCTCCCCAAGAACCCTCCTTCGGCTACTGACCTGAGAATTCTCTGTGAACTAGGCCTGCAAGGCATCTCTCCTCAGGTTCTGGATAGAAATATTATCTCCCTGAGGGATGCAAATGATTTTTTGCATCCTCCTCCAAAGGGTTATCTGAAATACAACATAGATGGAGCTTCAAAAGGTAACTCAGGTACAGCTGGTTATGGAGGGGTGCTTAGAGATGAGAATGGTAGTGTCCTCTTCATCTTCCACTGTCATTTGGGACATGCTACTAATAACTTGGCGAAATTGATGGCTATGGAGCAATGTTTGGATTTCCTGAGTCAGGAAAACAGGAAAAATGTGATAGGGGAGGCTGACTCTTAACTTATTATCAATTCAGTCAAGAAAATCAGCAGGGGTACTAAGCCAGAAAAGTCGCAAAAAATTGGAGACTAATTCAGGGCTTTCAATGGATTCAACACCACCTTCAAAGCCTCTGTATAGTAGGTTTTAAGCATGTCCGTAGGTCGATGAGCAAATTGGCATATTTGCTAGCCAACCAAGGTGTTATCAACACAGAGAATAGAGTGGCATCAAAATGGCATGAGCTACCTCAGAGCAAGTTAAAGGCGGCTTTACAGGATCAGGCAAAAAATGATAAGTTGGAGTTTAGTGATAGAGCCTTGGATTATGAATCAAATTGACTCGACCTTTGCATTTAACACCTGCATGTGTCATCAATATCTGATAAACGGTTCTGTGGCATGGAGAAAACCTTGTCTGGTCGCTCATATTCCCAGAGTAAGCGAGAGGAATATCTCTGTTATCGTGGGGAACGAAATGAGTCCCTTAGGTCTTCGTTCAGTGACAAGCCTCTCATCTTTTCAGGGTTCCAGGTTCAGGCGAGGGAGATCCACATGCGCAAGAAGAGCCTTGGTTTTTCCGAATGCCGGATTGTTAAGAAATCGGGGTCTCGGCATGGAATACCGCCCCCCAGGCGGTTTCTGGTTGATCACACCACTTTCAATTGGGAAACAGTTTTGGAGATTTCGCAGCGATGCCAATCAACCTCCAACACGTGGCAGGAAGAGGGTTCTGAAAACCGCCCTTCCTCGCACACTAATGCCAGACCAACTTGTCCGGTGCGATTTCAATCTCATATGTTGGATTTAGTTAATAGGGAGTTGAATCGGATCTTGCATCTTGGGGGGCGGGACCATTAAAATTCGGTCTTTTTGACTGAGCGATTTCTTCCTCAGCCGTCGATCTTAGTGCTATTTTTGGACGGCTCAGATGGTTCAGGATTTTCCGACAGCGGTGAAGCGGGAAAGTTCACGGGCTTTCCGGGAGCCGGGTTACATTTTTGTTTGTTTTTCTTTGGGTTTGGGTTTTCTTTGTGAGGCTAAAAGGTTTTGACCTGGATGTCATGGGCTCCAAACTTGTAAAAATTGTACACTATCTTTTCAGTTTAAAGAAATAGAAGGATCCACACTTGCTTTATTAAAAAAACAACCTCAACACTGTTGTTAAATGCTCGACATGTGTTCATCATTTTTAGAATATACCAATATATCATCAATGAACACAATAACAAACTTATCCAAATATGGATGCAACACATTATTCATCAAGCATATAAATGTAGTTGGAGCATTAGTTAAGCCAAATGGAACTACAACTAACTCATAATTCCCATACATGGTCCAAAAAGTTGTCTTGTAAATGTCCTCCTCTTTGATGCATACCTGATGGTTTCTAGATCTCGGATTGATCTTCGATAACACTATTTCTCCCTTCAACTAGTCGAACAAATCATCACTCCTCAGTAAAGGGTACTTGTTCTTGATGATCACTTTATTCAACAACCTATAGTCAATGCATAATATTAGACTACCATCTTTCTTCTTCACAAACGATATCATTGTGCCCTAAGGTGATGCACTTGGCTTAATGTATCCCTTATCCAACATTTCCTTCAACTGTAGCTTTAACTCAACCAACTCAGATGTACTCATCCTCTAAGGTGATTTTAATGTTGGAGCTTCCCTGGCCCTAACTCAATAGAAATGTCTACCTCCCTGTGAGGTGGTAACTCTGTAATGTCCTCAGGAAATACATCCTGAAACTACTGCAAAACTAGGTACCTGCTCAACACATCTGCATCCTCAACCTCCTTACCCTTGTCACTAGAAATGTGTACTACAAATAACATACACCCTTTCCTACAGCTACACTTTTCTTGCATAGTTTTCACCATCCTAACTGATGTGGCTTTCTTCTTACCCTGCAAGACTCTTGGTTCCCCATTGTCATCAACACACTCAATGGATTTGTCATAGTAGTCTACCTTGGTTCTATGTAGATACAACCAATCCATGCCCAACAACATATTGTATGATCCCAATGGTAATACATTTAGATGTGTTGCAGTAGGCATACCATTCAAGTCAAATGCGCAAGCTTTTACCCAGTGATGAACTCGCTTCTTCATACCTATAGACAACTGCACTAACTAAGACTCTGCATGCAATTCCTTACTCAAACCACACTTATCCACCAAGTTAGGACTAACATAGCTATAATGATATCCAGGGTCAATCAAAATAGAAATAACTTGATCACAAAGCTTACTATCCATCTCAATGATAGATATCTGGTGTTCTTCCTGCCGATTGTCCACTGCTGCATAGATATGAGGAATACTCTGCCCTACATCCCCAACAGTCTGCACCTCCTGTGCATTGTATATCTAAGGCCAACCACCCTGATTATGTGGGAAATCTCTCTTAAGGCCTTCATTGCCACATGTCCAACACTCCAACTAACCAGTACCAACACCTCTATGCTGCTACTATGACTCATGTCCCTGTCTAGCTGCAATAAACTTCTTTTTGGGTGCCATATTTTCTTTTCCATCTGCATTGTGAGTCCTTGTCCTCTTAGGCTGCCACTTACCTTTACCTTTGTCTTTTCTCTTCCATCCTTGCTAAGATTCATTCTTACACTTTGAATGTTCATAGCAATGCTTCAATTTCCCATTGACTTCCTCAAGTGACCGAGGCTCATCATACTCAATCCGATCTCTAAATGCTAATGGAAAACCACTACAAAGTATTTGAAGTTTAGCCTTCTCATTTGTAAGATATGGTACATACCTCAATAGCTCCAGAAACTTGGTCGTGTACTCTTTGTCTATCATTGACCCCATCTTTAGCTCATAGAATTCTTTGGCCTTACTGTCATAGTACCTATCTAACAAGTACTTCTTCCTGAAAAGCTTATTGAATGCCGCCAACTCAAGTCATTTGTCTTGATGTCTCTGACTCGTTTAACATCTTCCCACTAAATGTCTGCTTTACCTTTCAAGTTGAAGATCACTACTCTAGACTTCATGTTATTTTTGTAATCATGCAACTCAAAGAATGTGTTCATCCCAAGTATCCAAGCTTCCGCATCTTCTGTATTCTTCACATCTCCATCAAAATTAGGTGGTTTTTCTTTAAGTATCCCTTATCATTCCTCCTGTAAAGATGATAGAGATGACGAACATGGTGTCTATCTGAACCAAAACTAGAATAGTACCTGTGCTCATCACCCCTTCTATCCGGAGTGTCCAATAACCTACCATCTCTCACCATATCAAATCTATCTGACCCGTGTCTACCAAGAGACCTACTTCCATATGTCCCATTAGTTCTATCCTCATGTCCATGGCTAATCGAAGCGACCCTTGTCATTGCAAGTCTGAAAAACTCTGAAGAAGTATAGCATTAACTTATGCTTGTTTCTCTTGTGCCTGTATGATCCGATCATTATCTTCCTTACAAATCCTCATATCTTCCTTCAAGCTTCTCAATGTATCTGCCAAATCAAAAGACTGCCCCACACCATGCTACCTATTTGATTCATAGGGAGATTCTATTTAGTCTACCACCTTGCTAGCCATTTGATCTCTTTCCTGCAATGCATAATATGTTAGATAAACCAAATCACAATAATTCAATGTACCTTAGTATAATTCGGGGAGGATACCTTGTCTTCAAGATCAACAAATCAACATGATACATGTATAACATAAACATAATAACATATAGACATACACAATTAAATGCATCAACACATAATCATCACTTTAGTTAGGGTACAGTCATCAATACAAGGCCATATCAACAGTGCATGCTATGACCCCATGCATGAAAAAAACCATTACTCCATTGTACACATTGCCACATGCAACCATCAACATGCATATGCAATGCATAATCAACTACAAATACGCATAGATGCATGTATTCGAGCATAAGTGATCAATTCTTGTAATCAACCTACAAGACTAATAAATGTAATCAAAACATTCAAGAATGCACCTGATATACAAGGATGTAGTCAAGAGACAAGTAACCATATGCAACTAGTCATATACTCATGATGATGCATCGCACAAAATCAACATCAAGTTCCTCATGACAACCTTACTACCATCATGATAAACATCAAGCAAATCCAACAAGCACGTGGAATGAAAGTGTAATAGACACACATGCAGCTGAGATGCAAGCATGACAAACACACACTGCCCATCCAGTCTAAGGGGTGAACCATGCTTTGATACCACTCTGTAACACCCTCCTCCCAAATTTACCCAAGAAACCAGTTAGTCGGGGTAAACATGCGACGAGAGGCTACAATGATTGGATTCGACCTCCTATGTGACCTTAAGGAAGTGGAATCGATGGAACACATCAACCAACCTATCCACATCAGCAATAAAACCCTCAGGAGACATGTCGGCCACTCACACATCCTGTCCCTAGGTCCCACTAATGTTCTGGACATCTTAAGCCTTAGTCGCTCTCATGTTATAGGCATGAAAGCGTCTAGAAACCCAAATTTTCTCTCATAGGCTTGCCTGACAGCGTCCATAGACCCAATTTATCAGTGCTATGCCAAAATCCCATGGGATTTGAGCCAACGTTTCAGGCCCAAAGCCATGGTCATTGTCCAGAATGGAATGATAGCTTAGGAGTAGTAAAAGAACAGGGAAACAATGATGCAAAAGAAATAAGTTAAACAAGACCATAATCAGATCCCTACTAGCCATGACAAGAATTTCATCAAACATGTCACAAGAATCTAATCTACAAGTGTAACCAACAAAATTAAACACAGGGAACTTGTACTTATCTGAGAATCACTAAGAACCATTGTTCCTTCATGCCATTTGTTGCATTATCATCTATTATACCATAGATACATTATCCATTCCTTTACAAGTAAAAACATGATGAGATCCATACATAGTTGTTGTCATAAAACACACATATAACCAACATAATAAAAACATAATACTCATGAAAGTACATCCATATATACCACATATAATCCATCAAAATTCTCATAGAAATACAAGGATAAATAAAGTTTCATTAATGATGCAAAAACAATACTCGGGATGGGACTTCTAGGTTCCACCTGACACAGAATGGCTGAGCCAAATCTCTATTCAGTCATTCACCCCCGTGCCTAATTCCAAGCATGAATGTGGGACTCAAACCAAAAGAACCAACTAGGGCATACCGAGGCTAAACCACCTCACCCTCATCAATAGAAACTAGGATTTCCGCAATCCATCCCGAATCACTAGGCCAACACAATGAACACATCATAACAGTCTTTACCATGATCTCCACTTGATTGATAGGCCAAACAAGCATGGATGCCACCGGATTTCTCCACCTACTTCATGAGGAATTTTCCTGTCTCGTAATCTCTCAGGATTTACCGCAATCCAAACCCGGATCACTAGGCCCTAAACTGAGACCCACTCTCCAGGATTTACTGTATATTCCAAACTCGGGATTACTAGGTACAATGGAGAGAAAACCATCTCCTGGCTTTACCTTATATCCTGCCATTCACTGGAAAGGATTGCTAGGCCCACCAAGGCAACACAATCCTCAATTTACCACTACCCATAGTCTGGCTCAGGGGTCACTAGGCCAGTGCCTTTACTGTGATCCACAGTCCAGTCCAAGGACCACTAGGCCATGTGCTCTATCAGTCAGAGATCCACTCTACTCAGCTTTGAATCCATCTAGAAATTTAACTCAACCAAAACATATGAACCCCATCACACCATGGCTATCCAGAAATGGAAAGGCTAAGTTGAAAACACTGTTACACTGGAAAACCCATGCCATGATAGAAAATAACCACATGCATTACCATGCATGCCAAATCTAGCCAGTAAAATACATATGTAAATCGATACCTGCAAAGGATCATGTTGTAGCTGCTTGATACTACCTTTCCCTACTTGATCTTTGCTTCCTCTTGCCTTCTTTTCCTTTCTTGATCCAATGCAAAAATGCTCCAAGAAAACTCTAAGTGTCCAAGAGTGAGAGAGAGAGAGAGAGAATAATGAGAGAGCTCCAAAACTCAACTAACAAAAGGTTACCAACTGATCCTCAGAAGACTTTTTATTCATGAGGCCTCTATTTTCTTCATTTTCCATTATTTTCCTTCAATTTCCTCCTCACATGCAACCTGTGACCTTTCACCTCCCTTTTCTCCTAATTTTCTTCATTTTCATAAATAAATGTACCAAAAAAGTCATTTTTCCTTTCCAAATCCTTAGCCATAATAAACCAATGAACAACCACACAAGGATGTCTTGCCCAACATTCAACTTGGAATAAGTTCCCATCAACCTTGGTTATTATTTTGCCTTTATTAAATTTTATTACATGGAATTTTCACTAGGGTTGTTACATAAACCATTCTTTTTTTTACAATATGAGGCTTGTAGGATACCTACATACTATATCCAAGGAGAAATTATATAGTTAAGGACGACTATTTATCTAGCAAATGAGTGAAGGACAAACAAATTATCTCACCGTTACAAATATAAATTACATAAAATAAAATGAATATAAATAAATATAAATAATAAATAATCAAATGATGATTATCTTAAATATTCATTAGTTAAGTGAAAAGGCATGTCCAAAAGACATGCCCAATCATGAAAGGACACCTTCCTAGGTATATAAGTAGGGCCTCATTGTAACATTTAACATCCTTGTACATTTCTATATATTAATAAAATATTATTTACAAAATACATGTGTGTATTTTATATTAAAAGCACAAACACTCTTAAGTTTTGTCGCTTAAGTGGTATCAAATACATGCAAGTCTTTAAATGTTTTTTGCCATACAATATGCTATTAAGTTTTCACCCTGAATTCATTGAGTAGTTGCATGTGCAGAATTTACAGCATGTCTAAAGGGAGAATACATCGACATGAAGGAAACTAACAATGAAGAATGTTCTAATCGAGAAATTGATGTTGAAAATGTTGAATTGGGATCTTCTCAAGGTGACATGAATGACAATCAAAATGGGTATATGACAACTAAATATGAAAAAGCAAGTGTGTTTCTAAAAATTCTCAATCCCATAGTGGTTCTTATACAGGAAATGAGATTACCATTAGTGCTAGTCCTGATAATATATATAATTAAATAACAAGGTCAAAAATCTCATATGGGATAGTTGAAAATGAAGAGGAGTCTAAAGGAGTAATTTCAAATGCAACCAAAATTGGTCCACCGGTTGTGTAAAGATAACCTAGATATCATAATTACTAGAGTATTGATGAAGAGCACGATTTCGTATCAGATTCTAAAGACTCCCTTGCATCAGTTGATTTAGAAGCAATGGGAAGTAATCAAACATCCAAGCAATTTGAATCTATTATTGGGGATCAAGGAAAGGCATCAATGATAGCGATGGGTGAAAGCTAAAGTTCTAGTAGCAGTGGTGCTGCACAAGTTGGGGCAAAACCATTATCAACTTCTTTTGGGAAAGGCATGGACACTGTATTGAGCCAAAATCCAGTTGAAGAAGGGAAGTCACTGAAGGGCCTTGTTGTGGAAGGTTTTGGGGTAGACAAGCAGGCTTTTTCTTGTTCTCAAATTTGTGCTAGTTTCTATCCCAAGTTTGAAAATGAGAAATCTGACCAAGAGATTAGGACAAAGATGATTGAAATGGTGTCAAATGGAAAGGGTACCTTAGAGGTTTTGTTGAAGCATTCAAGATCTCTTTTTATGCATGTTGGTCATGAAGGTGGAGCATATGCCAAAAATAGATATGGAAATATCTATACAGTTGTTAGTGTCTTTGTTCTTGGTCAGATATTGCAAGAGACATGGGGTGCTCAAGCAACAAAAAACCAAAAAGAGTTCAATGTTTTTCTTCATAAAAATGATATATGCATATCAATGGAATTAGTTACTCTTGCTTTGAGGGACCATGGGCAAGGGCCTCTTCAAGATTATGTGGTGGTAACAGCTGTAACAGAACTAAGAATGAAAATGTGACAATGTGTGGTCATTAGACATGAGAATGACATTACAGGTCAAAATATGTTATCACACTCGAGGATGATACAAGACTACCCATTTGAGATACTGGATGAAATTCATATGTTTGAGTGCGTGGAATCACTTGCTAGATGGATTGCAAATGATATCAGTTTTCTGTGAGATTCTAAAACCCTGTGGAAAAGTTTAAATCTCTTTCATCTCAATTGCCAATACAACGACACAAACAAAAGATTATTTCATTATGTTAATGGCTTCGTGACACTTATTGAAAGCTTGAGTCGGGATTTCTATATAAATAGACTGAAGGGTGCAACTGGTAACCCTATTGATAGGGATACCATGAACATCTATCGGGAGATAATTAAGCCATTCATGTCGGCAAATGATAATAATTCAACATCAGCATCAGTAAAACGCATTACAAGGGATACATTATGGATATGCCTGGATAATGGATTGCGGTTATTGCATCCATTTATGCCCTTTGTGATCCAGGTGGATGTTTGTGGCCACCCACCTATCCCACTTGGACCCCCACAACTGTCTATTTCAGTTTTCCAGTTTTCGTAATTGTAGCACAATTTACTATTTTTAGCAGTTTTTCGGGTCCTGAACTTCCAGAGCCATTTTGAGACCCTAAACGATGTTTTTTGGGAAATCTTGGAGCAACATGGGTCCATAGATTGATGTTTCTCTTCCCAAAGTTATAATTCTCAGATAGATCTTTCTAACAATATATTGTGCGCGTCAAACGGAGATCGTATGCCAAAGTTACGACCCATGGAAGTTGATGTACCAATTTACCCAAACAGGGTCCACAGTTTGGCATTTCATCTGCTAGGGTTAGGTTTTTCGATGTTTAGGGTTTTCCATTGTTTCTCAACAATAAATAGGCCTTCGAGCCTCATTGTGACACAATTTAGAGGCATGTAGCTGCCACATCTCTTCTCAGAGATAAAGCTACCATCGCCCTAGATGGTTTATTTCCATTTCTGTTTGTAAGAATATTTCAGTATTTTACATTAATGAAATGAAGTATTATTTCGTTGCATCTCTGTATTTATGGTTATTTCTATAATTTTTTGCGTTCCTGTTTAAATCTGGATCAATGGTATTAGAGCAGTCTGCTTTTTCTCTATTTTTCTTTCCATGTCCCCAACGAGGTCAGGATATAAGGAGTTAGGGATTGAATTGGTCGAACCTTTGCAAGACTAGCATCACAAATCCTGATGGCCTCCCATGGTGGATGAAAATAAAGACGAGGGGGCAGGAGATCCTATCAAAATCTTGCTCGAAGAAGCCCTTGAGTGACAAAGAAACGCGATGATGGACAACTTTGCATAGATCCTTTAGTGACTACCCAGAGGCGACACATCGGCTTCCAGGAGCTACTCTGGAAACGCCACTCCCTTTAAGGTATAAGTTAATTTTGAAATCCCCATCTTCAAGGGTCAAATAGACGCAGATGCCGTAGATAAATGGTTAAATATGCTAGAAGGGTATTTTTTTGTTCATGATTTTTCCAGTCGGGAAAAGATTATTTTCGCTCTTCTCAAAGTAGCCCCCCACGTCAAGGAAGGGTGAAAGTACGGGCTCACTATTTTCAGCCGCACCCACTTGGAATTCATTCTGGGATGCCATCAAGGAGTAGCACTACCCTGTCAAAAGATATGAGGAAAAACACATAAAGTGGACCACGCTGCGGTAGGGAAGGGACCAAGATGTGCCAGAGTTCACAAACATTTTTCATACCCTTCGTACACAGTTGGGTGTCAAGGACTCTGAGCTGCATTTGGTACTTAAACACCGCGGCTACCTACACAGATACATCCAAGAAGAGATGGAGTTCCTGAACATCTCCTCGCCCGTGACGGCGTACTGATACGCTATCAAAATCAAGCAGAAGTTTAAACAGAAGAAGAGAGACTTTGGATCTGCGAATCCGAAGCAAGGGAAAGGCTTCCCCAAATCGCAGAACCAAGAACAAATCCAAGACGGGGTAACCCAAGACAACCTGTCGAAGCCACAAGATAAGAACAACACCACGAAGTTGAAGAAGGACACAGGAAAGTGGTGTGAGTTCCACAAGAGCCCCACTCACACACAAGTTAGTGTCAGACCAAGTAGTCGCTAGTGGCCGAGTTGAAGGCTTCAGAATCAGATGCATGTTCTAACCTTGAGTCAGAACCCAACAAGGGGAATGGCAAAGGGAAGCAGATCATTGATGCAGAGCCCAACGCCACTGTTGCCACCACCAAGATCCAGAAGAATGAGCCAGAAGATCTAGAAGAGGGGGGGCGACTTTTCCACTCACAAATGTGGGTGAAGGGTTCGCCTGCAATTCATTGTCGACAGTGGTAGCCAAAAGAACCTCATTTCAGTAGAGGTTGTGAAGCGGTTGGGCCTACCAACTACACCACACCCGTAGCCTTATAGTATCGAGTGGCTTCACCAAGGATGAGATCTCCAAGTTCACCAGTAGTGCCGCCTTCCCTACATCATCAAACCCTTCACATACGAGGTATTGTGTGATGTTGTACCTCTGTATCTTTGTGATGTATTATTAGGCTAGCCATACTTGTGGAGGCGACATGCTATGTATGAGTCAAGGCCTCGCACTGTCATTATTTCTTTGTGTAATTCATTATACAAGATACCGAAGGTATCCCCACCTACCGCCACCTCTTTGATCATTGCTAAGAAAGGAAGCAAGTTTATCTCCCAGACTAGGAAATTTATTTTCTGTTGGTTCGCCCCCAAAGTAAGGGGAAGATTGTCGCCACATCCATGACCTCCACGGAGGGTTCCTCCAGGCAGCAATAACAAAAAAGGGATACGGTCATGATAGAACACAGGGACAACTTCTACTCACCCACAGGGGTAGCACCTAAGTTTCAAGTGGGTGACAAAGTTTGGTTACATCTGTAGAAAGAATGCCTTACAAGAGTCCATCAGAAGCTCAGACCACTCTGACATGGTCCTTACAACATTACCAAGGTTGTGGAAACAATGCTTTGGAGCACAACATTCCTCCATTCCTTCGCTTGCACCGAGTGTTCATTGTGGAACATCCTCGACCATGCTTCCCACCGTTACTGGACACATCAGAGATTGCAAACAGCTCACCAGGGACCAAGTTCAGTAGATGGAGGAACTCAACGCAATGGGGACCATTGCTTCCTAAGGGGGGAGGAATGATCTAGGTGGATGTTGATTGCCACCCACCTATCCCACTTGGACCCCCACAACTATCTCTTTTAGTTTTTCAGTTTCCGTAATTGTAGCACAATTTACTATTTTTAGTAGTTTTTCGAGTCCTAAGCTTCTGGAGTCGTTTTGAGACCCTAAACGACGTTTTTTGGGAAATTTGAGAGCAACATGGGTCTATGGAGTGATGTTGTTCTTCCCAAAGTTATATTTCTCGGATAGATCTTTATAACGAGATATTGTGCACGTCAAACGGTGATCGTATGCCAAAGTTACGACCCCGGGAAGTTGATGTACCAATTTACGCAAACAGGGCCTTCGAGCCTCACTGTGACATAGTTCAGAGGCATGCAGCTGCCACATCTCTTCTCAGAGATAAAGATACCATCACCCTAGCTGGTTTATTTCCATTTCTGTTTGTAAGCATATTTCAATATTTTACATTAATGAAATGAAGTATTATTTCCACTGCATCTCTGTATTTATGGTTATTTTTGTAATTTTTTGTGTTCCTGTTTAAATATGGATCACTTTTTTACTGAAGAGTTATGACAATGCTTACTCCAAATACTAGGGTATATCTCAATGAAAGAATCAATTATGATTTCTGATTATCCTATAGTTGTCGAGGAGTTGACAAATGATGAAATTGAATCCTGGATGGTTCTTATTGAATCATCAGTAAGGTCAATAAGATCTCTTCAAATGGCTTATTTATTATTTCCAAAGCAAAAGCCAGAGGATTTTCTTCTATGAAAAACAGATGAAGTGGCCACAATAGTCGAAAAGGGTGCTACAAAGATTTGCACGTCTTCTTCCTTAACATCACTAAAGGTACTCTGGGAGAGTGATGTGCCTCATGTTGGCTGCACAGTAAATATTGTGAATCTGATGCTTTTTTCTCCCCTCAATAGTGTTCTCTATGTTGTTCAACCATACCAACTTGACATGTTGAATGTCATGGAAAATTTGTAGGACTCGACAAAGACCTCCCCACCATTTCCTAATCTCAAGATCCTGAAATCTCTGATCTCGAGCCTCTTCATGTTCTGAATTAGGTCAAATATGACTTCGATCTGCGAGGGTACGAATTGAGTAAAATCAACATATTTTATTTTGTTGTTTGTATTGGCTAAATTGCTTCATTTTATGTATACACCTTTGAATCCACCGCCACCAATTCTAACCGTCCACCTTAACCCCGTCACCCTGCCTAGTCAAACTGCTAGAAGAACCGTTGTGCCCGCTGGGTTAATTTTGCCACCATTTCATTATAAAAGGTTATAACTTAATATATATTTATATAATAAATATTATAGTTATATAAATAAATTATATATATTTTATATATTTAAATATTATATATATAATAATAAAAAATAGTTAATTCAATTAAAAAAATATTAAAAGAAAAAAAATATATATTATTATTATTTAAAAAAATAGATATACCCCTGGTTTCAAGACAGCGTTACCAACGAATTATACAAGTTGAGCTACCAGTGACATCGAGTTACATATGCCGAGATGACAAAACATAAGATGAAGAAAATTGTTAGGAATATAGCTTTGAGGACAAAGCTTTTGAAGGAAGGGGCAATGTTACAAATATAAATTACATAAAGTAAAATGAATATAAATAATAAATAATCAAATGATGATTATCTTAAATAGTCATTAGTTAAGTAGGCATGTCTAAAAGACATGCCCAATCATGAAAGGACACATACCTAGGTATATAAGTAGGGCCTCATTGTAACATTTAACATCCTTGTACATTTTCATATATTAATAAAATATTATTTACAAAATACATTTGTTTATTTTATATTAAAAGCACGATCACTCTTAAGGTTTGTCGCTTCACTCCCTTTGGCTACTTTTAAATTATTAAATGTATTCAATTTGAGGTGAGATTAAGATCGATGCAACGTTGATGGAGGTCAGTATAATAGATTATTATGGGTGAACATATGTTGAAGGTTTCATTAGAGTTGCCCCTAGAATTGAAGTAGAAGTGTTGAGAAATATGGACATCGTTCCTCTTGACTGTGGCATGTGATATTAAAATACTTTGATCAAATTTTGAAATTGGAGGTCAATTGATAATTGGAAAAACTTCTAAGAGAAACTCTGATATGCACGAACCTTAGAATGTTAGAACACTCTTGTGCTTGAAATTTCTATTGTATTCTTATTAGCTTATCACTCGAATCAATATGTGGTTGTTGCAAGAATGATTTACTAAGGCACATGAGTAATTTGTATAAATAATAATAATAATAATAAATAAAATTTATCAAGAAAATAACTATTTGTTATGAAACTAGCTCAAAATTAGCCTCTTTGACGGGGAAACCTCCTTTAAATTACACAAATGAACAATTCTTGGATGATTCAAATGACAAAACCTTGTTCATATATATAGGTGTCTAAGGGGTCACAATGTAATCATATTTGACATAACAATAATAATGTAAGGCACAACAATAACAATAGTGGGCTTCTATGGGGCACAACAATAACAATAGTGGGCTTATATGGGGCACAATAATAACAATATGGGGACTACATGGGCACAACAATAACAAGAAGGGGCTGCATTGACAATAACAATGAGGGAATACACTAATATTATAGGGACCTAACATGCCCCTCTCCTTCAAGAAAGTGTTGTCCTCAATGTTTGAGTAGTTTTGGATGCTTCTGTATAAATTTTCATACTCCCATGTGGAATCTTCAGCAGGTAAGTTCTTCTACTTGATAAGATACTCTGAAATTGATCAATTTCGTAGCTATTGAGTTATTGTTTCCATGTCTTATTTAGGTTCCAATCAAAATACCCAGTTGCCTACATCAAAACTTCTTTCGTTGTGATGTTGATCTACCTGTTGTTTCGTTCTATTCTCCGCAAAAGTGAAGTTATCCTTTAAGAGTTGGAGAACTTGTTGTTGATGCTCGATGTGATCTTCCACTACTTAAACCTTAGAAATTTTTCTTAAAGATGATGTGATGGACAGTGGATGATATCCATAAAGTGCCATAAATGGGGTCATTTTTGTTGCAGTATGGAAGGAAGTGTTATACCACCATTCAACCAGAGATAACCACTTAACCCATTGTGTCTGTTTATCATATGCAAAACAACAAATATATCCTTCCAAACATTTGTTCACTATATCAGTTTTCCCATCAAATTGAGGATGATATGATGAGATATGAGCTAATTGAGTACCGAGACAAGAAAATAATCGTGTCCAAAAATTTCTAGTGAAAATGGGATCTCTATCACTTACAATGATCTTTGGTTTTCCATGTAGCTTTTGAATTTTTTCCATAAATACAGTAGTGACTGTACTAGATTTAAATGGATGAGATAATGCACAAAAGTGTGCATACTTGGTAAGTCTATCAACTACCACCATGATGACACTCTTGCCTTCGGATTTGGGTAAACATGTGATAAAATCCATTGAAACCTCCTCCCAACGTTGAATTGGGATGGATAAAGGTTGTAACAAACCTGGGGTCTTAATTGTCTCAACTTTATTATGTTGGAAAACCAAATATTCCACCAAAAAATTTTGAATATTAGATTTAAGGCCATCCCAAAAAATTCCTTCTTAACCGTGTGGTAAGTTTTTAAAAATCCTGAGTGCCCTCCTAAGGGAGAGGTTTGCAATTCTATAAGAATATTTTGTTTTAGTTTGTAATTCTTACAAAGGTATAAGCGATATTTGTACCATAATGAATCATTTTTCCAGCTAAATGTATCATTTGTAATGGGATCTTGCTGCAACTTTTGAATGAGTGCCCACACTTCTTCATCATTCTTCCATTCATCCCTTGCTGGATAATAGAAATGGCACAAAGAAATTCTTCCACATCCTCATCCTTTCTTGAGAGTGCATCTGCAACAACATTTTGCTTCCCTTTTTTGTAGATGATTTCAAATTCATAACCCAGCATCTTTGTGACCCATTTTTTCTTCTCTTCTGAAGATAATCTTTGTTCTAAAAAGTATTTAAGACTATCATGATCTGTTTATATCTTGAAATGTCTTCCCATTAGGTAAGGTCACCATTTATTTTAAAGTTCATGTAGTATTTCCAACATTTCCTTTTCATAAATAGCTTTGTGTAAATACTTTCCTTTGATTGGATGACTTTCAAAAGAAATGGGTCTTCCCTCTTGCATTAAAACAACACCAATTCCATTTCTTGAGGCATCACATTCCGTAATAAAGGTTTTTGTGAAGTCTGGTGTAGCTAAGACCGGTGTTTGGCGCATTTGCTCTTTATGATGTTCAAAGGCCTTAGTTTCTTCTAGAGTCCAAGAAAATGCATCTTTCTTCAGTAATGTCATTAGAGGTGCTGCTATTCTCCCATAATTCTTCACAAACTTGTGATAGTATCCTGTCAACCTGAGAAATCCTTGTAGATGCTTTATGGATGTGGGGATTTTCCATTCCTTAATGGCTTTAATTTTGTTAGGGTCTACCTTAACACCCTCATGAGATAAAATATTACCCACATATTCCACCTCATGTACTCCAAAGAAACATTTGGAGGTTTTTGCATATAATTTTTTCTCCTCCAATAGTTTGAGCACCCTGTCAACATGTTGAACATGATCCTTCCAAGACTTTGTAGATTAGTATATCATTAAAAAATACTAACACAAAATTTCTAAGGAAGGGTTTGCAAATGGAATTCATCAAACCTTGAAATGTAGAAAGTGCATTGGTAAGGCCAAAAGGCGTGACCAAAAATTCATAATGAACCTCATGAGTTCTAAATGTTGTTTTTGGAATGTCTTCAATATTCATTCTTATTTGATGATATCCTGAATGAGGATCCAACTTGGTGACGTAAATTGCTCCATGTAATTCATCTAATAATTCATCAATGACAGGAATGGGAAATTTATCTTTAATAGTGAGCTTGTTGAACTCCCTATAATCCGGAGACATGCGCCATGATCCATCCTTATTGTGCACCAATACTACTGGAGCAGGGAAAGAACTTTGACTAGGTTGAATTATACCAGCCTCTAGCATTTCTGCAACCATACATTCAATTTCACTTTTTTGGGCATTGGGATATCTGTAAGGTCTGATGTTTGGAGGAACGCTTCCTAGAATCAAATTAATAGCATGATCATGATCACGAATAAGTGGAATTCCTTTGGGAGTCTCAAATACATTGGAATGATTGTCCAATACTTTTTGGAGATCTGGAGAAATAAATGATTTCAATGTTTGAACCTCTAGTGAACATAATTATGAAATTACGCCCTGTTATTCTTTATTAGAAGCGTTGTCATGCCATTATAGCTTATTATATTTCCTTCTTTCCATGTGATACCCCTTAATTCAACTTCCTTTACTTCCCCAAAAAAATTCAAGAAAAGTTCTTGAAAATTAAAAGCTATCATACCCAAAGATTGTAACCATTGGACTCCTAGTACAACATCAACACCACCCATTGGAATGGAAATCATTGGACTAATACATATTCTCCCATGGATAACTTGATATTATGGCACTTTCCAGAGAAATTTATGGTTCCTCCATTTGAAACCATCACTTGACAGTCTGATGCTAGATATAGGAAACAATTAAATTCCTTGGCTATCTTACATTGAATAAAATTATGGGTATTACCCGAATCAATCAACACTGTTACATTTTTCTTCTTGATGTGTCCTTCTATCTTTAGAGTTTGAGAAGTGGTAATTCCTACCAATTCATTATAAGATATGACCGAATTCATTTCTTCTTTCTCTGGGGTTGGTTCCTAGTGTATATACTCTTCTTTTGATGTTTCTTGTTCCTTTTCTTCCTCCTCTTCACAATCTATGTAAAATAATTTCTTCTTATCACACTTATGACCTTTAGTGTATTTTTTATCACAACTGTAACAAAGCCCTTTTGCTCTTTTTTCTTCCAATTGTTGTTGTGTCAACCTTGTAGGTTGTGGAAGGCTAGGAGAAACAACACTTCCATCTTTATAGTTGTGAGTGGTAGGCTTCCTTATTGCCATAATTTTGCTTTCAATTTTTCTTACCAACCTAAACGCATTCTCAATGAATTAGGTTCCCAAAGCTGAACCTCATGTTGGATGTTATCCTTTGAAGTCCCTACGAAGACATCAATAATATGCTCCTTTGGAATATCTTTTACCTTTATATTCAATTTTTAGAAGTCCTAAATGTGCTCCAACATTGAACCCTTTTGTTTGAGATTTATTAATTGGCTAAAAAGGTGTTGCTATTTGTACCCTCATAATGTGCTATCATTTCCTCCATGAAAATTGACTAAGTGACAATTTGTTTACCAGAGCAAAGCCATTGATACCATACAAACTGATTGGGTTCTAAATATAAAGTTGCAATTCATACTTTTTGAGGGGTTTTCACATTATGGAGATCAAAATATTGCTCTATCTATAGTATCCATGTTACGAAATCCTTGCTATCAAATTTCCTCATATCAATCTTTGGAATATGGTGGGTCTTCAATCCAACATTAGAGTCTATGAAATCATGATTAACATTTCTTTTGTTCTGATCATGAGTTTCCTCTACTACCTTTTCGCCATTAGGAAGCCTTTATTATAGAAACTTTGTCAAACCTTCCTTCAAACCTTCCATGTCTTTCTTCAAACCATCCATCTTAGCTTTTGATACTTTTTTTGAGAGAAAAATTTGTTGCACTTGGTCTCGTAATTTTGATATATCATGTTGCATTTCTTCCTCTTCTTCATGTGTCATAATAGAGCTTTCAGGTTGCTTACTAGGTGTTTCCATTTTATTTCTTCGGGGAATCAATTAATGATAATTATGCTTCACTGTTCCGTTTGAATCACTTCAAACTATTTTTTCAAAAAAAACTTATGCAAATTTAAAAACTACATACCTTTTTTTTTTTCTTTGTAGGAGCTCGATATTGCAATTGGTGTATCTCTGTAATTGCGAATCTCCAAGATCTGAAATTTCTTCTTGTGGTAGCTCTATGAGTCCTCTTTCCAACCCCACAAGTCTGATTGTGATTGGATTATTCAAGAAAGATTTATGCCATATTTCCCATGATGATATGATTATGGACTGAATTAGTAGAGTGAAGTTATATGAGATTCCACGTGTCATTGTTTCAACCTTGGGCCCTAAAATTTATACACAAAAAACTGCAGTGTGTGAAATTTCAGCTACTTTTTACAAAATTCAAGTCTGATTCTTGAAACGAAAGTTATGACGATTTTCCCTAGGTCACCTATTTCAGACAGAATTTTGGAGCCTGCAAAAACCCTAAATTCCTTAGAACATATCTCCGAAAATATAGCACACCAATATCTGAATTTTTACACAAAGTTCTTTGATATTTCGGCTCCATGTGGTAAAAATTTCAGCTTCTGAAGCCTCGTATAACAAAATTATAGCAAAAATTCCAAGATGACATGTTTGAAGAAGTGAAACCCTAGAATCCAAAGCTCTGATACCAAATGTTATGCAACCAACTCACAAAATAGAAGAAGAGATAGATCAACGACTTCAAAATTAGCCTCTTCGAGGGGGAAACCTACTTTACATTACACAAATGAAAAATTCTTGGATGATTCAAATGACAAAACCTCCTTTCCATATATAGGAGTCTAAGGGGTCACAATATAATCAGAACCGACATAACAATAATAATGTAAGGGCACAACAATAACAATAGCAGGCTTCTATGGGGCACAATAATAACAATATGGGGACTACATGGGCACAAAAATAACAATAAGGGGGCTACACTGACAATAACAATGAGGGAATACTCTAATATTATAGGGGCCTAACGCTATGGGTATAATCAAGGATGGAATAATTTAATTTGGTCACATTTTTAAATCCTAGGAAATGATAACGATGACTCTTTAAATATAATAAATCAAGTATCACATCAATAATTTTATATAAGGATTCAATGAGGCTCATACTAAGGAAACCATTATGTTTAAATACCCATCTTTACTTTTGAGTATACTTGATTGAAGGGGAGCTTGGTCATTAAGGATTATAAAAAAGAGTGACTCCACAAATCATAAGCATGTGATATTCAATGAATAAGGAACCATGATGTTAGGGAAATTCTTGTAATATTAGCGACATTATGGGAAAAGGGTAATAAGGATGGCATAGTCTTACCTAGAGAAGGATGACAAAGAAGGATTGATGGTGCATTGTTTCGATGTTGAGAATGGGCACCTAGGATGACTTCTGGCATAAGAGTATTGGTGGTCACCAAGGACAAAATGTTAGACACAAAGGAAGATGCAAATGAAAGTCAAATCATTTACAATATAATAAAAAAACGAGTATGGGAGGTGTCGACTTATTGATTAATCAATTTTTCAATAATATAAGATTATTAGATGTGATAATTTTATTTATGTCCACATTTGAAGAAACAAAAACAAAATATATTCCAATGGAATCCCTGTTAACCTTGGATACAATTGTCTCACACATATTTATATATGAAATCCTTTCTACAAAAGGCAAATAAAAGTTTATGAGAATATGAGTTGTTGAGGCTACACCTAGCGGTAAATCATATAACTGGGTATAAGGAAATAGACCAACCCATCATGGGAGTTATAAAGTTTAGAATGCAAGGCCATTGAGGGAAATATAAATTGAAGAATCTCCTTGTAAAGGAATAGGGAATAAATTTCGTTTTAGACCATTATGATCCTAAAATGGAAGTCATAATAAAGTTTAAATTTTTTAAATGAGACACAATGTGATTAATAGGAAAAACGGAGCCAATCTCTTGCAAAATCAAATGTGGGCCATAGTGGGAAGTATTACCTATGGCACCCTAATTTCTTGTTAAATGGTGAATCAAGGTTGAGTAGAACCAATAACAAATATGATACATCTTAGGAGAAGAAATATTAGATGTTTTTTTTTTACAAAAACGGGTAGTGGATATATTAGAAACTTGGCCTTAATGCCAAAGAGCGGATTAGAAAAGGTGAGTCTAAATCCAGAAGTGTTGTACGGCCTTGCAAGACCGTGACATTTATGTTTAGCTCACATCTCTTTTTAGTTGCTACTATGCAGTCAATTTCAGAGATTTTCCCAAGATTGTGGATACATACAAACTAATTTAACAATAGGCAATAAAACATGACAACTTTCTAAATTAAGGAATTGGTTCCCATATTTCCTGTCCACCTTTGAGCAGGGCTCCAGCCGTAAGAAGGGCTGCTTTGTTAGCTTCAGTGTCCGCCTCCTTATTATTGGCTCTCAACATGTGATAGAAATTCAAATTCTGGAAAGAGTCTCCAAGGTCTGTAATTTTGTGAATCAGCCTTGCTAGCCTTAGGTCCATTGGCTTAGAATGAGTTACCATAGTGTTAATGATAACCTGAGAGTCTCCAATAACATTAGCCTCCCTGATGTTCAGCACTTTCAAAATCTTGAGTCCTTGGAAAAGAGCCAAAGCCTCAGCTTGAATGCTAGAAGCGATGCCCAAACCCCAGGTGAAACTGTGGATCCTAAAACCAGCTAGATTCAATATGACTCCTCCAGCACCAGCTCTTCCAGGATTGCCCTTTGTAGCCCCATCAAAAAATAGAAAGTGTCTCTGATGGTTTGCAATCCATCCCTGGAACTCTTTTGTTGTAGCCCTTATTTGCCATACTTTAGGGAGGGAGCTACTCTTTGCAATTTTTTGGAACTGAAGATCGAGAGAAGAACCCCAATTTATTTCTTGTTGGCTGAGACTTAAATCATCTTTATGGTCTCTCAGGAATTCTTTTAACTGGCATTTAATTTTACTACCACTAGCTTGGCATCCTGTTCGCAATTTATGAAATCCTTATGTTTCTCTCAAGCCAAACCTGCCAACAGATAATTTTGGGGAGGATAAACCAAGTAGGTCTGATAATTTTGTTTCTGGGAGGAGGACCAAGATACCTTTGCAACCATTTATCAAAAAAATCAGGTATGAAGGAAGGTAAAGCGAAGCTGGAACTCAAAGTTTCCAGCAGCTCTGTCTAGATCTGCAATGTGAAGGTATAATCAAGCATCATATGAGAAATGCTTTCATGGTTTACCTTGCAAAGTATGCACCTTGAAGGGCCATGGAAGCCTCGCTTCTGAAGATTATCGTTTGTCAAGATTTTGGAATGGCATAACAGCCAGTTGAAGAAGTCAATTTTTGACAAGGAGGGATAATGCCATATCCCTTTACATGGCTCTAGATTCTTGGCCACATGGGGGTGCTCACACAGCTTGGCGTATCCTTGAGCAACGGAATAACCGCTAGCCTACACACCCCAACCTCTTGAATCCCTACTTCGCATCCACGTTGGAGCTAATCCGTGAAGCTTGGAGAGCAGAACCTCGTGTTCCATAGACAAATCTGGGAGTGTTTCAAGATTCCAGCCAACCCAGCGTGAATCCTACCAGACTGAAATGTCCCACAGGGAATGCAATCCAACATCATTCATCCATCTGCGCATCGCTTGAAGAGAGTGACAGTCTCCCAGCGGCTCATTGTTCATAATTCTATCTATCCAAAGTTTGATCCTTCTTCCATTGCCGGGAACCCAGTGGGCATGGGCATTAATAAGAGGACAGGCTTTGATACAGAGCTTCAAAAAGGGCGAATTTGGGAGCAGCAGAGGGTGGTCTAGACAGCGAGAGCGCTGGCCTTTGAAGTATTTTTTCCAAAGAGCTAATTGTGCCCAGCCAGGGTTAGGTGCAATAATTCTCCAGATGAGCTTAGCTCCCATAGCGATATTATGATATCCAAGATTTTTGAAGTTCAAGCCTCCTTCCAAGAGCGGTTTGGAGATGGATTCCCAGTTGACTAATAGAATCTTTTTCTCATTTTGCTTGCCCCCCTTCCAAATTTTTTTTTGAATGATATCCTCCATTTTTCTGAGAATGCTAGTGGGAGCGAGATGGAAAGAAAACTGAAATAAGGGAAGACTGTTAAGGACTAATTTTATGAGAACAGACTTACCAGCAATGTTGAGCCAGGAAAATCCCCAGGCAAGCAACTTGTTCTTGAATTTCTCCAATTGAGGGAGCCAATCTCTGCTGAAGGCTCTTTTAAGAAAAACAGGTAGGCCTAATTACTTAAAGGAAGTCCAGTTTGAGGAGGCTACGAAACCAAAGGTTCTGGAAATGGAAATGAGAAAGCTGGAAGTGGTGTTCCAGCAATAAATATGCCATTTTCCCTTGTTTAGACTGCTTCCCGAAACCATACAAAACTCTTCCAAAACTCCTTTAAATCTGGAGGCTATAAACACAGAGGCAGCTCCCAATAACAAGGTGTCATCCGCAAAGAGGCATGATTTATTTTTTTAACACCTCTTGCTATACAAAGCCCAACAATTTCCTGATCCATCATTTTTTTGTCTAAATAGAAACTGAGGACAGAGGCTTGAAGAACGAATAGAAGGGGTGAGAGAGGGCACCCCTGCCTGAGCCCTCTCATGGCTTTGAAAAAGTCAGCAGCTCTGCCATTTACTAATGGAGCAATCCAAGGCTCCGAAATGCAGGCCCGAATCCAATTTATAAATTTCTCACCAAATCCAAGCTTATGTAAGACTTTTAGCAGAAAACTATGCTTAACTCTATCAAAAGCATTTGCTAAATCAAGTTTGACAACCATACCTTTTTCATTGTGACTCAGGCTTGAGTGGATTGCCTCTTGGACCAGAATGAAATTGTCCACTATCTGTCTACCTTGAATGAATCCTCCTTGGCTTTCCAGAATGACTTTGGGGAGGATGAGCTTAAGTCTATTAGTGATGACTTTGGTAATCAGTTTGTAACCAATATTACATAGCGAAATCGGGCGAAACCTGTTGAAGGTGTTGGCTCCTTTCTCTTTGGGGATGAGAGCAAGAAAAGCAGAGTTCATGCTGCCTCCAATTTTCTGGCAAGCTTGGGACTTAATAACCATTTTGTATAGATCTTTTTCCACAATCGGCCAGCAAGATTGGAGGAATCTGGCTGTAAATCCATCCGGCCCAGGGGCTTTGTCTGGGTCCATGGCAAAGAGGGCATCCTTGACTTCGTTCTTGGTGACTTTAGCTTCAAGAAGGTGATTCATTTCAATAGTAATCAAGGGGGGGACCACGTCCATCATATCAGAGTTTTGATCCAGAATTATATCTTCACTATACAGGCTTTTAAAGTGAAGGGAGGCAACTTTTTTGATGCTTGCATTGTCTTTGTGAATGATAGTGCCATCTTTGATTTCGAAAATGGAGTTGGTACATTTCCTTGCCTAAGCTTGTTTGTGGAAGAAGGAAGAGTTCATGTATCCTGCTTTAAGCCAAAGGTTGCGTGACTTAAGTCTCCAGTACTCTTCCTCAACTAGACAAGCCTTGTGATAGTTTTGGTGGAGCTGGGCTTCTTTGTCTAGAATCTCTTTTGTTATGTCAGCTATTTCAGCTTGGAGATGATGATTTTCCAGAGTGCATTGGAGTTTTTCCTTTCATTGGCTAGATTGGGTAGAGATTTGGCCCAGCTTTTCAAAGCCCTTTTCACTCTTCTAAGCTTATCCTCCCAGACGAAAAACGGGGAGCCCTTGACCGGCTGCATCCAGATGCCCTTAACTAATTGCATGAAGTCTGGTTCCTTAGCCTAGAGTGGGCCAAATCTGAAGGGAATTGGTCTAAGGTCAAGCTAAAACACCAGTTCCATCTTGATGGGTTTATGATCAGAAGTGTTGCATGGGAGAATATGAACTCTAGCCTCTAATCCAAGCAGAAGAAAAGAGCTTTGAAGTAAGAATCTATCCAATCTGGCAGCAATGTGGCCAAGACCAATTCTTTTATTAGTCCAAGTGTACTTACCAGAGATTGGCTTGATGTCCAACAGGTCCCAGTCCTGCATAAGGTCCTATGCCCATTCCCTTGACGGGTCTCGAACAATGCTGCCTCCTCTCTTGTCTGCTGATTATTAGAAAATTATATATTACAAAGCAATCGAACACATAAAATATTGCAGAAATATAAACATAGAAAATGCATAAAACAAGATAGACAAATACGTGGTTCACCCAGTTTGGGCTACATCCATGGAGAAACAGTAAGTCCTTCTTTTATTATATTATCCAGCAAACTAAAGAGATACAACCTACAGCAGATCTGTTGTAACACCTTCTTCTCTCTCAATCTCCTCTCTCTTCCTCACTCAAAATACAAATATATATAGATGCAATACAATTCCCTCATATATAGTGAGGGGTTACCTTCTAGGGCAAAAAACCCTAAATTAAACATAATTTCTATTGTCAGATCATCCGCCTAATGAATGGCCCAGATTGACTAGAAATTACTAGACTTTTACAAGGTAACTTTACATCTATTTTTAGCTTCGGGGCGTTTCCCCCGAACCCTCGCGGAGGGGACAAGTCCCCCCTGCGTGGAGGGGTGTACAATCTTCTTGGGCTATACATCCAACTGAAACCTTTGAATACATAAGATAATCAGGCTCCACACCCAACAATCTCCCACTTGGAGACTGATTATAGCAACTCCACCGCTGCTTCATTTGCTAGACAATGACTCCATTTCGGACCTGGCTGTTTCTCATCTTCTTCATCATACTTGAAGACCAATTGAAACTGAGCAGATTCTCAGTTTCTCCCTGGTTACAACTTTTGTTAACATATCTACAGGATTCTGGCTAGTGTGTATCTTTTCCAGCTTCAACTGTCCATCTTCCAATGTTGATCGTATGAAATGGTACTTAAGTTGTATATGTTTAGTCTTGGAATGAAATGCAAAGTTCTTTGCAAGATGTATGGCACTCTGGTTGTCACTGTATAACCTGCCCAACTCCTGCTTCTTACCCAATTCATCCAGAAACCTTTGTAACCAAATCATTTCTTTACTAGCCTCTGTAGCAGCAACATACTCTGCTTCTATTGTTGAAAGTGCAACAACACTTTGGATTTTTGAAACCCAACTGATAGTTGTTCCACCTATAGTAAACACATACCCTATTGTGCTCCTCCTGTTATCTCTATCACCTGCCATATCTGCATCAACATATCCCTGTAGAGCAATGTTTGAACCACCAAAGCATAATGCTTGATTTGTGGTACCTCTCAAATACCTGAGAATCCACTTCACTGCCATCCAATGTTCTTTTCCTGGATTGTTCATGTACCTGCTTACAACTCCCACTACATGTGCAATATCAGGCCTTGTGCAAACCATTGCATACATTAAGCTTCCAACTGCTGATGCATATGGAACTTTAGACATATGAGCCATTTCTTCCTGAGTCTTGGGACACGCCTCCTTACTTAATTTTAAATGGCTAGCCAAAGGTATACTAACTGGTTTTGCATTTTGCATATTAAACCTTTTCAACACCTTTTCTATGTACTCACTTTGAGACAATGTTAATTTGCGATTCTTTCTGTCTCTAGTTATTCTCATACCAAGGATTTGTTTTGCAGCACCCAAATCCTTCATTGCAAATGAGTTTGCCAATTTCCTTTTGAGCACATTTATTTCCTGCATGTTAGAACCTGCAACAAGCATATCATCTACATATAATAACAATATAATATAGCTGCCATAATTTTGCCTTTTGAGATAAACACAATGATCAGAGTGACATCTAGTATAACCTTGTTCAGACATAAACCTGTCAAATTTTAGATACCACTACCTTGGAGCCTGTTTTAAGCCATACAAGCTCTTCTTCAACCTGCACACTAGTTTCTCCTTCCCTTTTATCCCATATCCTTGTGGCTGCTGCATATATATCTCTTCCTCCAAATCCCCATGGAGAAAGGCTGTATTTACATCTAACTGCTCAAGATGCAAATCTTCGGCTGCTACTAGACTTAAAATAGTTCTGATTGAAGTCATTTTAACAACAGGAGAAAATATTTCATCAAAATCAATACCTTTCTTCTGTGCAAACCCCTTCACCACAAGTCTAGCTTTGTACCTCTGTTTTCCTCCATCTTCTTCCTTCAGCCTATAAACCCATTTATTCTGCAATGTTGTTTTACCTGCAGGCAACCTGACTAAGTCCCAAGTCTGGTTATGTGCTAAGGAGTCCATCTCTTCTTTCATGGCTTGCTCCCACTTCTTCCTGGTTTCTACCTGCACTGCTTCTTTATAACATTCTGGTTCACCAGAATCAGTCAACAATACATAATATAATGAAGGAGAGTATCGTTCAGGGGGTCTACTTATCCTGGTAGATCTTCTAACAAAAATTTCAGGTGTTTGAAGTGCTTGTTGCTGTTGTGGTTGTTGTTCTGGCTGTTGATCATTATGATTTTCAGGCACCATCACTTTTCTTTTGATATCGTTAAGCACTGTGTATTCTCTGTTTTCTTTTTCCTATTTCTTTTCTTGCAACTGATTCTTATACAAGACCTTTTAATTGAATATTACATCTCTGCTCCTAATGATTTTGTGATTTTCATAATCATATAAGCAATAACCAAAATCATTAACACCATATCCAATAAAGGTACATTTCTTTGATTTTGCCTCAAGCTTTGTTCTATTTTCTTTGTTAATGTGGACAAAAGCTTCACAACCAAAAGTCTTTAAAAATGAGTAGTTTACCTTTTTACCTGTCCATGCCTCCTCTAGAATACCACCATCCAAGGAACTTGAAGGCCCTCTGTTTATTAGATAAACAACAGTATCTATAGCATCTGCCCAAAATTGTAAAGGCAATCCTGCATGCAATCTCATGCACCTTGCATGCTCCATGATTGTCCTGTTCATCCTTTCTGACACACCATTTTCTTGTAGTGTTCCTGGAACTGTCTTCTCTCTGCGGATTCCATTCTCTGAATAGTACCTATCAAACTCTTTGCTTCAATATTCACCTCCATTATCTGATCTGAGACACTTCAACCTTTTCCCTGTCTCATTTTCAAGCAAAGCTTTCCATTTCTTGAAAGTATCAAATACATCATATTTATTTCGAATACAATAAATCCAGGTTTTTCTGGTTTCATCATCAATAAAAGTAACATAATAACGAGAGCCACCAAGAGATGATCCCTGAGCAGGTCCCCATACATCTGTATGCACAAGCTCTAATTTTTCGCTCTTCTTTCTTTCCCAACTCTAAGGAATTTGACTCTCTTATGTTTTCCATAAACACAATTTTCACATAATTTTAAATCAACATGCTTCAAACCTGGCAACAAAGTTCTTGAGTGAAGAATCTGCATCCCCTTCTCACTCATGTGCCCAAGCCTATGATGCCACAATGTCGTATCTTCTCCAGTAGAGGTTAAAGCATTAACAAAATTAGAAATACCATTGCATAAATACAATATACCAACATTTTCTCCTTTCGCTATTACCAGGGATCCTTTAGTGACCTTCCAAGTTTTATCTATGAAAGTAGTTACGCAACCTTCACCTCCCAACTGCCCTGTTGAAATCAGATTTTTCTTCAGATCTGGAACATGCCTTACCTTCTTCAATAGCCACTGATTTCCATTTTGCTGTTTTATGAAAACTGTACCCATTCCAACGATTTTACAAGGTTTCTCATCATCCAATCGAACTTTTCCAAAATCTCCTTGAACATAATCATGAAAATGTTTCTTATCTGTGGCATGAAATGAGGCCCCTGAATCTACCACCCAGGAATCAATAATATTTTCTAATGAAAGAATCAAAGCATCTTGCAACACATCACCTGTTACATTTTCTTCATGATTAGTTTCTTGTTGCGCATCTCCTTCTTTTTCCTTTCGAGACTTGCAGTCTTTCTTCAGGTGTCCTTTCTTCCCACATTTCTAGCACACTATCCCCGATCTAGACTTGGATTTGCCTTTTCTTGACTTATTGTGATATCCTGGGCTCTTTCATCTTTCCATTTTTCTTCCCCTAGTCTCTGTAGTCAAAGCATTACCTGATGTCTCACCGGAGCTTTTCTGATGCATTTCCTCGCTAAGAATTGCACCGACAACATCATCAAACTTTAAAGTACTAGATCCAGAGACAAAGTTACTAATGGCCATAACTAAGCCATTCCAACTTTCTGGCAATGGGCATAGAAATAACAGAGCCCTCACTTCATCATCAAAATTTACCCCTACAAAACTTAACTGACTTGTAACTGTATTAAAATCATTTAAATGGTATGCAATAGATCCACCTTCTGACATCTTCATATTAAATAAACGCTTCATAAGAAATACCTTATTTGAGGCCGAGGGTTTTCATATAGTTTGGCCAATGCTGACATTAAACCCTGTGTTGTCGTTTCCTTTGAAATATTAAACGCTACCGACACCGCTAGGCACAACCATATTGTTCCAAGTGCCTTTCTATCGATAATATCCCATTCTGTGTCTGTCATACTCGTCGGCTTCTTTGTCTTTCCACTCAATGGTAGGTACAGATCTCTCTGATACAGATAATATTCCATCTGCATCTTCCACAGCTGGTAGTTTTGGCCGTTGAATTTTTTGACCCTAAATTTACCATCTTCCGCCATTGCTCCCACTCGAACCAGGAACCCTTCTCTCCTGTGAGTTTATCAGCCAAATAGACCTTCGGCTTTGATACCAGTTGTTAGAAAATTATATATTACAGAGCAATGGAACACATAAAATATTCCAGAAATATAAACACAGAAAACACATAAAACAAGAGAGACACAGATATACGTGGTTCACCCAGTTTGGGCTACATCCACGGAGAAACAACCAGACCTTCTTTTATTATATTATCCAGCAAACTGAAGAGATACAACCTACAACAGATCCGCTGTAACACCCTCTTCGCTTTCAATCTCCTCTCTCTTCCTCACTCAGAATACAGATATATATATATATCTATATATATATATATATATATATATATATATATGCAATACAATTCCCTCATATATAGTGAGGGGTTGCCTTCTAGGGAAAAAAACCCTAAATTAAACATAATTTCTACCGTCAGATCATCCGCCTAATGAACAGCCCAAATTGACTAGAAATTACTAGACTTTTACAACGTAACTTTACATCTATTTTTAGCTTTGGGCGCGCTGCCCCCGAACCCCCGCCGGGGGACCGCTGGCCCCCGAACCCCCGCAGGGCGAACAAGTCCGGCTTGCACCCCCTTGCGTGGAGGGGTGTACAGCTTTCCTGGGGTATACATCCGGCTGAAACCTTTGAATACAAAAGATAATCAGGCTCCACACCCAACACTGATAAGAGAGTGAGGTTTAGATCTCCTGCAATGATGGTATTCTCAAGATTAACGAGGTCTGCTTGGTTTCTTATGGATTCCCAACAGGCCTTTTTTTCCCCAGCATTCACAGGGATGTACACGTTGAAGAGACTAATAATCTCTTTTGAGTCTAAGTGATGCAATTTTAAGAATAGCCAGTGAGTGTTGAGGGTCTCAGAAATGACTGAGAATTTGTTGGCGTTCCAAAGAGTGCCCAACCCACCAGAAGCCCCTCGGGCTGAAATTGCTTTCACCTCACATTTGTTCCAGAGTTTCTTACTTGCCTGAAGGAAGACAGAGTCTTCCAGTTTGGTCTCCTGGATGAGGAGTATGTCAGGAGCTTCTATTCTTATTAAACTTCTGATGGCTTCTTCTTTGATTCTGCTCTCCATACCTCTACAATTCCAGGAGACTATCTTCATCATTTGTATTTCTGGTTTGCTCCCTTGGAGCCTTGGGGCTGGTTTCTCGCCATCTTTGTTTTTGATGCTAATAGCTTCTCACGGGTTGGTTGGCTGCCTTGGAGCTTATCTTTGAAAGTTTATTGCTCTCTTTTTTCAAGATCTGATTTGCGGCCTCTTGTGGATCTCCTTATCGAAGCTTGGGATTCTCCTATTTCCCCTTCTTCCTCTGAGCAATCTGATTCATGCTCATCTTCCTCTACTTCGACAGTATTTCCTTTGGAACTCTCAGCAAGGCTTGCCCCCTTGGGAGAAGAGGGGGTACCTTTAGAGGGTGGGGTTGATTTTTGATTGTCTGGATCCTGTGTTTCCTCTATTTGTGAGCTTAGAGGGGCGAATTTATTTTCTTGATCCATTCTGGAAGGGGGTTGCTGAGGAGGGGCCTGATGGGGACCTCTTCCGTTTGGACCAACCTGCTTTTGGATTTTCCTAGCGCGCTTGACCTGGTTCCAGCCTTCTTCTTTACCCTTATCTGGTTCCACATTGGTTGGGCATCCTCTGGCGAAATGTCCGTAGACATGGCACTTTCGGCATTTGAAAGGCAACTGCTCGTAATCTAGCTTCTGCAAATGAGTCCAGTTTCCTACTTTGATTTTGATGGCTTCCGGGAGACCCACCTCTAGGTCTACTTCTACGTAGATATGGGCATAGTCATATTGATCTTTGATGTTTGCCATATCTATGAATTTCCCAAGGGCATTTCCATGTGCATCAACGAGTCCCAGTTCCAACAATGCACTGGGAGATTAAGGAGTTTGACCCACACAGGGACAGCCGTGGGAACATCGACTACAGGGTTGAAATTCGGCATCCATCTGTTGAGATACAGGCCCTGGGGGCCCATGAAATAGGGGCCATTCTGAAATATCAGGTCCTTGTCGTCCTTTGAGGTGAATTCGAAGAGGAAGAACCCTCGTCCTAAGAAGTAAGAGGTGACGTTGCTCTTGATCAGAGGAGCCCAGTTCTTGTTAACCCAGGTCTCAGTGGTCTTAGGAGAAGGCCATAGACTGGTGAACTGGCCAACGAGGGCCCACTCAGCCAAGGAGAGGGCGACTTGAATCGGAGTCTCTGGCGGTAGGGATATTTCAGGAATGTCTTCCAGCCTCTTGACAAACTTGGCTGCTTCACTCTTTTTCTTCTGCGGCAAGCCGGCCAAGAGCCGAGAGAAGGCTTCGGCAGATGACGGAGGGGGGGGGGCTACTTGGGGTGAGCCTGAGACCTCCATGGGGGAAAATCTGGCTTACTAACCCCTCCCAGCAGCAGACGAGTGCACAGAAACACAGGAACTCAAAAGGGGGAACACAGGAACGGCGCAAAAGGGCAGAGGACCCAAAGCCAAGGGCCACAGTGCTCCAGGTCTTCACAGCCAGAAAAAACCATAAGAAATATTAGATGTTAAGTGATAGTTTTTTATAAATTAATTACATATTAGTGTTAGTAAGTCAAAAGAAATTATAATTTGGGAAAACTTCATCCTCAAAAATTGGGGATTCTACTCTCATGATTATGGGAATTCCTTTGCTTTACAATATAGTAATATTTACATTGTTTTGAGGGAATCAAATGTATTCAAGTTAGTAAAATGGACACTTACTCTTATTAGGTTATATATTCATTAAGGTCTCATGGTAGATTTTATGAGGAGTATGTTGTTAATGGTACTTTGAATTAGTATTCCACCTTCCTTAAATCTATTGAATTGATGAGATACTAGCAGGTCTTAAGTGATTAATGTTATTCTTAAGTTAAATAACATGCAAGTTAATACTATGTATGATGCATTCAATTCCTATTTAAATTTTTTATATCATCAAGGTCAATTTCTTAGCATTATTGGGAAAAGTTTATAACCCAAATTGGATATTTTTCAATTCAGTATGATCATTACCTTATAATTCAAGTCGTATTTTAGTGATTCCTACAATGAAAATGTTGTTCTTTCATATTAACAACAAATCAAAATTTTGTCAAGAAGACATGACTATGAAAAATTTCCATTAGAGAATGTTACCGTGGTTTTGAAAACAACTTAAGGAAAAATTATCTAGAACTTGAGGTTGATATAGTGGGTACTTTAAATTTCGTGTAAAGTTCATGGAAGCATTAAACTATAAGATGTAATATAGGAAAACATTTAGCAAATTTATACCCTAAATATATGGGTAATGTACATGTTATATTCAACTATGTATACCACAACCAAATGTAGGTTAATGCAATGAAGTAAATACATATATTTTGTATATAGGCTACTAGAAGTGTGAGAGTAAATGCTCAAGGATTTTCATATATTTATTTGAATAAATGATATTAGACCCTTCTCTTGATGTCACAAGGGAAAAAACTGAAAACTGAATTATATTAGACAATTGAAAATTATAACTCGTTATCATCTAGTTAGATAGCTTAGGGATAGGAAGAGGAATAAAGTCTTGGTGCTATTCGAGGGAGAGTGTAATGAGATATGTCATTAGTTTCCCTCTTATTTGAAAAACGACATGAAGTTTTATTTAAGAGGGCGATATGTATTTCCCTATTTTACCTTGACTATGAGGTAGACACTTCCAGTCTTATTATTGACTTTTGAGACATATATTATGACATACAATTTAATTTTTAGGACACCAAACATTGATGATTCGATTGTTATTTCACATGATGAGGACTCATGGTGTAATTTTTTATTGTAAGTCTATATTATGTTGATGGTTATGATATTATTTAATATTGATGATTTGATGTTACATATCATGTATAGATTGTGATGACTAGACTTTATGATAAGATGTTATTGACAATTGTTTAAGTGTGGTGGGAGACCATAGTGGCACATAAAATCATGAGGGGATTAATTTTGGTTTGTTATTGAATACAATTGATATTGAAAATTGAATATATATATATATATATATATATATATATATATATATATATATATATATATATATATATATATATATATCGCGAGGAAGAAATCGTAGTTTTATTCAACCTTAAACCAAGGAACAAAATTACATTTTGCAGATGTTATCAAACATTTGGTCATATCAGCCTTTTAGCTGATGAACAATATAAAGAAAAATAGTACAAAAATTACATAAGTTTTTTTGGGTTTAAGTGTGATAATAATCACTCAACTTCCCCTTTTTTCCTTTCTTCTTCTGAACCTTTTTCCAAACCCCTTTGGTGGGTTCAATTGCTACCATGGCTAATTCAATCTTAGTTGCGTGCATAGGGGATTCTTTTTCTAAGTCAGAACACTTAGATACATTAGTTATTTTTATATGCCATATGCTCTATTTGTTAATTGTTTTTCTCTCTATTTCTCAACATCTTTGATCTCTACCAATTTAGTACCCTTCTAGATATGGGTCACAGTTCTTATCTTGTACACGCCCCCTCCGCCTACTTGGTTACCATTTTGTTCTTGTGGTTCTTTATTTGAATTTTCCACCACGTTCTACTCTTCTTCTTCTTCAGAATGGTAAATATCAAATACTTTCTCCCTTTGGCTTATGAGCCTGCCTTTTTTATTTTTAGGGAGCTTTTTTACCTAAGGGCAAGTGTTTTGCAAGTGTCCTATTTGAAGACATAATCGACATCTAAATGCAGTGTTCTCATAATCTAAGACTTGGATCCACTGATTTTTTTTATGTTTCATATGGATACAATCAGGTAGACCTTTGTTGAGGTCTATCTCTACCCAGATTCTGGTAAAAGTGAAAATACATTTTTTTGTTCTATCATGGTCCATCTTTTTGTATTTCCCTAGAATGTTCCCAATGTCTTCTAGAACCTAATGATGCTAAAAGGGAAGAGGGAGGTTTGGTAATCTCACCCAAACCATAATTTTTGTGACAAATATACTTGTGGCATCAAATTTTGGGAACCATGGGGTGATAAAGAGCCCTTCCATACCCCAAAACCAAGGCCCATCAGTTAGGACTTTTTCTAGACCTTTCTAAGTTTCAAATTCAACTATGAAGAAACCTTTGGAGCATAAGTAGATGTTAAAGTTAGGTGTCCAGGAAGAGAGTACCCACTGGTGAAAATATTTAGATATCATCAAGAACCCATTCAACCTGCATATTATAGCCATGGATTGAATATTAGAGAAAAGTGATTTTACCTCTATGTTTTTAACTTCCATGGTTAGAGCTTGTTCCATTTGTGTAACAATGTATGGTCTTGACATATTTTGGTTATGGTCTGTAGGAATGGAATCCTTCTCTTTCACTATATCCTTTAATGATACTAATCCATTAGGGTTTCTAGGACATGTATTAGGGTGTCTAAAGTGTGTACCTCCACTCTGCAGCCTCATATTTAATATTATGGTTGTATTCCTTTCCACACCATAACATTTCAACTGAAAGGAATCTTGGGGAACTTTCCCATCATATAAAAAAACATTGAAGAGTTACTAGTACTCCTAGGTTATTCTAAATGCTTTGCATTGGGTTTTCCACTAGATTTGAGCCCTAGATCTAGAGGATATAGGTATTCCCATTAAAAGTTTTGAAGAAAAAATGATATTTTCCTTTCTCTATCTATCTTTTGCTCAGATTTGGGGACAAAAGATAGAGAAGAAACCCTTAGGAGGGCATATTCCCATTGTGAATCAGATCTACTAAAAGTTTCTCCTTCAATGAACACAAATTATTACAAACGAAACTATGCTTGTAGAGAATCATGATTTGATATGCCTTCATGGTGTTGTCAGTGTCCATCACGAGCCACAAGACCATCTTAACCCTATCTGCATCCCAATTTGCAAGAGAAAATACATCCATCCACGAATTTTTCATGTATGTCATACATTTGATGACATCACATGCTATGAGGGGCCTAATGAATGGGTGATTCGTGGATCCAATTTTACATAGTCTCTTATGTTAGAAAACCACCACAAATCCATACCAACACTTGCCTCAGTGAGTTTTAAGTGCATGATTGCTAAAGAATCATCATTTCTACATAGGCAAGATCAATAACGAACACATTCCATGATCGTAGAGAGAAAAAACCACTTCATCCCCATGTCGTAGATCTCCTTAAACACCTATAATAGGCTCAAGGATAGCTGTAGTGATAATCGATAGTTTGTAGGAGAAAACCATAGCACTTTCCATTTCTCCAAGATATGTTATATATCTCAATATCACACACACACACACATATAGCTACACCATACTTATGATAGGTTAGTGGATGCAAGCATAGGCTATACATTTGTCGAATGATTTACATATGGGTGATGGAGCTATATAGAGAAGATTGGATTTTCCTTAGAGGTGAGGGGACAACATCCTTGATCTCGCCTACTAGAAATTTAGTTGTAACATAGGTTGGAAGGTGTTGGGCTCCTTCACCTTGAAGTTGCATGATTTTGTGAGGGTTGGATCATAGATTTAGTCATTCACAAAGTTTCACTAAGGGTGCACATTAAGGTAGACACCTTGATCCTTAGTCGCCATAAGTCTCACAACAAGAGGAAATCTAGGAGTTAATGGTTGTCTCCATTGTCATTGTTATGTTCTCCTAAATTAGTCAAATATACTTAAATGGAAAATGTGTCACACCCTTGGAAATGTGTAAGGAGTTCTTGAAGGTCATAATCGACTAGGAACCCTTGGTATTGGGAAGCAAAAAGATACTTGAAGGGAAAGTGATGTGCCACCCTTAGAATGGTGTGGGGAGTTCTTGAAGGGAGAAACCGACTTGGAACCCTTGGTATCAAGAAACATTAACAGGACATACCATAAATTTTAAAGGGTTCATGTAAAAATGAGTTTAGAATAAGATTTTATTTGAAAATTAGAAAAGATCGGAAAAAGAAGATTATGGGGATAGACTTAAACGAAACTTTATAAAAATCAGATGAAGTAATTTTAACTCAATTAAGTATTTTAGCTATGCTAAAACATGTGAACAAAATGTTTTAAATTAGAGTTACTAACAATAAAATGTTGAGTTCATAATAACACTTAAAAAGTTGAGGTGTACATGAATTAAAAAGAGTCAACTTAAAAATTAAGGAAAAAAATGCTATTTATGAGAACGCTCCACTTGGAGAAAGCATATAATTGGAATCTCTAACTAAAATTTGAGATTAAGAAAAAGTAGGGGATGTTAGAGACATAAATCTGACACCTAGTAGTTAATTACAGATAAAGAAACTTATGAGCATGAAAATAGTGGAATCTTAATTGGGATCCAGGACAACTAAGAGAAGAAATAGGAAATATGTTTTGGGTAAAATAAAAATTAGTCTTTTAAAGAAAATAATAAAATAAATGAGGTTAGAGGGAAACACTAAATGAAGGAAGTTAGAAGAAAATAATTTTATAAAAAAAAGAGGTTAGAAGAAAATAATACATAAAGGAGGTTAGATGAAAATAATAAAATGTTTAAAAAAGGATAATTTTACATGAGGACTAATAGGAAACATGGGAAACTCCTATAAAAGGAGACCAAATTATGAAAGACTAATTTGAGGAAACCTAATGCTGGACAGCGGTCCTAACGTGGGAATTATCTTTTGTGTGAAAATTTTGAGCCTTGTTGTGAGTTTGGTCTGTGTGGAGTTTCTTTTAGTATGAGTGGGAACCTCTTGGGCTTGACAACTCACCTCCATACTATTGATTTTTCATCCTTCATACAACCCCATCGCAACTCGAGCATTTGTAGGGAGGAAGAGTATTGAAGGAGTAGGATATGAGGCTACAAATGAGTCAAAAATATTTGACAATCATATGAGGAATCAAGGTTGGATATCCTTCAATTTGGTGTTGGTCTACTTCGGGCATCAACTAGAACCCTCTAAATACTTTATTGGATGTGGGATGGAGTGGTGAACAATATTGTGATGAGTAATATATTATGTTTTTATTTATATAAGGAACTTATTAGTAGACAAGTCATTGATGAAGGTTGATATGTAATTCTAAATATGAATATTAACTAATTGATGAAGGTTACATTGTATATGTAACATGAGATAGTCTTGATATTTATGAATATGAATAATTGTATCTGAAGGGTGAGATAACCATGATGTTTCTTAATGTGATTATTAAAGTCGTTGATGATGATTAATTGTATTTTTACTGGGTTATAGAAATGGTAATATTGTAATTAAAGTGGATCTTGAATATGATGGTATTGTTTCTAGAACCCAACTATCATTTTTTTTGGTGTGGTTCACTGTACCAGAGATAGATACTAGCTACTTCCACAGAAAACCCACCTAAATCTAGGCGAGATGGTTATCCTTCATGTATAAATTACTCTCAAGGAGTGAGCTTTCCAATCTCGATGGGGCTGGAACCTAGGTGGGGAGGATAAGAGCAACTCCTCCCTACCACTGGAGTTATACCCACTTGACAAACCCAACTATCAATTAGATTGTATTCTATTGATTTCAGTATCTTAGTGAACCAGTAGAGTGGATTCCATTTTGTAGACATCTTATCCTTATATCATAAATTCACTCTACTATAACACCTAGATTCTGTGTAGATATCTTATGAGAAACCTTTGATAAACCTGACAACCAATCAAGGTACAATGGTTCATGGTGAATTTTTCTTTCTGGTTACTCATTTCCTTCCTCTGTAGCAAATAATTGTTTGGTACTTTTACATCAATGCCTCACTAAAAAGTGCTAAATATTTCATACACTAACTATTGCCCTAAGCTTGAACCTTTAGCACCTGGGAGCTATACCAAACAAGCACCCAAAATATACCATCTTGTCTGAGTGCTACCATATCAACATATGAACAATCAAGGAGTTTCAACACATAGCCCTTTTTTATATCAAGCTGATATGATAGAAGACACTTGATGACCAATTTTTCGTCGCTTGACAACAACGACACCAGAGTGTCAGCCCATCGAAATATTAATGGTCAACCAATATCATAACGTTGATGTATCATCTAATACTCTAGAAATATGATATGGGTTATGTTCTAGTAGATAAAACACCAACTAATGGTAAGGCCCTTGCCCTAGTTTCTCATTATTTGATGTTTGTATGCTCAATATATTGGAACCTTAGCCAAAACGAAATACAAAGAAAATTTGACAAAATGGTGAGGCCCAAGGTGGAACTACACAAAAGATGATGTTGCATAATGACGTTAGATGATGGCATGAAAATGCCACGTGCAAGACATGTGTCACTAGGATTCAATGATTTTGCATGCCAAATTGGAATCATGAATGACACGTGGCACGCGTCAATAGTGCCACATGGACGAGGACACATAAACAAAGGCTATGTGTCAGTTGGTGATTGGTAATTAGGGGATAAGCAGGCAAGTTGGCTTCCATATCACCATATCAGCATATTGGGAGATCACATGAGTGAAACCTTAGAAAAATATTAATATCCCAATATAACATATCGGTAGAGCCACATGGTTAAGGATGTGTCAGCAGTCACATGTGTCAGATTGCATTTGGCGAACATTATTGTGAGGTGGCAAGATGAACTAGCCATTAACCCTTCGACATATTGAAATTTGTGAGGTTTCATAGTTATAGGAATTTCCTGATATTTTTTATACCCTAGTTGGTTATATTGGCCTATCAAAGATTTGAGCCAAGAGTTGTCCAATATATCAATAGTATGGTCATATCGCCATATCGTGATATTAATGCATCTATGCGATTGCAAGGATTACTAAGATGTTGATATATCAATAGTATGGTCATATCGCCATATCGTGATATCAATGGATCTATGCGATTGCAAGGATTACTAAGATGTTGATATGAACATATCATCAAATAAAAGTCATGGTATATCATATGCTTAGAAGAATTAGCAAGGCACAATTCTGAAAAATCACCAGTATAGCAGTAGCCCAATATAATAATGTTGGGCAGTGAACATGGACCCATGTGAAAGTGTTGCATGGCTAAGGGTTGTCCTGTGTCAAGCCTAGTGAATGTTACAAATTGATGATGTGGACATAAAAGGGTTGAAGCTATAAAAGGGCATAACTTTGTGCTTGGAGCTCAGAATTAAGTAAAATTTATATATTTGGAAAGCTATCTATGAGAAAAAAACGATGATCATGACAAAATTGTGATTTAAGATGATAAAAAAAGAAGAATTATGACTACCCATATGCAAAATGAACCTTAAGAGTTTGTCTAGGTACACCCTGCATCCTTAATCAAGGATAAGGGTTGGGTATGTGAGTAAGCCAAAGGTTGAGTTACTAAGAAAAATATTAGGTTATGATTATGAGTCCTTGTTCACCTTATAAGTTATACCCTTATTCCAATATTTCATTACATCATTAGGGTGAGGATCAATAATAACCTTTAATAATGACCCTTTTCAACCATATGTTATTTGTCAATTTAAAGATTCATATCATAAATTCTTGACTTATTTGTCAATTTAAAGATTCATGATCATAAATTCTTCATAAGTCTATATCGTTAAATGTTTGCAATTATTATTCTTGTCAATTTCTTCTTTATTCTTTTTTGTTTCTAGATTGTATCATGGTGTTATTCTTGCCAATTTCTTAGAAATTCGTGACTTATTTGTCAATTTCTTATAAATTCTTGACTTATTTGTCAATTAAAAGATTCATGATCATAAATTATTCATATTAAAGATTCATGATCATAAGTTCTTCATAAGTCTATATCGTTAAATGTTTGCAATTATTATTCTTGTCAATTTCTTCTTTATACTTTTTTTGTTTATAGATTGTATCATGGTGTTATTCTTGTCAATTTCTTCTTTATACTTTTTTGTCAATTAAAAGATTCATGATCGTAAATTCAATTAAAAGATTCATGATCATAAATTCTTCATATTAAAGATTCATGATCATAAATTCTTCATAAGTCTATATCGTTAAATGTTTGCAATTATTATTCTTGTCAATTTCTTTTTTATTGCAATTATTATTCTTGTCAATTTCTTCTTTATACTTTTTTTGTTTATAGATTGTATTATGGTGTTATTCTTGTCAATTTCTTCTTTATACTTTTTTGTATTATTCTTGTCAATTTCTTCTTTATACTTTTTTTGTTTATAGATTGTATCATGGTGTTATTCTTGTCAATTTCTTCTTTATACTTTTTTTGTTTATAGATTGTATCATGGTGTTATTCTTGTCAATTTCTTCTTTATACTTTTTTTGTTTATAGATTGTATCATGGTGTTATCCTTGTCAATTTCTTCTTTATACTTTTTTTGTTTATAGATTGTATCATGGTGTTATCCTTGTCAATTTCTTCTTTATACTTTTTTTGTTTATAGATTGTATCATGGTGTTATTCTTGTCAATTTCTTCTTTATACTTTTTTTGTTTATAGATTGTATCATGGTGTTATTCTTGTCAATTTCTTCTTTATACTTTTTTGTTTATAGATTGTATCATGGTGTTGATCTTGTCAATTTCTTCTTTATACTGTGGTGTTATTCTTGTCAATTTCTTCTTTATACTGTGGTGTTATTCTTGTCAATTTCTTCTTTATACTTTTTTGTTTATAGATTGTATCATGGTGTTATTCTTGTCAATTTCTTCTTTATACTTTTTTGTTTATAGATTGTATCATGGTGTTATTCTTGTCAATTTCTTTTTTGTTTATAGATTGTATCATGGTGTTATTCTTGTCAATTTCTTCTTTATGGTGTTTCTTCAATTTCTTCTTTATACTTTTTTGTTTATAAATTGTATCATAGTGTTATTCTTGTCAATTTCTTCTTTCTTCTTTATGGTGTTTCTTCAATTTCTTCTTTATACTTTTTTGTTTATAAATTGGTGTTTCTTCAATTTTTTCTTTATACTTTTTTGTTTATAAATTGTATCATAGTGTTATTCTTTGTTTATAAATTGGTGTTTCTTCAATTTCTTCTTTATACTTTTTTGTTTATAAATTGATTCTTTATACTTTTTTGTTTATAAATTGTATCAGAGTGTTATTCTTGTTTATACTTTTTTGTTTATAAATTGTATCATAGTGTTATTCTTGTCAATTTCTTCTTTATGGTGTTTCATATGGATGCAAATAGGATGCAATAATCCATTCCTCAATATAACATGAGGATTTACATTTCTAACATCACGACATTGTATCAATACGTTATTATATTTCATTTCTCATCCTACTCGTTAACTATAAACGTTTGTGATATCAAGACTATGGTTTCGATGTGGGATTAATGGATATAATGTGATTACGTATGGGATTTACGAGATCTCTGGATTGTTTCATTTTTGGGCGGGATACCCCTACCATGATCCACACATCCTATACTTTATTGACTTATCCAATGGATTGGATTACCTGACTTTCGATCAACGGTTGATTACGGAGATAGGGTTTTATCCCTAGTTTAAATACCTCCCGAGTTGCTTGGTCATGCCACACTCTGCGGATAGAGTTTAGCCCCAAGTTTCAATAGTCTATATCATTTCCTTAGTGATTATGCTAACACGTGTATATCATATAATCTATTCTTGAACATTTGTCCTCCATTTGTCATATGGTGGCAATTGACTTTCAGAATTTGTCACGAGGAAGTTTCCACCCATTGGTTTAATTTAGAATCTGTAGTGAAGGAACTATCTATTTAACCATGTTTTTATCCGGTATTTTGTCTTTGTTTATTTGACCTTAATCGACACTCATATTACTTACTAGTTTGGTTGGATGCTCTACTCTCAGGTTGCAATGTTTATTAGTCTCGAAGTAGGAATTTACATGTTGTTTATTAGAAGGAATGATGGACCATTGGAGTCAACTCATTCACAAAGGTGAATTGTGGGCAAGTCTTAAGCTCCCCCTATTAAACGAATGAAACTTTTCACCTTTAAGCATATAATTATGGGTTCTATCCCTCTATCCTTACTCTTATTTGGGGCTCTACTATTAGATGCCTATTAGGTTTAACCAAAATGGGTTTTTCTATTTCTATTCATCCAAGAGTTTTTAGCTTCAGACTTAGACTTATATTTTCGGTTTCTTGGGCGCTTTATTACGTTGAGAATTACCTACAAAGTTTTGTATCCTTACATTTAATTTACTCTGAGTCGTATCTATGGTTTATGTAGTAATTTCCTTTGTTCTAAGCATTTTTTTCTATGATGTTACTGTGAATACAATACTTATTAGACCCCTTTGGGTTATAGGAAGTTATCCTTCCTCTATTTAACCTGAGAGTTTTTCAAAAAAAAATTCTTATAAAAGGTTATCTCATTTTTCAATTTAAGAAATATTATATCTATTTTCTCATTCTAGTAATTTTATACCTGTTTCTTCTACTTCTCTATGTAGACTATATCTCAAGAATTTTACCATGGCTACATAATTTTATGTATTTGTAACTATGTTGATTTGTATATGTCTTCTCTGTTTGGCATCCTAAAAAATATACTACTTTTTTTGCATATATTTTTACCAGAATTAACGGCAAGGTCTTGCCTTGGCCGTGACCTAGTTTCCAATTTTTCTTATTATGAATATATCATTCTCCATAGTGTGTGTACTTATAGTTTGACCAATATCGTCAATAATCCTTCTGTCCTTATGTGAATTTGTTCAACTAAGTTTTTCTGCGGTCAGGGTTGTTCCGATGTTTTTTTTTTTAACTCTTTATTTTCTTTGAGAAATAAAGATTTCATTTTTCACATAAATTTGTTTTTACTTATTTATAACCCTGAATCTTGTTCTTTCTTTGCATCTAATGATGTTATGAAGCAAATCACTAACCACGTAAGGTAAAAATTTTCCCTCACTATGAAGGAATTTCAATTTTGAAATTTTAATATTATTGATGTCAGCCCAGGAGGTAACTCCTCAAAGCGAATTGTGATTTTGCATTGATATTAATCATAGATATATACATGGAGGGAGATACTCTTGGGTTTCATCTCCCAATGTCTCTTCAACTTCTAATTCTCCTTATTTTCTTATTTAAAATATTTACATGGATTCACCTCATCCCAAATATTAGGTGTCAACATTTCCTCCCTTAATCTGAAGGGATGTTGGTGAGTCCAAGCATCATTCTGAATCTTTCAAACTTTTCTCTTCCAAGCACATTGGTGAAGATGTCTACAATCTACTCATTTGTGTAACAATGGCGTAAATGAATTGTCTTGGCCTCAACATGATGTCGAATCAAATGGTATTTTGTATTGATATGCTTCGTTCGATCATGGAACTTTGGGTTCTTGGCCAACTTTATTGCAGAAGTGTTGTCAATCATGAGAGTAGTTAAATGCACTTGTTTCTCCAACAAATATTCATAATTTTCCCGACCCACACAATTTCCTTTGTTGCTTCAGCTGTTTCCACATATTGTGCCTCAGTTGTGGAATCCATTGGGGCTCATTGTTTACGTGACCTCTAGGAGAAAGCTCCTGATCCAAGACTCATAACATAACCTGAAGTAGATACCCTAGTTTCTTTATCTCCATCGAAGTCTAAATCAGAGTATCCAATCAAGATGAAGTCATCCACCTGTGGATACTTAAGTCCAAAGTCTTGAGTTCCCTTCAAGTACTTTAGAACTCTTTTCGCATCAAACCAATGTCCCTCACAAGGCTTTTGCATAAACATGGAGAGGATTCCAATAGCAAATAAAATGTTTGGTATGGTAGTAGTTAGGTAGTTGAGACTTCCTACAAGCTTTCTATACTTAGTTGCATCCTCAAATTATTTTCCTTCAGTGGATGTGAGCTTTAAGTTCTGGTCCATTGGAGTAGTCAAAGGATTGCAATTAGCCATGCCAAACTTGTTCAACACATCTCCAATGTACTTCTGAGAGAGGAATATAAAATTTAGATGTTGAGTTACTTCAATACAAAGATCGTAGTGAACATAGCCCAAGTCTGTCGTTTCAAAACATTTCCTCTATTCCTTCTTTATGGATGAAATGTAGTTCTCATTGTTCCGTGTCATCAAAAAATAATCTACATACACTGCAAGATATACAACTGCTTTTCCAACTTTCTTGACAAACAAAGTTGCATCATCAAGATCATAATGTTCGAAGTTGAGTTTCAAAAGATGCTCAGTTAACTTCTCGTACCAAGCTCGCAGATCTTGCTTGAGGCCATACAATGATTTTACATGCTTGCATACTTTGTGTTCCTAACCCTTCACAACAAATCCTTCTGGTTGGGACATAAACAAATTCTCTTTCATATCTCTATTTAAAAAATTCATTTTCACATCCATTTGATGGAATTTCCAACTGTTATGTGTTGCCAAGGCAAAGAGTGTCCGGATGGTAGCCCATTTTGTCATGGGGGAAAAAGTCTCATCATAGTCGACCCCTTCCTTCTGTGCAAAACCTTTTGCCACAAACTTGGCTTTGTGCTTGTCAAGTGAGCCATCAACTTTATGCTTGTTCTTGTAGACTTGCTTGCAACCTATTGTTTTGGTTCCCAATGGAGGAGCAACCAGCTTCTAGGTGCCATTCTTTATTAAGGCATCATATTATTTCTGCATCGCTTCTTTCCATTCATCATGAGAAGTGACTTCTTTGAAGGAATTTGGTTCAAAATCTATAGACAAATTCAGTTCACAATCATAAGAAACATCCATATCAACTGGTAATCAAAATCGTCTACATCACCTCTATTCTATCTAGTTGAGCTTCTTGTTCCTTTCTTTGCAACCTCATCAAGATGAACACTTTCAAGTGTATTTGTCAGCCATTTTGGAGGACCTTTCTGAGATGGCCCAGGCTGCTCAGTCGACTGAGTTAGGACTGAATCAAGATTTAGTCTCCCACTTATGTCAATCACATCACTCAAAGTGTCATATGGATCAGTGGTTGGAGCTTCATGCCGAGGAGAGAGTGCTTCAGAATAAGATTCCATAGATTTATCTAGTATAGGAATCCCCCCTTCAAGATGTGGAATCTAATTATCAAACTCTTGGAAATATTTTGCATGTATGAATCTATCCAAGTGATCAAGATGTTGCTCAACAACATTTTCAGTCTTGGAAGATTCAAGAGACATTATATCTCTAGATAATATAAACTTCTTATTAACTTCATCATAGAGACAATATGCATTGGAGGTATTTGAGTACCCCAAGAAGATACACTTGTGACTCCTTGCACCAAGTTTGTTTCTTTGTTCCTTAGGTATCAAGGCATAATAGGTGGAACCAAAAACCCTGAGATGCCTCATCGAAGGAATGTGGCCATACCACATTTCATAGAGAGTCTTTTTTTTATAGCATCATGTTGAGAATGCAACAAGATGATGGAGCTTAGCAGAAAGAAGTCGCCTTCACTAAGTGGGCCCGCAGGCTATTTTTGGCGCAAAGTCTATTTTTAGACTATGTCTATTTTTAGACATATGGATCATGGTCTATGAGTTGCAGGATGCTATTTTTGGATGATTGGTCATGTTGGTAAAAATAGATGGACTTCTATTTTTAGACATATGGGCGGTTTCTATTTTTAGACTGCCAGGCTAAAAATAGAACAGTCAAATATTATTGTCTCATAATAATATTTGGACTATAAACATTATCTTATCCTCTTGGAGCACTTCAGTTTGAGCTACAGATGTGGCACATGCAGCTGTCAGAAGGAAATACGCTTTTCTTGTGGGTCAGTTGAGCTATTGCATGCAGGACTTCAATTAGAACTCATGTGGTTGAGTTTGGTGGAGTTGATTGTGGAGTTGATGGAGTTGTGTTCAGTTTGACTTGGTTGAACTAGTTGTATTTTAGTCTAACTAAAGAATACACTAGTGATGAGTTGTGTGAATTAATTATTAATTAATTCACTAATTATTAACTCATAAAGCAACTAAAGAATACATCAGTTAACTCAGTGCATGTACAGTTCAGTGGAGACAGGTGTTAGAGGTTGAGATTGCTATCAGTTGTGACTATAGTTGTGCATGAGATTTGCACATGCATGGATGGAGATTGCCCATGAGGCTTGCGTAGTATAACCAAGGGAATTCAATTTCACAGAGTGATCGATTCTCTTGCAGGATTGTGCAGTGGAGGCAGGCAAACAGTGGAGGAGATTTGAGGCATCAGATTTGAGCTAGTTTGTGTGTAACAAGTGGAGATAGTACTGAGTACTTGTGAGGAGTATTGTACTATGTATTGTTACATGTTCTCTATCATTATAATATACAGATAGTGTGGGGTTTTCAGCTGTATGCTTTCCCCGGGTTACATACTGTGTTAATGTGTGCATGCGATTGATGTTTCATTGTTTTTGATGCTGCTAAATTGATGATCAACGTAGAGGAGATTATGTATTGTGCATGTATTCCGCAATAGTGTATAATCGGGATAATCTCTGTGAATAAGTGTTTAATTATTCAAAATTTCTACATGGTATCAGAGCTGTTGATCATCAGATCTATTATTCAGAAAGTGTTTACATTTTATTTCTTCAGGCAGAGTCTGTAATCGGGCCAGGTAGCCTCTGGATTCATCCTTCCTTTGGAAGGTGAGATATCCGATAAAAGCCCATACAGTCAATCTCTGTACGAGAAATACTTTGTTCTCATGAATTTTAGATCAAAGGCAGTTGAGTTTTGAGCTGGTAGAATTCGAATTTGCAGCAATGTTTTCTTGATATCAACGTGGCAATGTCTTTCAACGGATTGCAATTGGAGTATGCTCTTGAGGGTAGCTCGAACTATATTGCATGGAAGGACAGGATGGAGGCGGTGTTAGATGATAATGGGCTGAAGGATTTCATAGAGGCTGAGGTCCCAAAGCCTACTGATACTGCGCAAGTTGATGCTTGGCAAAAGAAGACAACAAAGTGTCAAAGGATTCTGTTGGAGGGCGTGAAGGATCACATTGTGTCAAACCTGCATGGAAAGGCTTCTCCATACTTGATGTGGAAAGTGTTGACAAATCTATTCCAAAGCAAGAGCGATTAGAGGAAGCTGGCACTCAAGGATAAACTCAGAAACATTAAATGCGAGAAGGGAGACAGTATGCCCAAGTATCTCATGAAGTTCGCTCAATGTAGGGATGAGCTGGGAAGTGTGGGGGTGACTGTCGATGATAAGGACTTGGTGAGCTTGGCTCTTCTTGGACATCCAAAGAGTTGGCATTCCTATCAGGACTCTGTCAATGGTCGGGAGAAATTGCCAGGATGGGAGAGACTTTGGTCAGATCTCGTGCAGGAGGAGATCAGGCGGAATACCAGGGATGGATCTTCATCAAAGGGACCTGATGAAGAAAATTGCGCTTTGGTTGCCAAAGCAAAGAAGGGGAAGAACAAGAAAGCTTCTCATTCCAGTGCGAAAGGAAAGAAGCAAGATATGTCCAAGGTGAAGTGCTTTCACTGTCACCAGCACGGACACTATGCCACTAATTGTCCGCAGAAGAAGAAAAATAAGCAAGCTACTAGATTTTCAGCGGGAGAGGCTCTAGCCTCGCAGTTTGAGCTTGATTTTTCATTGATCGCATGCTTGGTATCAAGTGTGATGGGATCAGTATGGTTCTTGGACAGTGGTGCGTCTTTTCACATGACAGGAAATCAAGATTTGTTTTCTAATCTGGAGGAGAAAGATCTTGGAGTGCACATCGAGGTGGGCGATGATGGTAGATACAGTGCGACCGGTATCGGTACCATTTCCTTTGAGAGGGAGTCTGGTAAACCCTTCGTATTGAAGAAAGTGATGCATGTTCCAGGATTGAAGAAGAATCTTATCTCTGTGGCGATGTTAGAAGACAAGGGATATGATGTTGTTTTCAGCGAGGGAAAGGCTTTCCTGCGCAGTAAGACAACTGGAGAAACCCAGAAGATAGGGGTTCGAGTCAGGAACCTTTATCAGTTGCATGTAGATGGCTGCGCAGCAATGGCATGCAAGGCAGAAGGATTGGTGAGCCGAGATGATGGCGAGCTGTGGCACAGGAGATTGGGTCACCTTCACCATGGAGCCTTGAAGATACTGCAGCAGATCACTACTGGGCTTCCTAAAGGCACTCTTGCGCAGTCAGATCAGTGCAAGGGGTGTACTTTGGGAAAGTTTGTGAAAGCCACCTTTCACGAGAAGGATAGTCGCGCCACGATGATCCTTGAGAGAATTCACATAGACGTGTGTGGACCTTTCTCAGTAGCTTCGACAGCAAAGCACAATTATTATGTGATCTTTGTTGATGATTTCTCTCGAAAGTGTTGGATCTTCTTCATGCAGAAGAAGAGCGAGACATACTCAAAGTTCTATGAGTTCAAAGTACTGGTCGAGAAGGATTCGGGGAAGAAGGTGAAGGCTCTTAGGAGCGACAATAGTGGTGAATACATCTCTGGCGAGTTCAAGGACTTCTGCAGCGCAGAAGGGATTCGAAGAGAGCTCATAGCTCCCCATAACCCACAGCAGAACGGGGTTGCTGAGCGGAAGAACAGAACGATCGTGGGTGCTGCACGGGCCTATCTTGCATGATTAGGGCCTACCCCTTCACTTGTGGGTTGAAGCATGCAATACCTCAGTATATGTGCAGAACCGTTGTCCTCACAAGATACTTGGCATGAGTACACCCGAGGAGGCTTATTCTGGTAAGAAGCCTGATCTTTCTCATTTGAGGATTTTTGGTGCTAACGTTTACATGCATGTGATGAAGGATGCCAGGAAGAAGTTGGAGCTGACCGCAGAGGTTGGGATATTTGTGGGGTACACTGATACGCCCCACAACTATCGTGTGTATTTGCCAAACAGTGGCAAGACTGTTGTGCGATGGGATATAAAATTTCAGGAGGAGAAAGCCATGAAGTGTTCGCTTGAGAGGGAGCCACACTTGCATGTAGATGAGGAGCTATTAGTTCCTAAGGATGAGCTTCAGGATGTGGATCAGCCACAGGACGAAGTTCATGGAGTGGAAGAGACCACTCATGCAGCGCCAACCATCATAGGGCGAAAGTGCTTGACAGAAGCTGAGCGACTGGCTCAAGATGCAGAGAAGGTTGTAGGACCACCTATAGCTCAACGTAGACAGAGACAGTCACCTGATCGGTACACTGGATACATGGCTCTTGTGAGAAAATGCGTTGTGATTGAGCCATCCTCTTTCGAGGAAGCTGTGGAGGATCCCGCATGGGTAGATGCCATGGTGGAAGAGTATGATTCGATTGTCAGAAACAGTGCATGGGAGATTGTCCCAAGACCGGAAGGGAAATCAATGGTGGGTTCGAGATGGATATACAAAGTTAAGCAAGCAGCTAACGGGAGTGTGGAGAAGTACAAGGCAAGATTTGTTGCCCGAGGCTTTTCACAGATAGAGGGGATCGATTATGAGGAGACCTTTGCACCTGTCGCAAGGTATTCTTCCATACGGACGATTCTTGCTCTCTCAGCGCAGGTGGGATGGCACATTCATCAGATGGATGTGAAGACTGCGTTCCTCAATGGAGTCATGGAGGAGGAGGTGTACATAGAGCAGCCCGAAGGTTTTGAGATCTTCAGCAGTGAGTCGCATGTGTGTAGGATCAAGAGAGCATTGTATGGGTTGAAACAAGCACCACGTGCTTGGTACACATGGATAGACAGTTATTTCACCGGACTTGGATTCTCCAAGAGTGAGGTGGATCCTAACATATACGAGATTGTGGTGGAGGGTAAGTTGCTTATCATTGTACTTTATGTAGATGATTTGATTCTAACAGGTGATGAGCTGTTGATACTTTCATGCAAGGATGATCTTGCTAAGGAGTTTGAGATGAAGGACTTGGGCCTCCTTCACTATTTCCTGGGATTGGAAATCTGGCAGTGCAGTGATGGACTATTTGTTTCTCAGGGTAAGTATGCTCGGGAGATACTGGAGAAATTCAACATGCATGGCTGAAAGCCTGTTGATACTCCTCTTCCTGGAGGTTGGAGGAAGGAGGATGCTACTTCAGCAGAAGTAGTGGATGCCACTGTTTATCGACAGTTGGTGGGGTCGCTTATGTATCTGGTCAATACACGACCCGATATATGCTATGCTGTTAACCAGCTTTCACAAGCTATGGTTAAGCCAACCAAGCTCTTCTGGAAGGCAGGCAAGCATGTATTGCGTTATCTCAGAGGCACATTAGGATATGGATTGTGTTACAGACAAGAGGATGAGGTGAAGCTATGTGGCTTCACGGATGCAGATTGGGTAGGGAGCCCAATGGATAGAAAGAGCACATCTGGAGGGGTCTTTAGTATCGGGTCAACAGCAGTTTCTTGGTACACCAGGAAGCAGAGATTCGTGGCACTTAGTTCAGCAGAGGCCGAGTATATGGCAGCAAGTTTGGCTGCATGCGAGGCTATATGGATGAGGAAGATCTTGGTCGGGTTGTTCGGTTCATACTTGGAGCCTACTGTGATTTACTATGATAACCAGAGTTGCATTAAACTCTCGGCTAATCCAGTATTTCATGATAGATCTAAGCACATTGACATCAGGTACCATCATATCAGAGATTGTGTGCAGCTGAGAATCATGTTACTTTCATACATTCCAACGGAGGATCAGGATGCTGATATCTTGACGAAGGTGCTCACCAAGAGCAAATTCGAATACCATCGAGGTAGGATAGGGGTTGATGATAATCCATATCTTGTTGAGAGGGAGTTTCGAGAATGCAACAAGATGATGGAGCTTAGTGGAAAGAAGTCGCCTTCACTAAGTGGGCCCGCATTCTATTTTTGGCGCAAAGTCTATTTTTAGACACATGGATCATGGTCTATGAGTTGCAGGATGCTATTTGTGGATGATTGGTCATGTTGGTAAAAATAGATGGACTTCTATTTTTAGACATATGGGTTGTTTCTATTTTTAGACTGTCAGGCTAAAAATAGAACAGTCAAATATTATTGTCTCATAATAATATTTGGACTATAAACATTATCTTATCCTCTTGGAGCACTTCAGTTTGAGCTACAGATGTGGCGCATGCAGCTGTTAGAAGGAAATATGCTTTTCTTGTGGGTCAGTTGAGCTATTGCATACAGGACTTCAGTTAGAACTCATGTGGTTGAGTTTGGTGGAGTTGATTGTGGAGTTGATGGAGTTGTGTTCAATTTGACTTGGTTGAGCTAGTTGTATTTTAGTCTAACTAAAGAATACACTAGTGATGAGTTGTGTGAATTAATTATTAATTAATTCACTAATTATTAACTCATAAAGCAACTAAACAATACATCAGTTAACTCAGTGCATGTACAGTTCAATGGAGACAGGTGTTAGAGGTTGAGATTGCTATCAGTTGTGACTATAGTTGTGCATGAGATTTGCATATGCATGGATGGAGATTGCCCATGAGGCTTGCATAGTATAACCAAGGGAATTCGATTTCACAGAGTGATCGATTCTCTTGTAGGATTGCGTAGTGGAGGCAGGCAAATGGTGGAGGAGATTTGAGGCATCAGATCTGAGCTAGTTTGTGTGTAACAGGTGGAGATAGTACTGAGTACTTGTGAGGAGTATTGTACTATGTATTGTTACATGTTCTCTATCATTATAATATACAGATAGTGTGGGGTTTTTAGCTGTATGCTTTCCCCGGGTTACATACTGTGTTAATGTGTGCATGCGATTGATGTTTCATTGTTTTTGATGCTGCTAAATTGATGATCAACGTAGAGGAGATTATGTATTGTGCATGTATTCTGCAATAGTGTATAATCGAGATAATCTCTATGAATAAGTGTTTAATTATTCAAAATTTCTACACATTAGATGGACACCTATTCTTTATATACACAACACATAAAACAACATCAGCCCAAAACGTCTATTTAAAATTCTTGAAAAACATCATGGAACATACCATATTTAAGATTGTCCTATTCATTCTTTTAGCTACTCCATTCTGTTGGGGATTATAAGGCACAGTTGTTTGATGTTTGATCTCATGCTGGCGAAGATAGTTTTCAAATTCATTTGAAGTGTATTTTTTGCCATTATCAGTGTGAATAGATCCAATATGAGATTGTGCATCATTTTCAATCCATGCATGAAAATTCTTGAATGTTTCAAAAGCATCAAACTTGTTCTTCAATAAATAAACCCAACACATTCTAGTGTAGTCATTAATAAATGTCATCATATATTTATTACCATTTACAGAAGGAACAGACATTGGACCACATAATTCTGAATTAATGAGTTCAAATTTTCTATGTGCTCTGGAATGAGAATCATGAAAACACTATTTGTTGTGCTTTCCTAAGGTACAAGCATCAAATTGCTTAAGTTTCCTATGAATTTTAGGCAAACCAATAACACCATTTTTATTCAACAAACAAAGGTTGTCGTAGTTCAAGTGTCCAAATATAGCATGCCATAAAAGACTTGATGGAAAAGCACCTTCATCATATTGATAAATATATGAGAAGTTTTGTGCATGAGTAGAGGTTCCTTTCATATTTAGAAGTATTTCTTCTTCTATCCCGTCATGATAAGTGAGTGATCTGATGCTTTTCTAACCTTGACCTTGCCATCAAATATACGAATGGAGTTTCCTTACTGGCGGATGTGGACCAAAGACAACCAGTGTCTCCTCAGCTCTGGGAGATATAAAACATCATGCAGAAGAAAGTTTGGAAGACCAGGCAGTTTGAGCCTGATGGTGCCAAACCCTGATGGCTTGAGTTCTGACTTGTTTGCAAAATATATTGCTCCATCAACATTGTCAGTGAATTATTCAAGAAAATATCTCCAAAAATTCATGTGGAAATTTTCTCATGAATCAAGCAACCAATCATCTCTTTAAGAAGCAAGTGAATCATTAAACAAGTCTTTAGTTACTCCAGTATTACAATGTGCCACAACATAGTGAGCAGATTCACGTGCTTTGCCTTTTCCCTTTTCATTGGTTTTACGTTTTCCTTCATTACTTTCTTGCTCAATTCTGTCCCAAGGCAACTTGCATGTGGATGCATCATGTCCATATCTATTGCAATGTATGTAATGAAGATCATGCTTTGCTCCTTGGAACTGTCTGCCCTCCCTACCTCTAAAATTCCTCCTTCCTCTTCCTCTTTGGCCACCTCTTCCTCTAGAATAATATTGTACATGATTCTTCTCTCTATGTGCAAGACACACAACTTCTTTAGATGACTGAGGAGTTGTCTTCTTCCCAAAATCATTCTCTCTCTCAAGAAATTTCTTCTCAAGGGAGTAAAAGGCAATCTCCTTAAGGTTTCCACTTGCTTGTAATGACTCAAGATAATGTGAATAAGTGGGATATAGTGCCTCGACATAAGCTATGAGAGGAATGTCTATTTCAACACCAGTGATTTTTAGATCATGCATAATGGAACTTACTTTTGATGCTAAGGCAAGAGGGTCATTATTTTTTAATTGAAGACCGAACAATTTAATCATCAATTGAACAACTTCAAGTTCAGAGTGTGAGTCATACAATTCCTTCAATTTCTTTAAAGATTCAAAGGAATTTGAAAATGGAGAAATATGTTGACTCACCTCTTCATTTGCAGATGTTGTAATCAAGGTGTTGACAGTGCTGGACCCGCCAACATGTCATGGGATCTCCCCAGTAAGAAGTCCTAATTAAACCTCAGACCATTTGGTGTAGGAGTCACAACAGTGGGTCGTATGGTAATGCCTTGACCGTGATTTCACACAGAGGCAAGTAAGATAACTCTGTTGATAGCAAGGGTGTGATAGCTGCAACGAGCCAAGGAAGGTGCATGAGAGGTTCTAACACACGGGGGTTGAGATGAGTGCACCCCTTGGAAACCTGTGATAACACGCAATTAAGAAGGGAACACACGAGCAAAGATACATCACAACACGGAAGGAAAGTTAGCAAGCAATCCAAAGTGATGGTAAAACCAATAGCATATTTTAGAAAGATTCATATATACATATATAGATAGCTATACATGCATGCGTAAATAAACATATACATATATCATTTAGAGTAAACCAGTAAGCATAGCATACAATACCACATATCCATGAAACGTGATGTCTCTTGTTATATTAAGAAGTGTAAGTTCCAGTCATACAATACATCCATGTCCAACCACTAGTTCTGATAGCAGAACGTTACATCCACAACTTCCTGCTCCTCCAAAGAGATGTACTAGATCTATGCAGTGGAGAAGCCAAGGCTCGTTACAATATTGTCCAAGCTCTCTCCAAGATAGTCATATCGAAAGCTTGGCTGACCAAAAGCCTATACAATGAATTATGAGGGACTATTTATAGAAAAGGGTGGGGTGACCCTTGACATTCCCCTTTCTGACAGTTCAACTACCCTCATGACTTTTCATCTACTCTATGACTGCTACATCCAACTATCAACACTTGACTTACACTTGACAAGAAATTACATTACAATGCACATGTACCCATGTGAGATAAATGGCTTAAGCAAGCCATGCTAGACATCACTATGACTTAGACAACCATGGAATTTCAACTCCTCAACATACTCACACTGATCAACAGTAACATACTAATGCCAAGATCAGTAGTCCATGATGGTGTCCGTGTGAGCCAAGGTGAAATATTTCTGGAACCTGACTCTTACCTCCATAGCATCCAGGTACACTGCTCAGGCTCCTCTGTCCAACTCGTCTGTGAGCATGCGTATCATTGTCTTCAATGCGTCTGGACCAGCAACATACTTATGTATGATGTCTGCACTAATGGGAAAGTCTGGTCTGGTGGCGATGCACATCAACTCGTAAAAGTACAAGTCAAGATCTAGTTGGACCTGTGCCTTTGTATTCACCTAGGTGAGAGTCCCAATAGATGGGATCGCATGTGCATGCACCACAACATCCATACTCTTGAACACACGTGCCTGGGAAGCATGTATACTAGTGATGAGTTGCGAGAGATCTTCATAGTTGCAGATCTGACTCTGGATATGTGCCTTCAGCTCAACCACATTGGCCTTCATCATCTTAGGCAAGTGAAGGGGGGCTCCCTTGTATCTCATCGTCCATGTTTGCATGTAATCAAAAATAGCATGCAAGTTTGTCAAGATATGTGCTCTTCTAGCACATCGCTGCTTCCATCCATTGAGATGGACGAATACATTATGCACGGTGCCAAACTTGGAGTACAACGCTCGCATAACTGTGTCAAGGGAAAATACTTAATCTAGTATTGCCTTCTTCAGTTCAGCTCAGGTGGACGATGTCATCAACTCTCCTCCTTGCTTGGTCATCTGTAGTTCCTTAGCCATTCACTCATTCTTAGCTATCAGAAAGCGAACACTTGAGCTAGTGGCTTCAACATACACTCTAGTTGCATCAACCAAGGCTGTTGGATGTTTGTGCACGTTAGACATGATCACTCATTCCTCAACTTGCGTAGGAGATGTATGGTCATCTGCAATCGACACTCTACGAGACTGCACAACTCTATGTTGAGACTCGTCAAATGAGATGTTGTGCATCTCTCCTTCCGGTTGATCTCTGAGGATCTCAGTGCCTCCTTGGTCGCTTGAGACTTGCTCATCATCTAGATGCAGTGAAGCAGGTAAGTCAACCTCTTGGTGATGAGGCATAAGGTCGATGTCCTGTTTCGATTCCCGTTGCTCCATATCCGTATCCAATTGTTGAAGTGCTTTCTCTATCTCACAAGCAAATTCCTTCTCCTGCGATGGTTCACCTTGTCTACCTGATGTCATCTATTCTGATGAATCCACTACTAGTACGGGCATTGTTTCATTTGTTTTCACATGCTGTACCCATGTTGTACCTGTTGTTGCTGCACTTCCCTCTCCTATTTGTGAAGCTCTTCTTCCTTCTGGAGTTGCTCCTTCAGCTCATGCAACTCCTTCTCTGTTTCCTCCATTCTTCTCTTCTCCCTCTACCTTTGCACGATTTGCTTGTCGTGTTGTTGCCTCTTTGCCTCTATAGCCAAATCTACTTTCTATACCAGTGGATCTACTCAGAACTTGCATCTTTTCTCTTTCTCCATGCGATTGAAAATCTTCCAATTTCCCTTGTCGCACAATGGTATGCTTGCCTCTGCTGCTACTGTTGCTGGTACTGGTGCTCTCCGAGATGCTGCTTCATGTTGCTTTGTTAACCACTCCACAACGAAGCTGACTTGTTCATTGGGTCTGGAGAAACTGTAGAAATATCTCCATGGGTCCTCTCCTCGGCCCAATGAAATGCCCTGTGGATCCAGTTGAACTATACTCTCATGCAATTATCTTTCACAATACAATGTGGGTCATATAGATTGTAACTTCAGAGTTCGAATGGATACTTCCTCATCTGTTCTTCTTTGACATCCATTTGCTTGAAACTCTAGATCTCATATAACCTAACCTGCAACGGAAGAATGGGCCAAGTTTCCTTCTTCTTTCGGTGCAGTCTAGTTGTCAATCCTACCGAGATGTGATACGATACTTCCTACATGACAAATATGTCCAAGGAAAACTTTGGTAGAACATGTGGAGGCTTCTTTGCGCTGAACATTCGTATGAAGGTGTCAGGCGATGAGGTATACCAATAAGCAATGTCTATCAGTGCCTCCATTACTACCCTCAACATGCAGGGTGGATCCTGTTCGAATATCATCCTGTAAAATGTGGTGAAATAATGATCGGAAATTTTTGTGATAAATCCTCTAAAGCCGCATTCAGACAACAACTTACAATATGCATTCACAGCAGTCTCCGCTGGTGACCATGCCCACTCCAAGCCTAGGAATTCCTATCGAGTACAAATTTCATATAAGATGTAGGTGGACATGTATATCTCTGCTTGCATACCTCCAGGCGACTGTTAAGCCTTCGCTACCTGTTCCTTCAGTTGATGAGCCAACATGCCAGACGAGTTACATGGTTTGCCTTCTCTGGCTAGTTGGTCCAGCACGATCCCCCAACTATGTTGGAAGGTTTTTGTGCTTTCTTGGCCATATAGTCGAGATGAAAATATGACCAAGTATTGATACGCCTTTCGTAGTATCTTCATCTTGTATATCTGGTTGGGTGTCATTTTGAATCTAGTCAGCTCCTTTACCCAGTTCTTAAGAAGGTCTCTGGAGTTGGCACTGCTGTTGGGTAAACTGAAGGGAGTCTCCATGATAGTCAAGAGGTTCGACATTTGATACATCTCATCATAATCATGTGCCCAGAAGGTTGCAATCTTCATCCCTCTAACACTGCTCAAAGTCATTGTCACGGGATCAGTGTGTTTGTCACAATTTCTTCAACTATCTCTGCATGGAATTCTCCGAAACAAGTTTCAATGGCACAAAAATCGAAACTATAATTCCCAAGGATAGAGTTGGTAAACACTACAGGTTCATTAGGGCCATTTAATTCCATCACCACATACTTCTTATTACTTTCTTGATCAACTCTCAGCATATCACCTTCTCCCTTCTGAGGCAACAGGAGATGGGACCAATCAGTTGAGAAATATCCATTCAATTTTGCTAACTAGTCCCTACTAAGTAGCATTCCATATGCATCGGGTATGTTGACTACCACTATGTCAATGACTTGAGAGTATGTGGTTTGGTAGCCATCCAAATCAACACATCTTTCAATTCCCTAATTACTTTCACATTCATTTTGTCCAATTTCATAATTCGAGTTCCAATTTTCTCGGGTATCGCGTGAAGTCTTTTAGTAATAGCATAAGGCATAATAGTGGATGAGGCACTGGAATCTACCAAGCAATTGTGTACGTTCATGTTGAAGATTTCAAATGTGATAAGGAAAGGTGGAGTCATGGATTTTGATTTCCTTCCTATCATGGTCGCACTAACATCTTGGGGGGTTCGATTCATTTTTGACATAGCTGATGGTTTTTGGGCTGTACTGGAGATACTAACAGGTATGGAGGCCAACTTCTTGGTTTCGCTACTCGGAATGGTGGGAGATTTGCAATTTCGTTCATTCATAGCTTTCAACAGAAAATCTCTTTGTTGCGTTAACTTTAACAAATCGAAGTATGTGATATTAGCTCGAGATTTCTTAAGATCACCCACAATATTGTAATCAATGTTATAAACAGGGTAGGGCAGAGTAAACATACCGGTTTTTCCGTTCTTAGGTGGGATTTTACCATTTCGAGTCGCCTTCGTTGCAGTCGAAGATGTATTCTCTTTCTCTGGATAGTTTGCAACTGGAGTATTCTTGGACTCACCACTAGGTCTACCCTTCTCAACAGGAACTTTGGGAGCAGATTCCTTCAAAGGGCGAACATCTTTCTTTGTCTGGTCTACAGGCTTCATCATGCCCGCAAGTGGCCCTTTACTTCGTGTGTGGATTTCATTAGTGTGGATTTTTGCCATACTATCTCCTTCGTCGTCATCGTTCTCATTTGTATAGAAATCCCACAGTACATTGATTTGAGATTCTTCATCCAAGGGCTCTTCTACTTGGTATTCTTCCTCATTTTCTTATTCTAGCTCCAGCTCCATCATAGGTTCTTCGTTGTTAAGGAGCGATCCAATAAGAGCCAACTCTTCCATATTTAAATTCCCTTCATTGGGTGGAGCAGGCAGTGCGAGTTTACCATGACCACCTTTTGTCTTCTTATGATAGAAAGGTTTGAAAGATTTTATGTTGTTATAATCTCCTCCATTCCCACTTGTACTCTCTCCAGAATTCCTTTTCATATCGATGACTGTGTTTGTCAATTTCTTAATGATCTGATGCAAACCTTCCACATTTATGGTGTCCCTTTCTTTGACCTCAGCCACTTTGTTATCACTCCCATTATTCTTCTTGGATGACTGAGAGGCTTTCTTTCCTTCGGTCGTATGATGACATGTTGTGAGACTGACCATTTCATTCTCGACTTTTATTGCTTCATCGATAGCACCTTGTAAGGTTTGTGCATTACTTCTCTTGACCCACATCGTAGTAGGGACAGGGAGAGCAGTGATGTAGAATTCCATGAGCACCTTATCAGTAGGTTTAGCATTAGCCGGGATTCTGTCGAACAAAGTGTTGAACCGGATGTTAAATCCTTGACCTTTTCTTTGGCTTCCATTTTTAAATGGGATAGTTCTAAAACTAAGGCCGTAGGTGTTTTGTCATTGCCAAACTTGTCTAAGAAGGCCTGCTGAAAGGAACCCCATGAGGTGATTGATCCTATTCTCAAGCTAAATCACCATGTGGAAGTCATACCAATCAGAGTAAAAGGGAATAAGTGACATACCACATCCTCATTGGCTACCCCCAACATGCGCACGGCTAGGAAGAAAGAGTGAATATGGTTATCTGCAGTGTCTCCCCTTTTAGGGTCGAATTTAGGCAATACTCTTTCTGCGTTCTTGGGTAAGGCATACTGCTGCCCAGGTACCACTACGACATCCTGTGCAAGCCAAGGAGGGAGTGCTCCTGGAGGTGGTGGGGGTTGATTCCGTCCCAGAGGAGGCGGTAGAGGCGGATTCCCACCTGGAAGGGGAACGTTAACCATATTATGGATAGGGAGGTTCTGGTTGAAGGTTTCCTCTGGGCATTCTTTGTTAGGATTTCCTAAATTAGGCCAGGAATTACCTTCAAAGAGTGGATCCTCAGGAATTTCTTCCCAAGGAGTGTCGATACTTTGCAAGGACTCTAGCACAATATCTTCAAGAGAAGGGGTTGCAGATGTCTCTTCGTTTATGGGATAGATCCTTGGCTTTATTTTAGTTGTCAGAGGTAAAGAGTGAAAGATGGGGAGTTGAGAGAGGGAACTTGCATAAGCCCGAGTAAGTACTCTGACTGCTTGTTCCTGAGTGACACGATACTCCCACAGTCTCTCTTCCTTGGGTGACCCAAACACGGGACTTAAAGGGATCTCTGCTTCTTCAAAATGAGGCTCTTCGAAATGAGCGGAATGATACTTTCGACCTTTACGATCCATACATCAATCTTTTTGAATCCATGTGCAACATTTATAGATGAAATCATGAAAAGTTGTGGACAGCGGTTCAGCCCTCCTTCTAGTGCCAATTTGTTGGCACTACAAATGTTCACTATGCCAACAAGGGGAACTAACCTGATCGCAGACCCCAATTATATCTTCTTTCATTTGGAATGGCTAGTTCCGACGGGTTTTAAAGGACCCCGTAAACTATTATAGGTGTTGAAAGATTGCTCCCCGGAGGAAGACTTTCATTAAATCAACAAAAGAAACAACTAACCTATATGTATCAGATCCTATCTATACTAATTTTACCTACTTATTCTAGTACTAACTATTCTAATCTATCCTGTAGGAGCATAACAAAGAGGTTAAACATCATATATAGATTCCAAGTCCAATGAATCAATCACTGGTTCACAGTTGAACAAGGCAGTATTAAATCTTAATTGCAATCTAGTTACTCGTACAGGAATACACATTCCTTTCCATACAAATAAAACTTGCAACTGATGTTTAACAAGGTTTCGAATCAACAACTACTCATGAATCAACCATGGTAACAAATTATATTTGAATAACCAAGACTAGTCACGAAATGTCTGTTATCAATGTGCACAAAAACAAAACATATATGTCCTCATGCCTATCGCAACACCCTGATTCCAAACATAAAAGAAAAAGGAAAATGAATCTCAACAAACAGGCTTCTTCTTGATCGAAACAGTCTTCTTTATTCGCATAATAAAATCAAACCCTCTTCTACAAAAAGAAATTCCCCCCTCTATCTCCGGAGGTAATACTTATACAATGAAGACTGGCCCTCCGTCTTATCCCCACCTTTCCACCTCCCCTTCTCTTTTCAATATACAAATTAAAATATACAGGCATAGAATCGATCCGTGAAACGACTGACACGTAAAGGCCACATCTGTTGGAGCATTTCATTTCCTGGGGAAATTAATAGATGCTGATTGAAAGGAGGAGGTATGTGTGTAATTTCTTCATGATAAGGCCCGAGATCGCGTAACCTTCGGAACGCACAGGTAACACATGGAAACCTGACCACCAACGCCTAAAGCCAGATCTTTAAATAGAACACGCCCACATATATAAACTCTTCGGATCTGCTCATGCATCTTTTACCCGGAGCCATACCTGATGCTTATGCATCCATTCTTTGACCTCGCTTGCCTTCTCTCGGTCCTTGCCTGTAGAAATAACCAACATCAACTATTCTTATGAAAATATGATAGAAATACCTAAAAACACAAATCTTGCCTTCATTAAAACGTTTATAAAATCACAAGGAACAAATGTGAAAGAATCGGCCCCTGGTTCAGCCAAGGTTGTGATGCGATCATGTCGCAATTGCTCACTACAGTGGGCAATCACATGCAACATCACCCCTATCATATTTTCCTTTGAAAACCCAGACCACAACATTTTATTGGAATACACGGGAAAACCCGCAGCCGAACCATAAGGCTGGACTTCAAATACTATACACCCGGACGTATAATTATTGCCGGGTCCGCTCATCGCCCCTTCGCATATCGCATGGGCTTCACTTTCACCAACTGTCGATTGCGATTAGCGATAGCCCGGACCCGAAAAATATATATGCTGCGTTTAATAGTCCCAGCGGGTCCGGTATATCGCATCGCACCTTATGTATAAACCATGGGATCCGCCGACTGCGATATGCAATTAGGCCAGACTCGAAAGATATATATGCCGCGTTTAATAGTCTTAGCGGGTCCGGTATATCGTGGTGCGCCTTATGTATAAGCCTTGGGCTCCGCCGATTGTGACTTGTGATTGGGGGGACCGAACCCAAAAATATATATATTGTGGTTAATGATCCCAATGGGTCCATCGTATCGCAGAATGTTTGAAGCTTGGGCTTTGGGTCTTAGCAAAGTGCGATTGCGATTTGTGATTGGAGGTCTGATCGCATTGCATTTATTCATGAGAGTTAGGCCATGCCCTTGATCAATGCGACCTGTGATATACGATAAAGGTATGCAAGGAGGATGTGTAAAGACCGAGGAAGTGCGGAGATGTTAAGTCATGCATGCTTTGCAAAGCATTTCTATTATAAAAGAGTTATAATAGGAATAAAGATGCGATAGAAGGTTTTGTGGGTTGAATCAAAATACAACCATAATAGAGAGTGGGGGTTGGTTATATGCGTGGGCATAGAGCACAATAAAGGTTTATGCGCATTGAAAAGTCCCGATGAAGGAAACAAATGAAGGACTAGACTGGGTTACAAATGAATCATGCCACAGAGATTTATTCAGGGGGGTCTTAGCCATTAAGAATTGAAGATTTGACTCGGCAGATAGTTAAAATACCTGGGATAAAAACAGATCATTCGGAGAGTTATCATTCGGAGAAATGAAAGATCAAACTTCTAGAGGACCCATTCAAATTTGCTACCAGAGTAGGTTTTAATAGGGTGGTGGTTGTGGCCACGACAAGATGAACACCTGAAATATCTGGAGACAAAGCAGCATGCATGGCAATAAATTTTTCAGCAAAAACCTAAGAAAATTCGGGGAATGACATAACACATACCTAGGGAATGATAGGCAAATATTACACAATTTCCTCTGGAAGGCTAGTTGACTGGCTACCAGAACTGCGCAAAAGGCAGTCTAGGTTATCTGGGAGGTAAGACTGGCTACTAGATTTATGCAATGCGCAATCCAGACTGACTACTGACTGTTGGGATTGCACAATGCGCAATTCCAGCTAGCAATGACTGCGAGCTCAAGGACTACATTGCAAAATTTTCTGGGCCAGCAGTCACTATCCCTCAGAAATTCCCAAAGCAATCATGGAGGAAATTTCCTGGGTAGAAATGCACATTTTTGGAGAGGAAGATAGAGCCTTCCTTCCCTGGATTGCGCAATGTTGTCTCGGTGAGGCAGAGCCCAAGCCAACGCTCGCCAGACTCGTCAATGGGCAACTGAAAGAAAATGTGAAAGTGAATGCATGGAGACACTAAGTGAAAGTAGAAATGATTGATCGTGCATGCAAATATTGAATGAAAGTTTCAGTATACAGATCAACATGCATGTGGGTGAAGCAAGTTACCGAATTAGTGACTATTCATGCAAAACAGTTTCATGAATGCGACAGTAGTGAGACAGAAACGAAAACTAAAACGGTGCTAGTACAAGCTAGTATACATGTAAATGAGAGCAATCATTCAAAGAAATCAATTGAACAACACTCACACAAGCGAAAACACAAAAAGCGACAGAAATGTTGAAAAAGACAAGTTGAGACCACTTACGCGTGAATAACTGAGCCGGATGTGTCGAAGAGTCCTGGATGTGTTGTGGGATGTCATAGATCCAATATAGATGTGAAATAATGAGCTCTGATGCGTCGAATAAATAAGTTTGAGCTCATAACGCGCATGCCACAAATCTAGGAAAAAGCAACACTTGGAAGAAAGGTTCTAAAATGATTTTGCATGTAAACTACGGCTGCTAAAAATAACTCCCTGAATCATGGGATTCTTTTTGCATGTTGCATTTTGCTATTCCAAGAAAAAGGCAAGTCATGCATGCAAGTCAAGTTTCCTTGGTCCTAGGTGGAACTGGTCAAGCCAGCTGCTCATGCATGAGGCTGCTCAACTGTTGGGAGAAAATGTGCATTTCTGGATGGGAGCTGGGCTGGATGCCCAGGATATTTGCACAATTTCTAGGCAGAGCAACTGACTACTGCTCAGGATTGCGCAATTCCTAGGTTGAGGAGGCTTGCTTAGAAGGATTACGCAGTTTTCTGGGTGAAGCCTGACTGGCAGGATTGCGCAATTCTGGAGCCCAGTAGGTTGCCAGACAGAATTGTGCAATTTCTAGAGGGAAGGTTGGTTTCCCTCTAGAATTGAGCAATTTCTTGGGGGAATTTCTCAAGCTACAGCTGGACCAAGTCCAAATGAACAACCTGTGAGGGGAATGCATCAAGATTTGATCGACGAGTTTTCTTTGTGCAAGAAAACACTGAAGCTTGTGTACTTGACGAAGCAAGACAAGGTGATGTGAAAGGTTGGTAGGGTAGCTCCAAAATGATGCTAAGGAAAAATTTTGGAGGGTTGTAGCCGCTACAACACTTGGCGACACACTGGTAGAACTCCATCTCTCTGAATGGACCTTGTTCGTGAAAATCAAGTCTAACACCTCCGGAAGTATTGTTTAGTTCTCAATTCGTCTTGGTTTCACACTAGCTTAATTGTAAGATGTAGCATCTGCCAAGATATTGGTCGATTGACACACATTCCAAGCGAAGGAAACATAGTTGTTTCGATTGGGGTTGAGGGGTATATTGGTGCACAAGCAGTATAGTTGTCAGAGTCTTAGTTTCATCTTTGGTGTTCCTCCACTGCTAGCAGGCCTGGACAGTACCCCGGTGGAGTCACATAGGAACACAAGCATTGCTCTGCTACTAGCGAGCCTAGTCAGTACCCCAGAAAAGTTACTTGCATCACCTCTATGCGCAAGAATCCTTTCTCTTCTTTTGCCTTATTCATTTTCATTTTTTCAAACTTTTTTCACTTTTCCATTTATTTATTTTTTTCATTTTCATAACTTTGCATAGCACTTATTCATTTCAGAGGTGGAAGAGGGATCCTGACTTATTGAGAGAAGAAGAGGTTGTTCCAGCAGAGAAGTAGTTTATTATACCTCTAACGTGCCTGTTAAGGTTTTCCCCCTCACCTTACTCTACTTGACTGAGCTGACAAGGGTTAACCCAAAAACAATTGACTAGAGTAGGTGACACTAGTTAGCGTGCAAGTGTTGTGTTTTCACCAAGGTTCACTTCAAACAGTACGTATTTTCCTTCAACGTATCATGGAATAGAAGTAACAAGTTCTTCATACAGAGGCAATATGATAGATAACCAAGTAATGATAATTGCACAAGGCCTCTTGTACTTTACCTAGCTTGTTTCAAGAGTCATACATGGTTTCATGCGAAACTAACCTACGAACGACAAAGCAAACAAACAAAGTAAGTAAGCAAACAAGCATGCAAGCAACTGACTAAAATAAAACACTACTCCTACTCCTAAATGAACGAGCATGGGCCTAATCGCGTGAAGTGATATTTCTAATGCAACCACCAGTGCATTGGTTGACCCATGTTGGTGAAGGCTTGGTCCGCGAGCAACCCAGTTGTGCAAACCAACAAGGAAGAAAAATATAACAATGAAGACAACCACACTTTGTGTTTGAAAGTTTCCATAGGACATAACTAAGTGGGAGTGCATGACAAACAGTTCGTGGAATATCATGGTGTTGTGTGACACTACATGCAACTTTAAAGCATAAGCACACTCTTGACTGTGACATGCAAGCAAACGAAAGAAACAAATACAACTTGCGTTATGCACGTGTGCTTGCAATGTAAGATTCCTCCAATTCATGAGCGATAGGATCGTGTAGTTCGAGTGGGGAAAGTATGATATGTGTGTGAGATTGATGTTCAATGCATACAGAAGAGTGATGAGGAGCCTTGGGTGATTGAACAATTTCCTGATTGGAAGTGAAACTAACCCTAAGAGAGCGAGGGCCTGACATAACCATCAGCTTGGGCTGAAGTACCTCGACAGTCTTGGGTGTTTCAACTTCATCGTCAGGTAGATCATCATAGACTAGTGGATTCTAAAAATAAACCGCGATAGAAACTGATCGTGATTGAATATGGGAGTAAATGGATCACGACAGCCACAATCAGAAAAATAAATGAGTTCATCGGCATCCTCATGATCTAATGAATCAAACAGAGGGGTAGATGACAAGCGGACAAATTCATCTTCTGGTCTCCGGAAAAGGCAAATGAAAGACCAAGTGGACTTTCAATGAATAACTCATCCTCTCCATTGTCAAATGATGGACTTACATCCAGTGTGTCCTGTGAGTGATCAACAATGGGTTCATTTGTGGATGAAGATACACATGTGAAATCATGGATGGCAGGTTCACCAAAGATGTCAGGGAAGAATGGAGGAGGCTCGAACGGAAGGGAGTCATCCTTCATCAAGTGTTGATGCTCAAGATCCCACTCATACTCTTCATGAATGACAACGCATGTTGGTTGTGCAACACCAACTCCGTCAGTGGCTTGTTCCTCATTCACAAAAAGTGTAGAGTCTAGAATGGAAGAACACAAGACAATATCATCCGAAGGAACAACCGAGTGCGAAGATGGAGGTTGTGGAACAAAATGCATATGACAACTCGATGGACTCACAACCAAATCTACGTGAAAATTAAGCGAAGTGATGTTGGGAGGATGTGATAGTTGAACAGGTGTGTGAGCATGATCCTCAACATCACTTTGCAGTGGTGGAGCTGTTTGATGAGGGGATGGTGGATAGTCACTTGTGACAATGACCGCATCCATCTGAGATTGCGCAACTCCATCAATGAAGAATGTTGAGTGAGGCTTGATTTCAAACTTCTTCTTGGGATGAGCAGATTTCTTAACACAATACTCGAATCGGTCCCAAAGATAGAAAAACTTCATCTGGCTCTTTGGAGCTTGAAACTGCAAATCACAGAAGCGTTGCCAAAAATCCATAGTCGATTCATGCGGAGCCTTCTGTTGTTGTAACAGTTTTTAGTCAAGATGGTATGGATGAAAATGATAGAAAGTGTCTTCAATGAGATCACAAAAGTGCTCAAGTGAGTGCATGTTGTCAGTCAGTAGGTTGCACAACCACTGATGTGGAGATTTGTGAAGTGTGTATGCAAGAAGCAAGCTGGTATGTTCGTCAGAACATACATCTTCCTCATGAAGCATGGAAAGAAAGTCATGTAAGAACTCAGGCCAGGCCACTTCGCCTTCACCATCATACGTGTAAGTGGACAAGAGATCAAAGAACTCCCTCATGATGGTAACATCTTCATGATTCGAAAAAAATCGCAGAGGGATAAAAGTGCAAGAATCCATGATAGATATGCAAAGGTTCAAAACAGGATGAGAGGACACAACTTGTCATTTGTCCCTCCTTCTGGCGCTAGAAATGTTGATGGTGCTGGACCAGCCAACATGTCAGGGGATCTCCCCGGTAAGAAGACCCAATTAGACCTCAGACCGTTTGGTGTAGGAGTCCCAGCAGTGGGTCATATGCTAATTCCTTGACCGCAATTTCGCACAGAGGCAAGTAAGATAACTCTGTTGGTAGCAAGGGTGTGACAGCTACAACGAGCCAAGGAAGGTGCATGAGAGGTTCTAACACACAGGGGTTGAGATGAGTGCATCCCTTGGAAACCTGTGATAGCACACAGTTAAGAAGGGAACACACGAACAAAGATACATCACAAAATGGAAGGCAAGTTAGCAAGCAATCCAAAGTGATGGTTAAACCAACAGTACATTTAAGAAAGGTTCATACATACATACACATATAGCTATACATGCATGTGTAAGTAAATAGATACATATATCATTTAGAGTAAACCAGATATCATAGCATACAACACAACATAGGCATGAAACGTGCTGGCTCTTGTTATATTAAGAAGTGTAAGTTCCAGTCACACAATACATCCATGTCCAGCCACTAGTTCTGATAGCGGAACATTACATCCACAACCGCTTGCTCCTCCAAAGATATGTACTAGATCTGCATAGTGGAGAAGCCAAGGCTCATTACAATACTGTCCAAGCTCTCTCCAAGATAGTCTTATCGGAAGCTTGGCTGACCAAAAGCCTATAAAATGAGTTATGAGGGACTATTTATAGCAAAGGGTGGGGTGACCCTTGACATTCCCCTTTGTGACAGTTCAACTACCCTCATGACTCTTCATATACTCTATGACTGTTACATCCAACTATCAACACTTGATTACACTTGACAAGACATTACATTACAATATACATGTACCCATGTGAGAGAAATGGCTTGATGAAGCCATGCTAGACATTGCTATGACTTAGACAACCATGGAAGTCCAACTCCTCAACATCCTTGCATTGATCAACAGTAACATACTGATGCCAAGATCGGTAGTCCATGATGGTGTCCGTGTGCTCCAAGGTGACATCTTTCTGGAACCTGACTCTTGCCTCCATAGCATCCGAGTACACTGCTTGAGCTCCTCTATCCAACTCATCTATGAGCTTTCACATCATTGTCTTCAATGCGGTTGGACCAGCAACATACTTATGCATGATGTCTGCACTAATGGGCAAGTCTATGCTAGTGGCGATGCGCATCAACTGTCAAAGTATGAGTCAAGCTCTAGTCAGACCTGTGCCTTAGTCTTCACCTAGGTGAGAGTCCCAATAGATGGGATCGCATGTGCGCGCACCACAACATCCATACTCGTGAACACACGTGCATGGGAATCTTGTATACTAGTGATGAGCTGCAGGATCTCTTCATAGTTACGGATCTAACTTCGGATACATGCGTTAAGCTCGACTGCACTAGCCTTCATCATCTTAGGCAAGTGAAGTGGGGCTCCCTTGTATCTCATCTTCCATGTTTGCATATAATCAACAACAGCATGAAAGTTCGTCAAGATACGTGCTCTTCTAACACATCGTTGTTTCCATCCGTTGAGATAGATGACTGCCTTATGCACTGTGGCAAAATTGGAGTACAACGCTTGCATAATTGTGTCAAGGGACAATAGTTCATCTAGTATTTCCTTCTTTAGTTCATCTCGGGCAGATGTTGTCACCAACTCTCCTCCTTACTTGGTTGTCTGTAGTTCCTTAGTCATTCGCTCATTCTCATCTATTAGAAAGCGAACACTTGAGCTAGTGCCTTTGACATACACTCTGGTTGCATCGGCTAAGGCTATTGGATGTTTTTGCATGTCAGACATGAACACTCATTCCTCAACTTGCGCAGGAGATGTATGGTCATCCAGAGTCGACACTCTACGAGACTACACAAATCTATGTTGAGACTCGTCAAATGAGATGTTGTGCATCTCTCCTTCCGGCTAATCTCTGAGGATCTCAGTGCCTCCTCGGTCGCTTGAGACTTGCTCATCATCTGGATGTGGTGAAGCAGGTAATTCGACCTCTTGGTGATGAGGCATAAGGTCAATGTCCTGTTCCGATTCCCATTGCTCCATATCCGTATCCAACTGTTGAAGTGCTTTCTCTATCTCACGAGCGAAGTCCTGCTCCTTCCATGGTTCAACCTGTCTGCCTGATGCCAGCTGTTCTGATGAATCCACTACCAATACGGGAGTTGTTTCATCTGTTTTCACATGTTGCGCCCCCTGCTATACCTATTTTTGTTTCACTTCCCTCTCCTGTTTGTGCAGCTCTTGTTCCTTCCCGAGTTGCTTCTTCAGCTCATGCAAATCCTTTTTTGTTCCCTCCATTCTTCTCTTCTCCCTCTGCCTTTGCACGATTTGCTTGTCATGCTATTGCCTCTTTGCCTCTATAGCCAAAGTAGTTTTCTCTACCATTGGATTTGCTCGGAACTTGCAGCTTTTCTCTTCCTCCATGCGATCGACAATCTTCCTCTTTCCCTTGTCGTACACTGGTATGCTTGCCTCTGCTGCTATTGCTGCTGATGCTGGTGCTCTCCGGGATGCTGCTTCATGTTGCTTCGCTAACCACTCCACGGTGAAGCCGACCTGTTCATTGGGTCTAGAGAAACTGTAGCAATATCTCCATTGGTCCTCCTCGGCCCAATGAAATTCCTGGTGGATCCAGTTGAATTGTACTCTCGTGCAGTGATCTTTCACAATACAATGTGGGTCATAAGGATTGTAACTTCGGAGGTCGAATGGATACTTCGTCATCTATTCTACTTCGACATCCACTTGCTCGAAACTTTGGATCTCATATAACCCAATCCGCAATGGAAGAACGGGCCAAGGTGCCTTCTTATTCTGGTGTAATTTAGCTGTCAATCCTACTAAGATGTGATATCCAAGGCAAACTTTGGTAGAACATGCGGAGGCTTATCCGTGCTGAACATTCGTATGAAGGTGTTGGACAGTGAGGCATACCAATCAGCAATGTATATCAGTGACTCCATTGCTGCCCTCGACATGCATGGTGGATCTTGTTCGAATATCATCTTGTAAACTGGGGTGACAAAATGATCAGACAGCCGTGTGATAACTCCTTTGAAGTTTCATTCAGACAACAACTTATAATATGCATTCACAGTAGTCTTCGTCGGTGACCATGCCCACTCTAAGCTTGGGAACTCCTGTCAGGCAAAGATTGCATCTAAGATGTAGGCGGACATGTATATCTCTGCTTGCATACTTTTGGGTGATTGTTGAGCCTTCATTACCTATTCATTCAGCTAATGAGCCAACATGCCAGACCAACTACATGGTTTTCCTAGTTTCCATGCTTTCTTGGCCATACAGTCAACATAAAAATATGACCAAGTATTGATATGCCTTCTGCAGTATCTTCGTCTTGTAGAACTGGTTGGGTGTCATTCTGAATCTAGCCGACTCCTTTACCCAGTTCTTAAGAATGTCTCTGGAGTTGGGAATGCTGCTGGGTAAGCTCAAGGGAGTCTCCATGATATTCATGGGCTTTGACATCTGATACATCTCATCATAATCCTATGCCGAGAAGGTTGCAATCTTCATCCCGCTGACACTGCGCAAATTCATCGTCTCGGGATCAGTGTGTGAGACAGTCCAATGTATCATGTCTGCGCATGGGAATGTGTGGTATATGCATGCAATCCGATACAATATGGACTTGTGAATGTTCATATACACCTGGCGGTCTTCGAGGTCTTCCCTGAAAGTGCTTGCAAATGCTTCATTAACCTCTTGCCATTTCAACTTGATGTCCTTGTCTAGAAACAACTTGGTATCTTCATAGATCAGTAGACATGTAGACACTTGTTCAACTACTGCTCCAGTTTCACTTCTGTTAGTGTCCTCTGATCCTGCTCTCTTGGAGGTCATTGATCTTGTACTGCTAAGAGGTAGATGAACACCTGAAAGATCTAGAGACAAAGCAAAATGCATGGCAAGAAATTTGTCGGAGAAAAACCAAAGAAAATTCGGGGAATGACATAACACATACCTGGGGAATGATAGGAAAAGATTGCGCAATTTCTTCTGGGAGGATGGGTGACTGGCTACCAGAACTGCGCAAAAGGCAGTTTGGGCTATCTAGGAGGCAAGACTGGCTGCTGGATTTGCGAAATGCGCAATCCATACTAACTGCTGACTACCAGGATTGCGTAATGCCAATTCCTGCTGGAAATGACTGCAAGCTCAAGGATTGCATTCCGCAATTTTCTGGGCCAGCAATCATTGTCCCTCATACACGTGCAAAGAAGTCTTGGAGGACAGTGCATGGGCAGAAATGTACATTTATGGAGAGGAAGACAGAGTCTTCCTTCCCCAGATTGTGCAATGTTGTCTCGGTGAGGCAGAGCCCCGGCCAAGGCTGGCCAACTCGCCAATGGGCAACTGAAAGCAAATGCGAAAGTGAATGCATGGTGACACTAAGTGGAATTAGAAGTGATTTATCGTGCATGTAAACATTGAATGTAAGATTCAATATACAGATCAACATGCATGTGGGTGAAGCGAGTTGCCGAATCGGCGACCGTTCATGCAAAATAGTTTCATGCATGTGACAAAAGTGAGAGAGCAACGAAAATTGAAATGGTGCTATTACAATCTAGTATACATGTAAACGACAGAAAGAATTCAAAGAAATCAAGCAAATGACACTCACACAAGCAAAAACATACAAAATAACAAAAATGCTGGAAAAGACAAGTTGAGACCACTTACCCGTGAATATCTGAGCCAGATGTGTCGAAGAGTCCTGGATGTGCTGTGGAATGTCATAGATCGAATATCGATGTGAAATAATGAGCTCTGATGCATCGAATAAATAAGTTTGAGCTTATGACGCTCATGCCACAAATCTAGGAAAAAGCAACACTTGGAAGAAAGGTTCTAAAACGATTTTGCATGTAACCTCTGGCTGCTAAAAATAGCTCCCTGAAGCATGGGATGATTTTTGCATTTTTCCTTTTGCTATTCCCAGAAAAGGAAATTCATGCATGCAAGTCAAGTTTCCTTGGGCCCGGGTGGAACTGGTTAACCTAATTGCTCAACTACTGGGAGAAAATACACATTTCTAGATGGGAGTTGGGCTGGATGCCTAGGAGATTTGCGCAATTTTTGGGTAGAGTAGCTAACTACTTCCCAAGATTGCGCAATTCCTAGGCTGAGAAGGCCTACTGGGAAGGATTGCGTAATTCTAGAGCCCAGCAGGTTGCCAGACAGAATTGCGCAATTTCTGGAGGGAAGGTTGGTTTCCCTCCAGAATTGCACAATTTCTTGGGGGAGCTTCTCAACCTACAGCTGGACCAAGTCCAAATGAACAAACTGTGAGGGTAATGCATCAAGCTTTGATCGCAGGCTGTCTTTGTGCAAGAAAACACTGAAGCTTGTGTACTTGACGAAGCAAGACAAGGTGTTGTGAAAGGTTGGTAAGGAGGCTCCAAAATGAAGCTAAGGAAAAAAATTTGAGGGTGGTGGTAGCTGCTACAACACAAGGCATAGGCCTTTCTATTCTTATTTTACCAAATGAAAACCTCCTTATCTAAAGTGGGCTTTGCAGGTGCATTATCTCCTTCTCCTTCACAAAATCCTCTCCACAACTCATTGAAAATGAGAGTGTGTTTCATCTTCCTTGACCATTCAGGATAGTTCTCTTTTCCAGAGAGAATTACTCCAACAATTGATATTAGTGAATGCATTTTAAAATCTGTGTACTGTGTAAAAAATGTATTATGCTTGCAATATACTGTGAAAAAATTCACTTTTGGTGGTAATTTCTGTTAAAAAAAATGCATTTTGATATATATATATATATATATATATATATATATATATATATATAATACATAGTTATTACTTGGAGGATGGTTATATGAGGGAGGTGGTATATGGTGGAGGTGAGTATATGGGGAGGTGTTAACCAGCGGAGGAGTATATATTACCAGCAGAGGTAACACGAGGCATATATTATAACTGTCAGAGATATGTTATATAACGTGGAGGTGTTGTATGATATATTTCAGAGCTCTCGGGTATATACATATGGCGGGGTCGACATGACTGTGAGAAAGGTAGAGTCAGAGAAGGATTCACGAAGAGCACACAAACAACACAAAATTACGTCTCCTTTTAGATAAAATTACATTGAAAAAACACACATATTAAATTTCAGAGGAAACAACTTTACAATGAAGCTACATTCACGGCTGTTATAGACATATTTAGGCACTGAAACCCCAATCACATATGTCCATAAACCAAGGGCTTCTAAACCCCTAAAAGTGTTGTTTCATACCCTAAAGGATCAAGGTCAACTGATTACATCATTTCCTAGAAGTTCTCCCTGAAAAACTGCTTAGAACTGGTCAAAACTGGATCATCTCACCTGCTCCATGGCCAGGGTGCGATGCATCTCACCTTGTACACACAGAAGGTGTGATGCATACTGAAAATGCCTTCTGTAGGGTGCGATGAGCGAGAATAGACAAATGGCAGAGACAATTTGCTAAGTGGATGATCAAGGAATCTTCTAGAAACTTCTCATATGACACTTGCCTCTCAGAATTCGCCCAGGGATGAGTAAGAGATCAATGAAATATCCAAGTGGAACCAAGAACTATCAGTGGAATGACACTAATCAAAAACCCAGAGCTGACTCACACCTCTACAAATATCTATATATGGATCCCTCATCTTAGAGATCCGGAGGGAAAAGGCTGGAATTTTGTAATTTGCAAGAAAGTGCTGTTGGTTTCTCTTTGAAGACATTGTTGGGTGATCTTGCTTTGTATGAGGTGAAGAGGGATTTCATGCTGGGAGGATGGTGCTGGGTCTGACCAATGGGTTGTAATCCTCTCTTCTGCTACTTCTATCAATAAAGCTATTTGAGTTTTCCTCCATATTCTTGTATATCTCTAAATCTTGTATTGATATATGCATTTGTATGGTTAATATACATTTGATCCTATATTGTTTATGGTTATAGATCTCTATGCTTTGATGGTATTATGCTTCTTTGACTCTACAGGTGCTCTTTGAAGTGGGACAAGTAAGGAAGGAGTGGCGAAATTTTGTCAAAGGGGAAAGGAAACAAGCAAGGAGCCAAGCGAAAGACTGAGGTTGGTACTCTCTGCTTCTTTCTCATCTATCTCTCATAAAGGAAAACACAAGTGACTTTAGTTTGTTTGTTTCTAAGATAGCTACATGTCTTAGTGGGACTAGCAGCTCTGAATAGACACTAGTTTTCCCGATAACAAAATGGAGACTCCACTGGGGAGTGAATAGTTTGATTTCTTGTTTATATTTGTTTGCTTCATAAACTACAGACAGAGCCTGAAGTTAAGCTAGCTAGCCTTCGAACTACATTTTCTATGCAAGTGCAAAGTAGATCAACACTGCTTCAATCAATCTCTGGGTTTGTTTATGAACTGAACAATTGACTTGCAAACATCCTAAGTGCCTTGGTGGTAGCTCAAGAAACCTCATTAGATCAGCCCCTATACTTTGTATTTACTGACTATCATTAGCTCAGCCTAAATCCCTAAACTAAGTTACAAACTGTGACCAAAAACCAAGTTAAAGTCTCATCGCTGGACCATCGCATTGTCTCCTTTTGGTAGACTGGATGCATCGCACCTCCCGTGTGCAGTAGGTGGGATGCATCCCTGTTTCCCTGTGTTACAAGTGCGATGATCAGATAAGACTGTTTCTGCCTCCAGATTTTGGTTTTTTCTTCACTGTCTTTAGCTTTATTCAGGAGTTTTGTTGTTTGTGATCAGTATACCACTGTTGAAACTCCCTTCCTTTGCATTATTCAGCCTCCATTGTACAAAGAATTGTGAATGTTTTTATGTATTTTTCGCCATTTACAGTTCTCCTTTACAAAAAAGTAGCTTAATCAAATTGTCGTCTTTTGATTTGAAAGTGTCGCAAGTGTCATTTTCAATCAAAGAAAAGAATCCTACTCTTTTTGATGGTCAATTACACTGTTACTCTTGTATTTGATCTGAATTAATAGTATTTCAAGTGTCGAAAGCAGTTTTCAATTCAAAATCGCAAAGTGTCGTCCTTGTCTTCCTTTCGTTTTTTGAAAAGAAAATTGTTAGTACTGTCGCTTTGAAAGAAAAGATAATTCAGATTTGTACTTAGCATTCTTTTGGTCATTCACACATTAAGAAAGCGGAAAACAAATACATGCATGTTCATTTGCATTTAGACTGCTCGTTGATTTTGATCTAGGACAGTGCATTCTAGTGTGTGCTCTCCGCTCTATGTTGAAAGAATTTCGCTTCTCTTTCCTTAGTAGCTAGGATTTTCATTGCAAAAAGAAGAGTAAATGATAGTTTATCATCTTAGTTTGCATATTTAAGAATTGGATATCTACATCACGCGGTGAACCTTAAGGGAAAACTTCTTAAGAAAGATCAACTGTAAAATAAATTCAATGAACATAAAAACGCTTTGGAACCTAACGCACAACATCTAGAAGTCTAGGCTAGAGACGTATTCTGACGTCGTAAAGCCTGGTAATTGTCGCTTTCATTGTAGGTTGGGTGATTCCTCCTCTTTGAGACGACAAGTGCCAGTACGGACTTGTGCTCCCACATACCGTCGAGTATATATTGGGAGACCACAATAGGCTATATCCTTTATCCTTAGGAAGCCGTGTCTGCCGCCCTAACAATTGCAATGCACTCAACACAACATTAGGGAAGATTGACTGTCGTACCATAAAAAGTATTCTGCAGTTTTGTGATTGGTTTGGTAATCCCTCTATCTATATTTCTAGACTAGTCTCTTTCGTTCCTTTTTAGACTCCTTAAAGGAAAAGGTCCATCTGAGCACTTGTCACTTCAAGCTCATTAAAAATTGAAGGCGACTAGAGTCATCTTTAGCTTTTTCTCGACTCTTAAAAATTGAAAAAGCAAGTTGTGTCAAAGCGTCTAAAATTCATTTAATTCGGAATAACATTCTCCCCTTTTATTTTGAGTTGATCAAGTAATCCGCAATGGTGGAAGAAAGTCAATCAAAACCCCGTCGCTCGCGGAGACTAACAAGTCAGCTGTCTTTGCTCTGGAAACGAAACCATTCCAGGCCAAGCGGACTCGTTTAACTGGGTCAAAATCTCCTGGTTTGTTTGAAACTTGTGTTTCAACATCCTTAGAGACTCCAGTTACTCCAACTGTTTCTGGTATCCTTGCCTCTACAAAAGAAGTTCTGCAGTTATAAGATGACATTAGAACTGATCCTCGTGTAACAGTAAACACTTCTATTCCTGAACCAGCTCCATCTAGGGTTGATTCGGAAGGTGTTACCTCTCTAGCATCTGTCTCTACAGAATCTATACCTTCTTTGGCACCAGAAATATTTTACGGACCTGACGGTCTACCTCTTCCACTTGCATTGATTGCTATAGAAGAGATTACGGAGGATTTTCCATCTAGTACTCCATCGCATTTTGGAACTGGGATCCACCTATATCCTTCTACTTCAGAAGTTAGTCCTCCATCGCATTTTGGAACTGGGATCCACCTATATCCTTCTACTTTAGAAGTTAATCCCCCTTCATCGCAAGTTCCTGTAGAATCACTAGGAAGTCTTTTGGATAGACTCAATATGTCTGGACAACCATCGACATCTAAGATTGTGTCATCCGATATAGCAGTAGCATAACCTCCTGACACCACTCCAACGATGTTCGCTGGTATACCATCTGTCCCAACTAGCTCTCAACCGCTAGAGGAAGTCCACCCAGGGACTGTTTCGACAGTATGGTCTGTTCCCGTTTGTTCATCTGGAATAATATCTGGAATTTCTTATGTTGAGTCTCAACAAATTGATCCTTCACAACAATATCAATTTGGGCAGTCCGATCTCCAAAGGCCAATCTTTCCTTTGAGCACTGGATTGCCACCATATGGGGGGCAGTATGCCCTTTCATTGTTCCCTCCGGGAGAACAACCATATGAGAGTTCACAACCGAATTCGGGTCAAGTTGGAATCACATCCAGTGGTTGGGTGCCAATACTGCCTCAACAACCAAGAGTTGTATACTCAATGCAACCAAGTCTACCTGTGTCGAATATCCCCACTACACCGGCTATTATGACGGTGTTGCAAGTACAAGCGTTGCCTGTTGTATGCCAACCTCAAGTTTCTCAGGTCGTAATACAACAGCCTCTTGTCTCCATGATGCAACCACAATTGCCGATTGGTGGCTCCTTAACTGGAGTGACTCAGGCTCAAACAGGTACTATTACCCCTCATCTTGGTCAAACATCCAGTATTGGGCAACAACAAATGGTTTCACAACCATGGCTGGTGCAACATCAACAACTGCAATTCCAACAAGCTTACCGAGGACCTGAGCAAAAAAACTTTGCCAGTAATGGGCAGCCGTATATTCAAAACAGTTATCATCAATCATATCAAAATGGTTATGCCCAACAACCTTATCAAAGTTATCAGCATCAAATACATTATGCTGGTATGCAAAGACCCATTGCTCAGGCGATCCCATCTTATCCTGGGTATGCTTCGCCGAACCTGAATCAACAGTTGCCCTTCGTGGTGACTTTAGAGTTACCGGATCTAAATCGGCTAACAAACAATCCAATTGCTTATTCCCCTTGGAGGCCAGTGATTCCTCATAAACTTCTGTCAGATATTCCTAAATTCAATGGAAATCCGAGTGAAGATCCGTCGAATCATGTGATGACCTTTCATCTATGGTGTTCCTCCAACACTCTAAATGATGATTCGATTAGGCTTCGCCTTTTTCAGCGAATGTTAACTGGTCTGGCAGCAAAATGGTACATCGAATTGCCTAGAGCTTCATTCGATAACTTTAGCGCCCTTGCCACCACCTTTTTAACCCATTTTTAGTTACCGATAAGGTACGAAACAGGAACGGAGCTTCTTACCAATTTCAAGCAGATGACGGCCATTCACATATCTGATCATATTCATGAGTGGCGACGTCATCGTAGAATGGTAAAAACATATGTTCTTGTTCAGCTGCTAGCTGAATGGTTTATTAAGTCATTGTTACCTTCTATTACAAAAGATGTGGCAAAGGGAGGAGTCGTCATTGAAGAGCAAGTCATTGCTCGTGCGCAATATCTTGAATTGATCTATACTCAGTCTGGCATGCTCTATGACAAAATCCTTGATGCTCCTAGACCAGATTTTTCTATTCCTCCTCCTCCTAAATAAAAAAAAGACTCTCATGCCGGCGATGGTGTGATAGGTACGACCAGCACGAAATTCACAAAGGCTACATCTAAGAAAGCCCGTAAGGTTTCTGGTCAAAATGCAAATGAATAACTTCTCGCCTCAGAGGTTAATGCCATGTTGACCGATAAAGGCAAAGAACCGAAGCAACCAGGAGGAAAGAAGAAAAATAAAGGGAAAAAGAAGAAGCAGGATGATTCGTCTCCTAAAAAATCTTCTGCAAACCCTTCTGGGCAAAGGAAACCTCCTTCGGGGTGTCAGATATGTGATGAGGATCATTGGACGAAAGATTGTCCACATAAAGTTGAAATTAAGAAATTCTTTAAGAATTCAAAAACTTCAGCGATATTGACTGATCCATTTCCAAACCCAAAAACCAATCTAGTTGCTAGCGACAATGCTTCCCCATCCCAAGTGCTTATGTTGTCCATTTCAAAACAGCAAAATGATGCTTTGATATCGACAAGGAATAAAGATTATGGGAATCCACAGCTGTCGAATAACAAGGCTACTAATCAACCTAGTAGTTCGACAACAACTTCAACTGAAGTTGTGCCACCCATCATTCCTGAGCTAACGATAAAGCCGCCAAATGGAGTAGTACAAAAATCGACATTTAATCCTCATGCCAGAGTAGCACAAATATAATATAGTGGAGGATCTGGCCTAATCGCCATCTGCTATGTCGACACTTGAAGTACTATAAAATTTCCCCTCCCAAAAGCAGGCTCTATTATCAGTAATAGGTGGGATTGACCCAGTGGATTCCAATCTTGTGGCCTTTAATCATAAAGGATATGAACCCCAATTACTAGCTCAACTCGCTTTCCTCATCCAAGTGAAAGCCCTCAATAAAAATGTTCATCGAACAGTTATTGATGAGGGGGCATCTACATGCATTATGTCAATGAGTTGTTGGAAAACATTAGGCTCACCACCCTTGTCGCGATCGTCAACGACATTAAAAGCATTCGATGGATGAACATACACCCCATACGGGATTTTAAGTAACTTGCAAGTTGAACTAGGGGGAAAAACAATAGAAATTGACGTCGAAGTTATCGATGGAAACCTCGATTACAATATCCTACTGGGAAGGCCCTAGATTTATGCTATGGCTGCAATTGTGCCAACATAATTTAGAAAGATTGCATTTCCTTTTCAAGGAGGAATTACAATCGTTGACCAACAAACCTTCCTCCCCAACAGTTCACGAGTTACGGGAAGCATCTCGATGATCCATGGAAGCTCTCAATCACTTCAAAATATTGGAGTAGGCCTACTAAAAGACCCTACATTGATGGGTACTTTTGCTCTACCGCCTCTGAGTAATCTGGCGGAAGTATCCACGGTGGAGACCTGCAATATGATATCTTCTATATCTAAAAGATTCACAAGATTCCTGAACATTTTGTCAGCATGGATCATCGCCATTTTAGAAATATTGTAGCAATCAATTTTCTTGGCCTAGGGGGCAAACCCAAATCAACGTTCATCGAGTGTTTGGATAGATAGGTCTAAGGAATATGGCACCTATTCAGATCCTTGGTCGCATGTACATTCTACAGACGAAGGAATCATTCAGTCAATGATGATAGGAGAGGCACCATGGGAAGATTACCACCATCGTTCGCATCTTTCGGATTATCACGAAGACTATTCCAGCGACCTTAATCATCCTTCAGTTTTTTATTTTCTATCAAATACTGTAAATACGGTGGATTTTGAGGATGGTTCTTATCTCGTGTCGACCTCGTTAAAAAATGAAACAAGGAGTAATGAGGATAGTTCTTTTACTGTGTCAACCTCATTAAAAAATGAAACAAATCCCTTTCCAAATCGAATCTTTGATTACGATCTTGTAAAATCCAAGTCGAGTCTTTCAAAGATATCGAAGGTAAACCTTCATTCCAACCACCGTGTTGAATGCAATGAAGCATGGGGGGCATGCACCTCGATTTGCGTTATTATGTTGGGGGCATGAAAACTTATCACGAGCAATGTTTTCGCAAAGTTCAAGCTCGTTAAAAAATAAACCTAGCCATGAGCAGTTTTACGTGAAGTTCAAGCTCGTTAAAAAATAAACCTAGCAACGAGCATATGTTCCACTAGAGTTTAAGCTCATTAAAAAATGAACCCACCTTCGGTAAATAACCATTGCTATCGCATAATTATTAGCTTTTAAACCTTGGTCGTGTTCCTACCATCACCTCCACTCTTTTTTAGCCAATCATATGCCTCCATTTGATTGTTTACCCCTTTTGAGGAACCGCTGCGACGAGTGATCCTATTATCCACCTTCTTTACACTATCGTGATTGAAAATTTCCAAACCTTACCGGAACCAGTTGCTATTCGAAAACATCACTCATTCCTCAAAAAATGAGTCTCCTTTAAGCTCTTTTCATCTGACTCGTAAAATATGAAAAGATTGCTGAGCAATTTGCCTCTCTAGCTCATTAAAGTGATTGGAAGTGCCATCCCTCCTCTAGATTTTAATCTTTTTGGACCTAAGGGATTATTACACAAAAAGATCAAGCGTTTGTCTTGTTTGGCTCGTTAAAACTATCAAAAAGTCATCCCTTTCGCATTGTTTTATACTTTTTCGGACTTAAGGGATTATATTACGAAAAAGGAATATTGGAGTTTCCTTTCCATCTCTTTTCAGACTCTCTAAAATTGAAAAGAACCGAGTTATCCTTGTCGTTAAACTTGTTAAAACAATAGTGATAAACTTGTCCATGCAGACAAGAGCGAGTCTCACTGTCGCTAGGCTCATTAAAACATAGCGACGGGTTTGCTCGAAGGGAAAATTATAGAACAAGCATATGTTATCCTCCTCAAGCTTAACAAAAATAAAGAGGTATTGGTCAAAAATGACTGGGGAAAATTGGGAAGAAAACTTGAAGAAACTTTATTGGTAGCAAGTTGCTCTTGAACATGACACTTTCACTCCATCACCATGATTGAGTCGGGTTGGGTTATTCCGTTCACTGGTCATATCACCATTGGTCCATCGTACCATCCACTTTTGGGGTTAATGCTACCAATCCATTTCAGTGTCGCTGATATGTTCAAGAGAAGTCGCTCAGAGAATTCACCAACCCAACTTGTGTCTCATCCGCTGCAATACCTTCACGCTTCATTCTTTCATGACTGCCACCGTGAACCTTGTATCATCATATTGTTTTCACCTCCACAAAATAATTTGCTCCATTCTATGTCGTAGATGTGGGATTCATTAATTCCCTCCTACGATGGGTCACTTCTTATCGACATCAGCTCATTATCCAAGAAGTCGACCTAGGAACAACCCTTTCATTACTTTGAAGCTTGCATGCCTCAATGGCAAGTTTCTCACTTCCGGCGACAGGTTTACATCAATGACCTTCGACCGAAAGATTTTGCGTGGTGTTCGATGTCAAGTCCCATTTTCACACCACGTGAATTGTACTGCAGTACCTTGAGGGTCATTATCATTATCAGTGATTCCTCTCGCGCCTGTTAACAACTTACATCATTGGCTGGTAATCAAGCGATGTCTTTCCATGTTCGACATCAGAACATCTTTTCACATGGATCGACTTGTACTTCGAGCGAAGATGGAACGAGTTTGAAGACCCCGAATCTAGTTTCATCCATTCGGGCTGCGATATATTCAGGAAAATAAAGACATCAAAATGTACATCATTACTGCACAGATAATCATCCAAGCTGAGGGATGATGGATCTACCAGAATCATCAGTCTGCCACACAGACGATTGTCTGTCCTATGTACATGAAAATTAATTTATAAAGCTGAGCATGGGAATGCCCGCCTCAGCTAGATCATGAAAATATTATGAAGATAATGTATTGTATTGTATCTTATTACAGGTCACCTTCCAATGCGAAAAACCTCGGATCCTCATGATAAAGCATTTTACCCGACATTAAAAGATTTACGACCTCTTGCTTTAGGGGGCAACTGTTATAGACATATTTGGGCACTGCAACCCCAATCACATATGTCCATAAACCAAGGGCTTCTAAACCCCTAAAAGTGTTGTTTCATACCCTAAAGGATCAAGGTCAACTGATTACATCATTTCCCAAAAGTTCTCCCTGAAAAACTGCTCAAAACTGGTCAAAACTGGATCATCTCACCTGCTCCATGGCTAGGGTGTGATGCATCTAACCTTGTACACACGGGAGGTGCGATGCATACTGAAAATGCCTTCTGTAGGGTGCGATGAGCAAGAATAGACAAATGGCAGAGACAGTTTGCTAAGTGGATGATCAAGGAATCTTCTAGAAACTTCGCATATAATACTTGCCTCTCAGAAATCAATGAAATCAATGAAATCAATGAAATCTCCAAGTGGAACCAATAACTATCAGTGGAATGACACTAATCAAAAACCCAGAGCTGACTCACACCTCTACAAATATCTATATATGGATCCCTCATCTTAGAGATCCGGAGGGAAAAGGCTGGAATTTTGTAATTTGCAAGGAAGTGTTGTTGGTTTCTCTTTGAAGACATTGTTGGGTGATCTTGCTTTGTATGAGGTGAAGAGGGATTTCATGCCGGGAGGATGGTGCTGGGTCAGACCAATGGGTTGTAATCCTCTCTTCTATTACTTCTATCAATAAAGCTATTTGATTTTTCCTCCATTTTCTTGTATATCTCTTAATCTTGTATTGATATATGCATTTGTATGGTTAATATACATCCGATCCTATATTTTTTATGGTTATAGATCTCTATGCTTTGATGGTATTATGCTGCTTTGACTCTACAGGTGCTCTTTGAAGCAGGACAAGTAAGGAAGGAGTGGCAAAATTCTATCAAAGGGGAAAGGAAACAAGCAAGGAGCCAAGCGAAAGACTGAGGTTGGTACTCTCTGCTTCTTTCTCATCTATCTCTCATAAAGGAAAACACAAGTGACTTTAGTTTGTTTGTTTCTAAGATAGCTACCCGTCTTAGTGGGACTAGCAACTCTGAATAGACACTAGTTTTCCCAATAGCAACGGTTCTAAGAATTTGATCAAAATTTCCCTTCTCATTAAATCGCCTAACCTCCTCGACTAACTCGTTCACAGCTAGGTATCTTTATACTTATAATTAACCACGAGGATGAGAAGGAGATTTCAAAATACCAGTGTATAATGGGGAGTGTACTAGCTGTAGATGCACGTACAGGATCAAAACTCCATAGACATCAGCAAGAGATGTGAAAATATTTTTCCCATAAACTTCAACAAACTAGCGAGGAAATGCCACCAACCATACTCATTCAATCGTACAATAGTGTTGTAATTAATGCATAGTCCTCCTCAGCAAGGAACTCGTCATAGAGACAATTTCCATGACATCTTGAGTTTGCAACCCAGCACATATATACACCTCCGACTTAACGCACCATGCACCTCCGGCTCAACACGCCATGCACCCAAGTGCAACACGATACCATACGACTTTGATTTAGGGTATAGGAGTAACATAGAACGATTTGTCTAAGGACATAGGATGTAATTAATAAAACTACTTGAGAGACAATATATGATAGAGAATGGTAGGACAATGAATCAAGATAGATTTTCTATCAAAGGAGAGGTGTAGAAGACAAAGAATAATGGCAGACAATGACAGGAGATACAACAAAACAACTAATTTTGGGAGCTGGCTCTGATACCATGTCAGGCCAGGAGGTAACTCCTCAAAGCGAATTGTGATTTTGCATTGAGATTGATAATATATATATATATATATATATGGAGGGAGAGAATCTTGGGTTTCATATCCCAGTGTCTCTTCAACTTCTAATTATCCTTATTTTCTTATTTATAATATTTACATGGATTCACCTAATCCCAAAGATTAGGTGTCAACAATTGGTTATATATATATTTTTTACCAAAATAATCCACATAAATTCTTTAATAATCATTTTAAGTATCTCCTCCTTCATCTTCCATGAATATAAACAGCAACTGAGGTTGCTTCGGGATTCCACCATTTTAACTCATGGTTCCATTTTCTAACCAAGTTGGAAAATGCTACTTAGTCTTTCTCTGAGTTCTCATGAGCAACATGATTGCATTCATCAATACAATATCTATTGTCTTACTATTTTTGTTTTGATTTTTAATGAGTCAAATATCAAGGAAAACATGAATTTTCCTAAAAGGTTTTGATTTTTTCATGTAAATAGGTAGCGTTGCCTATGTATAGTCTAACTATAGTTGTTGTACTATATTTTATAAGCGACATCATCTCTAGGGTCTTTTGTAACTGAGTTTACCTATGTACTTTTATAATTCCATACATTCTATAGAAGTTAAACAATCATTTTTTTATATACATACTTCTGGAAAGTCATTTATATATGTACAGATTTCCTTGTATTCTATATCATTTAGTTTTTGTATCTATGTAACATAACCTAGACAGAAAAGGGTTTCTCTTTCTCTATTATAATGGTAGTATTATTTATCTAAACTATACAGTTTACACCAATAATCTTTTCTTTGATATTGTAATAGCGATAACTATTTTGAATTTTCTATTATTTTGATATAATCGAAATCTAATGATGTGTGTTATTTTTATACACAAAATTATTTTTGTTTGCTTGTACAAAGAAATACTTGTATAGTTACACATAAAAGAGTGAAATTTTGCATGTATCCATTGTTCCCTTTCATATACTTTTATATCATTATTTTTAGTTATTTTGAACTTTACTAAGTGACGAAATATGTATTTAAATTAACATTTTCTTGAGCAATAACAAACTTTTATATAATAACACTTCAACAAAAATAATATCTACGCAAAAAAAAAAAAAAAAAAAAATCAATTGGTTTTGTTACAATGCTTTCGAACACGAAAACAATACAATAATAATACAAAAGTTTTCTTCATAGTTAATTCTATTGATTTCTTCTCAATAACACTTTCTTGTAAAAGACCCAAATAATACAAAGAGGAAACTCACAATTTTATTTTTCAAGAACAAATAACTTATTTCCATTTCATTCTATAATTTAGCTTCAAATCTAGGACATAATGCTCAATTATGCGTAAAGAAGTATACTTAGAGATACCGAATTGAAAATTTCTCATGGGAAAATAAAATCGAGCACTTGGCTCCTCCCAACCTTAACACAGTCTCTATTGGTCCCCCCGAGCAACCAGGCATCTAATTCTCTGTATATATTTTTTTTCTTCTTCTTATCAGTCTCTCTAATTTTCTCTCAGAAAAATTATGAGACATGCTAGAATTTAAATATTTTTTTATCCATCAGCCACTTTTGAGTGGTTATTAACTACCTCTATGTCATCAACAGGTGGTAGGTAGTTAGTTTCTCATTAATGTCCTCTTGTTTCCCAAATCTGGAGACAACTTCCTCTCTTCTAGGAAACATTAAATTTTCCAATACAATAATTCCATAATCAAATATAATCACCCAGATTAGATGCCTAGAACTTGCTAATGTATAAAATAATTTTCCAAAATAAATTGCATCCTTTTCCTCTTTCAACCATATGTACTTCAACTATTAGTTTCCCATTTTTTTAATTCCTAATACAAAAGATAAATACAACTTTACAACAACAACTATACATCGGCTATTATTAGCAAGATTGTTGATAATTAAATATTCGTTTGTCTTTCTAATGTAGCATACTAACTCAAAATATTAAATTATTATACATGTGAATATAATGAAGTCCTTGAAATGAGAGATGTCAAATCTTCCCCTGCTGAAATTTGACATTGTCTCGATGTCTCAATCAATTCTTCCTTTTGGAATCCATTTCATAATCTAAACCATGGAAGGAGAAGCTTCCTTAAAAGAATCCTCCAATTATCGGGTTGCTTCCTCTGGAGTGAAATGTTTCCATTGAACCTTAAAATGTACCACATCTCTATTCCATAGGGTAACCACCCTCTAGTCTAGAATACATACTGGTTTTGTTAGGAACTCTCCCTCTGGTTCCACCTGTAACCCATGTCAATCAATCACATGAGCAGGATCATGCACATATTTCTTTAATAATGAAACATGAAATACATTATGAATCTTAATGTTGGATGGTAGGGCTAGTTGGTAAGAAACAGGTCCAAATCTAGCTAACATTTGAAACGACCCACAATATCTAGGAGATAGCTTAGCACATTTTCCAAGCCTAAGTGTAATTTTCTTAGGTTTGACTTTCAAATATACATGATTTCCCACATTGAATTATTTTTGGGTTCTCTTCAAATCCACATAACTCTTTTGATGATCTTGGGCTATTTTCAAAGTCTGTTTGACTTGCTTGACTATCTCTTCCATTTCTCTTAACATGTCAGGTCCTAGTATCAATCTATCTTTAGGGTGATCCCAACTCAATGGTATATTGCATCTTCTCCCATACATGACTTCAAATGGACTCATTTTTAAAGAAGTTTGATATCCATTTTTTTGGCAAATTTAGCTAAATGTAGGTAATCCTCCCATTTAGTTTGTTTGTCCTTCACATGTATCCTTAGCATATCTTCCAATATCTTATTGGTCCTTTATGTTTGACCATCAGTTTGAGGATGATAGGATGTGCTAAAGTTTAACTTACTTCCCATGTTTTCAAATAATCCTTTCCAGAATTTGGAGGTGAACTTAGCATCTCTATATGAAATTACAACTGTAGGTACCCCTTGAAGTTTGAAAATCTACTTCATAAATATTTCTACAATATTTATAGCCTTAAATGTGGATTTGACTAGAATAAAGTGTGTTACCTTGCTGAGTTTGTCAACTAAAACCATAATAACATCATGTTGTTTTCTACTTCTTGGTAGTCCAATAATGAAATCGATTGAGATAGTCTCCCATTTCCATTCAGAAATGGGCAATCGTTGTAACAAATCAATAGGATGTTGATGAGATGCATTAACTAGTTGGCATTCAAGACATCTTGCTACATATTCAACTGTCTCATTTTTCATATTTGACAAATAGAAATATTTTCTAAATACTATAATCAACATTTCATAACTGAGGTGGCCAACTATTGGTATTTTATGCAGCTCATCTAATACAAAAAAATTCAAATTTGGATGTGAATTCTCGCTCTAAAGAACAATAAATCTTGGTTGTTAATTGAGAAATCAGATTCTTTTTCTCCCAAATTTTCAATTTTATGCAATTTTTCTTTAATTTTCACATACTATAGATTTGAATTTACAGTTGTTTTGACTTTTTCAACTAAATTTGTTAACGAGCTAATTGTTGTTGCAACACAAATCTGGTTAAGCTTTCTACTTAAAGCATCAACTACCTTATTTTCTTTCCCTTTGATGTGTGAAATCTCAAAATCATACTCACGAATGAATGCTAACCATCTAGCTTGTCTAGCTTTCAAGTTAGGCTGATTAAACGTACATTTGAGACACATTATTTGTACTTAGCTGAAATTTTCTCCCTATCAAATAGTGTCTCCACATTTTAAATGCATGAATTATTGTTGCTAATTCAAAATCATGTGTAGCATAGTTTTTCTCATGTTCCTTCAATTTTTTGGATTCATAGAAAATGACATGGCCATCTTGCATTAAAAATCCTCCTAATCCTTCCTTGCTTGCATCTGTGCACACCATGAATTCCTTATTGGGATCAACCAATTTTAAAGTGGGAGATATTGTTAAGATTTGTTTAAGCTTGTCAAAACTAGTTTGACACTTTGGAATCCACTCAAACTTGATTCCCTTCTTTTGTATATTAGTGATTGGATAAGCAATTTTAGAGAATCCTTCTATAAATGTTGTATAATAGCCTATGGTTCCCATAAAGGATATAACCTCTTCCACATTCTTGGGTGCTAGCCATTACAAAATTTATTTTACCTTTTCAAGGTTTATAATAATTCCTTCTTCTGATATTACATGTCCCAAATAATGTATTTTTTTTTGGTAGAATGAACATTTGCTAAATTTAGCAATAAGTTCATTATCTCTTAGAGTTTGGAGGACCATCTTCAGATGTTGATCATGTTCTTCCTTTCTCTTTGAGTATACTAAAATATCGTCTATGAAGACAATAAAAATTTTGTCTAGGAATTCCCTTAACACATTGTTCATGAGACACATGAATGTGGTAGGTGCATTAGTCAATGCAAATGGAAGCATAACAAACTCATAGTGTCCATAGGGGGTACGAAAATCTCTCTTGTGTATATATTCATCCTTGATCTCGATTTAATGATTTCTTGATCTTAATCAACCTTTGAAAATATAGAAGTTCCCCTAACTTGATCAAATAAATCATCTATTCTTGGTAAGGGGAATTTTATCTTTTTATGGTCATCTTATTCAACTGACTATAATCTATGCATAACCTCAATGTTCCATATTTCATATAGGTGCTCCCCAAGGGGATGCACTTGGCCTTATGTACTTTTTGTTTAATATTTCTTGCAGTTGGATCTTCAATTCCATTAATTCAGATATACCCATTCTATATGGGGCCTTGGAAACCGGAACAACCCCAGGTACAAGATTAATTGTGCATTCAATGTCCATGCTTGGAGTAAATTTGGTATTTCTTCTAGAAACACGTCTTTGAACTCTTCTAATATAGGATATTCAACTAATGATGGTTGTTAGTCATTTTCAAGCAGTTCTTGCACTTGAAAAATGAAAAATTGACACCCTTTCATAGCATATTTCTTCATTTGTACAACAGAAATTTACCTAACAGAGATTTTTCTTAGAATTCCTTGAACCATGCAAGCTTTTCCTCCATCATCAACACAGGTAAAGGACTTGTCTAGACAGTTTAATATCACTTTATGTTTTTCTAACCAGTCCATTCATATGAGGACATCATAGGATCCTAATGGTAAAATGTTTAAGTTGCGGACAAGTTTCATTCCATTAAGATATATAGTGCATTCTTTGCTAATTTCAGACACGTTTCTTTTGGTTCCGGTAGCTAGTTGTACTAACCAAGGCTTATGTTGTTTTTCCTTTCTAAGTTTATATTTTTCAACTACAGCAGGTGAGACATAGCTTAAGGTAGATCCTGGATCTATAAGCATAGATACATTGTTGTCAAAGATCTTACCTTTTACTTCTACCATAGTTGACTAATGATCTATCTCCCTTCCATCTAATGCAACGTTGATCCTTGGTATATTACAGGCTACATCATTTATTGTTGATGCTTCTTGAATTTGATTTAACACTATTTTCTTCTTTAGTGGATTTTGTTGATAGTATCTCCACAATTGGTTCTCACCACAACCCCAAAATTTTAAGGGTGGTCTTACATATTCACTGAAGCTTTTTTTTCCTACAACAATTCCTCCTTTCTGTCCAGTATCTTTCTGCTGGTTATAATTTTTGTTATAATTTCCATCTTGCATACTTTTAAAAGTAGGATTTTTAAACCCATTTTTCTCACTGCTGAAATTTTCAGGTTTCTTGGACACCTATCCTTTATAGCTTTCCCCTTTTTGTTTGCTTTGGTTGAAACATAATTTTTCTTTTCTAATAGTTTCATCCATTGTTTTTGGTTAATCAAACTCAATTCTTTCTCTATATGAGAAAGGTAAACATCTAACAAATATTTGAATTTTTTGCTTTTTCTTCCTTTAAGTCGGGAACATACCTCAATAGACTCGTGAATTTATTGACAAACTTGTCCCTGGTGATTTTTCCCAGCTTCTACTCATGAAATTCCCTAGCATTTTCATCAAAATACCTTTTAGTTAAGTACTTCTTAAATTCTTTCTTGAACAACTTCCAAGTTAGATTCTTTCTTCTGATTATTTTAACAACTTTATTTTCTTCCCACCATAAAGTTGCTTTACCAGTCAATTGGTATGTGGCCAATATTGCCTTAAGATTACTTGGATATTTTTACACTTCAAAGTATTTGGACATATTGAGGAGCCATGCATTTTCTCTTTCTTCAATTTCACCATCGAAATTTGGAGGTCTAGTTTTCTTAAACTCTCCCTATAATTGAGAGGATGATATCCTTTTTTTGGATGAAGAGATCATATTGCTTGATTTCTATTCATATTGATCACTACACTCATTGGTTTCATTACAATAGAAGTTTTTGAATTACTTCTACTTGTAGTACTAACAAATTTACTTCTAGGTCTCTTCCTATGAGTCTTTTTACTAGCTTTTTCCTTCTCCAGGTTTCTTAACAGACACCCATTAATTTCTTCTTGGCCTTCTCTTGCTTTGACCAACCTTTCCTAGTTTTCTTTAATATCATCCTAATTAGTTTTCATAATCCTTATTAATTGCAACAATTCAATATTTTTCTCTTCCACATTATTTTTTCTGCCTCCAACCAATCCCATCTCAGTATCATGTTATGCTTCAGCTCTAGGTGATCCCACAGAGGTTTGATCATTAAACTCTTCCACCATTTTCATTTATTTTATTCTTCAATACAATTTGTTCACGAAAGGTGTAGTAGTTTTGAGTTTTCTGGACCCAAGAAAGGCCCAATATTGTAACTTGGCTCTGATACCACTTGTAATGACCCTTACAATAACACCAATTTTTTTTATCCATATATTATTTTTCAATTTAAATATTCATGATCATGATATCTTCATAAGTCTATATTGATAAATGTTTGCAATTATTATTCTTGTCAAGTTCTTCTTTCACTTCTAATATACTGTTAGAAAAATTAATAAAAAAAATATGTTTGGAGTTCTCACCAAATACTTCCTTACTTTTTTCCGATGAGGGAAAACATGGGCAGATCAACTTGAAGGGATCACATCCCATTGCCAAAATTAGCAGGGCCTAACTCCAAGGGCGTCAAGGAGAATTGACCTTGTGACCTCCCAATCAGCGAGGTACTTAGCAACAGGAACTCACCTAATTGAGCTAACCATTGGGGCTAACGTTACTTACATACTAACTAATATAGTTCGTTCCTTGCCAGAATATCATTTCTAATTATTATCTTAGCATGGATTTATTTTAAAAAATCTTCCTCATTGTATGATTATATATATATACATGTTCAATTATTACAACTCTCAACTTCCATCTATAACATGGTTTATTAACACACCTATACCTTTTTTTTTCTAGATTGTATTCTGGTGTTGCACATGTATACAAATAGGATGTAATAATACATTCCTCATACATTTCCACGATAGAACATCAAGATTTACATTTGTAACATCGTGAAACCTTATCCATACATTATCATATTTCATTTACCAGACTACTCATTACTATCCTTGTTCTTATATTTCTTGTGATATCAAGACTATGGTTTCGATATGGGACTAATTGATATAATATGATTACATATGGGATTTGTGAGTTCTCTGGATTGTTCCATTTCTGAGCGAGAGACCCCTACCATGAGCCACACATCCTATACTTTGTTGAATTATCCAACAACTTGGATTACTTGACTTCCGATCAACGATTGATTATGGATATAGGGTTTTATCCCTAGTTTAACTAACTCCTGAATTATGTTATTACTATTTTCATTTATTTTTCAAGTTGCTCGGTCATGTTGCACTTTGCGGCTAGGGGTTAACTCTTAGTTTCAACATTGTACATTGTTTCCTCACTGCTTCTACTAACAGGTGTATACCATATTTGTTCTTGAACATTTAGCCTCCATTTTTCATATGGTGGTTGTTGACTTTTAGAATTTTTTAGAATGAAGTTTACACCCGTCGGTTTAATTCATAATTTGTAGTGAAGGTATTGTCTATTTAACCACATTTCTTTCTGGTTTTTTGTCCCTATTTATTTGACCTTAATCAACACTCATATTACTTACTAGTTTCATTGGATGCTCTGCTCTTAGGCTGCAACATTTATTAGAGTCTCAAAGTAGGAATTTACATGTTGTTTATTGGAAGGAATGACGAACCATTGGAGTCAACTCATTCATAGAGGTGAATTGTGGGTAAGGGTTAAGGTCCCCCTATTAAATGAATTAATCTTTTCACCTTTAAGAATATAATTATGGGTTCTATCCCTCTATTCTTATTCTTATTTGGGTCTCCAGTCTATTAGATTCCTGTGAGGTTTAACCCAAATGGGTTTTGATATTTTTGTTCATCTCATGTTTTTTAGCTTCAGACTTATATTTTTTTATTTTTTTTTTGTCTCCTGGGTGCTTCATTACGCCGAGGGTTACCTACAGATTTTTGTATTCTTAAATATAATTTACTTTGTGTCGTCTCTATGGTTTATGTAGTAATTTCCTTTGTTCTAAGCATTGTTCTCTATGATGTTTCTGTGAATACAATACTTATTATACCCCTTTGGGTTACCAGAAGATTTCCTTCCTCTATTTAACCCCAAAGTTTTTCATTCTTTTTTTTTAAGGTTATATCATTTTTTAATTTAAGAAATATTATATCTATTTCTCATTCTGGTAATTTTATACTTGTTTCTTCTACTTGTCTATGTAGACTATATCTCAAGAATTAGACCATGTCTACATAATTTTATGTATTTGTATGGTTATTTGTATATGTATTCTCTGTTTGGCATCCTACAAAGTATACTACTTCATTTGTATATATTTTTACCAGAATTAACGACAAGGTCTTACCTCAGTCGTGACCTAGTTTCCAATTTTTCTTATCATGAATATGTCTTTCTCAATAGTGTGTACTTAAAGTTTGACCAATCTCGTCAGGAATCCTTCTGTCCTTAAGTGCATATGTTCAACTAAGTTGCTTTGCAGTTAGGGTTGTTCTAATGTTTTTTTTTTTAACTCTTTATTTTCTTTTTGAAAACATGATTTCGTTTTTCACATAAATTTGTTTTTACTGATTTATAACCCTGAATCTTGTTCTTTCTTTGCATGAGATGATTTTTCAGAGAAAATCACTAACGATATAAGGTAAAAAAATTCGCTCACTATGAAGGAATTTCAATTTTGGAATTTTTCTTATTGGTTATATATATTTTTTACCCAAGTAACCCTTGGAAATTCTCTGATAATTGTTTCAGGTATCTCCTCCTTTGTCTTCCTTGAATATAAACAACATTTGAGTCTGCTTTGGGATTTCACCGTTTTAACTCATGGTTCCATTTTCTAGCCAGGTTGGAAAATCCTACTTAGTCTTCCTTTGAGTTGTCATGAGTAACATGATTGCATTCATCAAAGGCAATATCTGTTTTCTTACTATTTTTGTTTTGATTATTAATGAGTCAAATATCAAGGAAAACAAAGATTTTCCTAGAAGGTGTTGATTTCATCATGTAAATAGATGTTGTTGCCTATGTAGAGTCTAACTATAGTCGTTGTACTATATTTTATAAGAGATATCCTCTCTAGGGTCTTTTGTAACTAAGTTTACCTATGTACTTTTTAATTCTATACATTCTATAAAAGTTAAACAATATATATATATATATTTTTTTTTACAGAAACGGTTATGATATTTCATTAACTGTTTGGCCCAGAGCCATAGATTCGGTTACATAGAGTGGGGTAGAATTATGCACAACTTTTCAGTCAGCGAAATATATCACCTACTCTTAATATTCGCCTCTTTTTACATTTATCGAAGTGAGCTTCTATTGTTGATATTCCGAGATGAAAGATACAAATAAATTGTTGTAGAAGAATGCAAAAAAACATGGCGCTTTAAGGGATTGGATCCCAAAGAATTTCATTGTCTTTGAGAAGGGAACCGGCATCTAGCTGAGCTGCCTTGTTATCCTCCTTGTTTACTTCTTTGTTATTCGTTCTCAGAAAATGAAAGAACTTCAGCTTCATGGATTTAGTCATACCTTTGATCCTTGAGATAATCCTTGCAAGTTGCAGGTCCTTTGGGATGGATTTGTTCACCAAAGCTTGGATGATCACCTGAGAGTCTCCAAGGACATTTGCCTCCTTGTAGTCCAGTTTTTGGAGGAATTTGGTACCTTGGAAGAGGGCCATCGCTTCAGCTTGAATGCTTGAGGAGTGTCCTAGCCCCCAAGTGAATCTATGCACTGTTGTTCCCTCTAGAATGATGATAATACCTCCAGCTCTCGCAGTGCCTGGGTTCCCTTTTGCAGCCCCATCGAAGAAGAGGGAAGGAAGAGTTTGATTGGACAACCATATGTGGAAGTCGATTTCATTCTTTCTGATTTGCCAATCTTTGCTATAAGAGGGGGGGCTGATTACTTTTTGGAATTTGAAACTTAGAGCAGATCCCAGCTTTATGTCCTGCTGACTTAAGTTGGTGTCATCTCCTTTATCCTCCAGCCATTCCACTAACTGACATTTTGCTGCGCTAGCCACTAATCTGGAGTCCTGTTCTTTATTTTGGAAGATCCTTCGGTTCCTTTCCAGCCAGACTTTCCTACTGATGAACTTTGGTAAAGCGCTCCATGCTGACCTGACTATTTTGTTCTTTGGGGAATATCTTGGGTAATTTTCCATCCAACCTGCAAACAATTCCGAAACTGAAAAAGGAAAGTTGAATTTATAATTCCAAGAGAAAAGGAGCTCCTGCCATATGGAGATTGCAAATCTGCATTCAATCATGATGTGAAATGTGGATTATGTATTTTCCTTGCAGAGAGAGCATCTTGACGGGCCATAGAAGCCCCTTTTCTGGAGCCTATCTTCAATCAAAATTTTATGGTGGCAGAGGAGCCAGCAGAAGTGATCTACCTTGGGGATTGAAGGGATTCTCCATATGCTAGTCCATGGAGCAGGGTTGGGAGGCACGTGGGGCCTCTCAAGGAATTTGACATATCCCTGGGCTACAGAGTATCCTGGTCGACTTGTTCCCCAGCCTCTCACGTCATGTTTGCTCACTAGAGTTGGAGCAAGGCCATGCAACTACGTTATTAATGAATTCAGATCAGGACGCAAATTGGCTGGAACTGCAAGTTGCTTCCAACCCGACCACCCGTTGCCGTTCCATGATGAAAGGTCCCATAAAGAGTTTATACCAGCCTCTGACATCCAGCGCTACAGATCTTGCATGTCATTTGTCTCTACCAGCGGGGGTCTATTTAGAATGTTGTCATTCCAGATATGAATGTGCTTTCCGTTGCCTGGTATCCAGAAAGAATGATTCCTAATCAACGCACTAGTTTTGCTGATAAATCTGCTGAAAGGTGAATTGAAATGATTCTTGGGTTGATCCAGGCATTGAGTTCTCAGCCCTCTGAAATACTTCTTCCAAAGCGTAGTATGCACCCAACCAGGCTTTGGAGCGATTATTTTCCAGATTAGCTTGGCTTCCATGGCTAAGTTTTGTGCTTGGAGATCTTTAAAGTTCAGACCTCCCTCCTAAAAAGGTCTGATAACTGTATCCCAATTTACAAGAGGGATTTTTTTCTTGTTTTGTTTGCCTCCTTTCCAGAGGAAAGTTCTGATTAAGTCCTCCATTTTATTTACGATTCCCATAGGTGCCAATAGAACCGAGAATTTAAATAGAGGCAGGCTGCTAAGCACTGCTTTTATGAGCACTAATTTCCCAGCTATATTTAACCAGGAGGACCCCCAAGCCTGCATTTTTTATTTAAATTTGTCTAACTGAGGTAGCCAATCTTTACTCAAAGCCCTTGAATGGAAAATGGGTAGACCCAGGTATTTGAAAGAGGACCATGAAATTGAGATTGCGAAACCGAGGCAACAAGCAATGGAGCTTGCAGTTGAAGCCGGAATATTCCAGCAGTAGACATGACATTTGGCATTATTTAGAGCACTTCCAGAGATCTTACAATAGACTTCCAGAACTTCTTTGAATTTGGAAGTTGTCTGAGTAGTTGCTACCCCCAACAGAAGAGTGTCATCTGCGAAGAGGGCGTGGTTGATACTTTTGACTCCTCTAGCTATGCACAAGCCAGCGGTTTCTTGGTCTTGTTGCTTTTGAAGAAGATAAAAACTTAGAACAGAGGCCTGAAGGACGAAAAGGAGAGGTGACAGAGGGCACCCCTGCCTTAGCCCTCTAGAGGCTTTGAAGAAATCAACAGCCCTTCCATTCACCAATGGGGCAATCCATGGCTCTGAGATGCAGGCTCTAATCCACTTAATGAATCTTGGACCGAACCCCATTTTTTGCAGCACATCAAATAAGAAACTATGTCTAACACGATCGAAAGCATTTGCAAGATCAAGTTTTATAACCATACCTTTTTCCTTTCGGTGTAGACTAGACTGAATAGCCTCTTGAACCAAAATAAAGTTGTCCACCAATTGCCTACCTTGTATAAATCTGCCTTGGGTGTCTGGGATGATTTTGGGGAGGACTCTTTTCAACCTGTTTGCTATCACTTTAGTTATAACTTTATACCCAATGTTGCATAAGGAGATTGGACGAAATCTGCTGAAAGTGTTTGCTCCTTTCTCTTTAGGAAGGAGGGCGAGAAAGGCTGAGTTTGTACATCCACCAATCTTCTGACAATTTTGAGATTTCTGTATCATTTTGCAGAATTCCTTTTCTACTATCTGCCAGCAGGCCTGGAGAAACCTGGGTGTAAATCCGTCTGGTCCCGGGGCTTTATCGGGATCCATTGCAAAGAGAGCTTCCTTAATTTCCTTCTGTGTGATTTTGGCATCCAGAGACTGATTCATTTTATAGGTGATCAAATTTGGGACTACATCCAACAATGCAGCGTTAGATTCAGATCTTGGCTCTTCTCTATACAACTGTTCAAAGTGGACTAAGGCTGCCTTTTTTATGCTATTAAAATCCTTCAAAACATAGTTGTCATCTTTTATTTCGTTGATGGAATTGTGTCCTTTTCTAGCTTCGGTTTGTTTGTGAAAAAAGGAGGAGTTTCTATCCCTAGATTTAAGCCAGAGGCTCCTGGACTTGAGCCTCTAGTATTCTTCCTCTGCACGACAGGCCTTGTGAAAGTTTTGTTGAAGTATGACCTCCTTTTCCAGCGCTTCTTTAGTGATTTCGGCTATTTCAATATGTAGGTGCTAACTTTCTAACGCACTTTGGGCTTTTTTCCTTTCCATTGCAGGGTTTGGGAGGGTCTTGGCCCAGGATTTTAGCATGCCTTTAACTCTTCTGAGTTTTTCTTCCCACACAAAGAATGCTAATCCCTTAACTGGCTCGTTCCAACAGTCTCTGATCTTTTCCATAAAATCTTTTTCATTGATCCAAAGGGAGCTGAATTTGAATGGAATAGGTCCCAGATCCTTAGGGGACAGTAGCTCAAGATTGATGGGCTTGTGGTCTGAAATGTTGTTTTGAAGAATTCTCATTCTTGCATCTAGTCCCAGGAGCAGGAAGGAACTTTGCACCAAAAATCTGTCGAGTCTTGCTGCTATGTGGCCTGGGCCAATTCTTTTATTTGACCATGTGAACGTGCCTTTAATCGGCTTTATATATAGCAGATCCCAATCTTGCATGAGATCTTCCTCCCATTCTCTAGCTGGATCTCTGACTATGCTCCCACCTCTTTTTTCAGATGAGAGAAGGGTGAGATTTAGATCTCCGACGATGATTATGTTTTCCAAATTTTCTTGCTCTGCTTGACTTTTGATGGAGTCCCAACAGATTTTTTTCTCACCTGCATTGGTAGGGGCATAAACATTGAAAAGACATATAATCTCCTTTGATTCTAGGTGCTGCAATTTTAAAAAGATCCCATGCGTATTCAGGGACTTAGAAATTAAAGAGAACTTATTTGTGTTCCAGAGTGCTCCAATTCCTCCCGATGCTCCGCAGGCTGAGATTGCATGCACTCCACTTTTGCTCCAAAATTTTTTTCTTGCTTGGAGGAAAGTTGTGTCCTCCAATTTGGTCTCCTGGATGAGGAGGATATATGGGGCTTCCAGTCTTACTAAGCTCTTCATTTCTTATTCTTTGACTACGGTGCCCATTCCCCTACAATTCCAGGAGACTATCTTCATCATTTATTTTTGCCTTGGTGCGATCCCTTGGAGCTCTGGGATTGGATCCTCGTCATCTTCGGGGTTTTTGCAAGGAGCTTCTCTAATGTTGGTTGGCTACCCTGGAGCTTATCCTTATAGGTTTCTTGTTCTCTTTTTTCCTTTGCAGACTTACGTCCTCTTGTAGATCTTCTAGGAGACGATTGGGATTCCCCAATTTCTCCTTCTTCCTCCGATTCCTCAGACTCTTGGGTTTCCTCCTCCTCTTCTGACATCCACCCTTTGGACTTCTCTGGAATAGAGGGGGAGATTTTGGAGGGGGAGGCCTCTTTGGTGGCTTCTATCTCCTGGGTAACCATGATTTCTGATCCAAGGATTTCGAACTTGTTCCCTTGACTTTCCATGACTATTTTTAGAGGAGGGCCCGCTTGAGGGGCTTTGGCATTTCCATTTGCATTCTTCTTGTGAGATTTTTTGGAGCGCTTTGCTTGGTTCCATCCTTCTTCCTTTCCTTTTTCTTCCATCCCTTTGGACGGGCAGTCTCTGGCAAAATTCCCGTAGATGTGACATTTCTGACATTTGAATGGCAACTGCTCATAATCCAGCTTCTGTAAATGAGTCCAGGGGCCTACAACTATTTTGATGGCTTCCGGTAGTCCAACCTCCAAATCTACCTCCACATAGATTCTGGCACAATCGTACTGGTCTTTACTGTTGGCTTTGTCTATAAATTTTCCAAGGGTATTCCCGATGTGATTCAATGAATCCCAGTTCCAGCAATGTACTGGGAGGTTGGGAAGTCTCACCCACACCAAGACCGCTGTAGGCACATCCACCGCCGGATCAAAGTCTGGCGTCCATTTGTTTAAATACAACCCTTGGGGGCCCATGAAGTAGGGACCATTTCTGAAAATGAGATCCTTGTCTTCTTTTGCAGAGAATTCAAACAGAAAATAACCTCTCCCGAGGAAGTAGGAGGTTACCTTGTTTTGGATCAGAGGTGCCCAGTTCCTGGCTACCCAGTTTTTGGTCGTCTTCGGGGAAGGCCAAAGTCTGGTAAACTGTCTGACCAAGGCCCGATCTGCCAGAGAAAGCGCTACTTGATTCGGTCCTTCTGGCGGTAGGGCGATCTCAGGGATGTCATCAAGCCTTTTCACGAACTTAACTGCTTCCGTGCATTTCTTCTTGGGCAAGGAGGCCAGTAGATTTTTTAAAGCCTCTGTAGCAGAAGATGGATGAGGAGGTGGAGTTGGCTCCTCCATGGAGAGCCAGCAGGCCCAGCCAAGGGGGCTGCAGCTTACCACTATTCCCTCGGCGGACCTTTGCAGATACAGGCAGATCCCTCCATGGAATCCCTCGTAGGCACCAGGCAGGACCCTCCACGGCCCCTCTCGCTGGATCAGGGCACGCGAGGTGCGGGCGCGCTCACATGCATAGCTCGCACAGCAAGCAGATCTCTCAGGGAGCAGGTTGCAGAGCCGCACACATTAAACAGTATTTTTTTTATACATACTTGTGGAAAGTCATTTATACATGTACATATTTCTTGTCTTCTATATCATTTAGTTTTTGTATCTCTTTGACATAACCTAGACAGAAAAGGGTTGCTCTTTCTCTATTATAATGAAAATATTGTTTATAGAAACTATACAGTTTATGCCCATAATCTTTTCTATGGTATTGTAATAGTGGTGGCTATTTTGCATATCCAAATTTCTATTTCCAATATTTTGGGATAATCAGAATCTAATGATGTATGTTATTTGTATACACAAAATTATTTTTGTTTGCTTGTAGAAAGAAACACCTGTATAGTTACATAGAAAAGAGTGAAATGTTTCCTATATACATTGTTCCCTTTCATATAATTTTGTTGACAATGCTGGAAATCCGTAATCAGAATCTAATGATGCATGTTATTTGTATACACAAAATTATTTTTGTTTTCTTGTACAAAGAAATTCCTGTATAGTTAAATAGAAAAGAGTGAAATGTTACATATATCCATTGTTCCCTTTCATATAATCTTGTTTACGGTGTTGGAAATTCGCCAACCAAGGGGTAACGCCGATGTGAAGTCTCAATTAGACCTTACACCATTTGGAGTAGGATCCCCATCTAGAATATTGACCCAATTGCCATATATCTTAAAGATATGCCTTGGCTCTAACTGTTAGCAGGAGATAAGAGTGCATGGTGCCTTCGAAAAGAAAGGGGGGTGTTCCTGGTGAGTGTTTGATCATATCTGTGTCAAATTCATTTCAATGTGAAGGGGAGGAAGAGTGAGCCTCTAAGAGAAAGGTAGTAGTACCACCCTAGTAGAGACACACATGAACAAGAAGGGTTTTTATAACATCAAGCAGAATAGTCCACAGAGATGTGAATTGAAACCAATATAATAAGGAAGATTTGTCTAATATCCAGCGGAATAGACCACGAGGATGCAACATTGATAATAGAAATTACAACACATTCTCACTATGATAAGTACCAAAATAACTGAAATAGTTCAACTACTTTAGCACAGATGAAAGAAAAAATGAATTACAAAAATTCACAGAATAGTCTTATAAATATCCATAATCCATGCATGAAGAACGTGTTAGCCCATAGGGATTCTATTATTAATTAAAATTTCCAAGACACTTGTATAGAATGAACATCACTAGCTCCAATATTGGAGCATTGGAGCCACTCCTTTCTCCTCAAAAGAACTGATTTGTCTCTCTAATGCCTTGCAAGAGGAGCCAAGGTAAAAAGTCCTTTGCTCATACAATGAGGGAATATATATAACCAAGGGGTGATGCTTCCCATTTCTTGTGGCCTTTTGAATACCCCTCATGACTATTTGTCTTCCTATTATTTTTCAACCTACATGACTCTTTGTATTCTACACATGTCCTTTGGCATTTCACTTTGCAATACATATGTTACATCATTGGCCACAAGGTGTGGCATGTGACAACTCATGACATCACATGACATGACACTATGGACAAGGATTACATGATGATGTGGCAATATCAAGCCACAACTGATGTTGAGTGTCTGTTTGAAGATGTTCTTCCTCCATATGACTTAGTGATAAGGAATCTTCGGTGAGTCGTGAGTTGCAATCGCAAACTGATGTCGCTTTTGATTTTCTTGATTGATTGGCTTATGTGTTCAGCTACAAGTTTTTCCTTTAGCATGGTTCCCTCATTCATTTCATTCTTCATCATCTTTCCATGGTCTGATAGAGTACCTGCATCTGCTATTCACTCATGACGAGATGACATCAGTCTGAAAACCACCTAGTCTAAGATAGTGCATTCTGATCCATTAACTGATTTGGAACCAGGTGATAGTTCAAGGAGAGGGTTCAGTGACTACACAGTGCACAATTCTAGAAGCAAGGGGTGAGGCTTGAGCTCTGATATTGCACAGTGTGTAATTCAGGGAGGACTAAGGGAAAAAAACTGTGCATTTCTGAGAGTCAGTGGAGTAGGATGAGGGGATGAACACTGAGACGACACACTGCAAAGTTTTGTGAGACAAGGGAGGCAGGGCTACTACACAATTACGTAGTTCATAGGCTCATAGGATGAGCTTGAGGCTTGTGATTACATAGTGCACAATGAAGGCTGGGCTAGGAGGAATGATTGCACAATTCTAGAGGTCAAGGTCAGAGCTTCAGCACAGAAACTGCAGAATGCAACAGTCTTGGGAGGCAGGAAATCTGCATTGCGCAATGTTAAGGGGAAAAGTCTCAAATAAAGGGTTGGAACTATGCAATGCACAATTCAGGTAGGCCGAGTGAAGCCAAGTTTCTTAGTTGGGAAGCCTTCTCAGAAATGTCTAAGTGTAAGACTGATTAGAATCATGTGAATAATCATAAGACTTCGACTGTGAACTCACACTTAGAATACTTGATGACACAACAACATAGATAACCTAGGACACATGTACAATATATTTCCCTCCGTGTGACCACTTTATGACCAGTTACGGCAAGTGTGACACTTAATATAGACTTTGGGATGACCGTGACGACACTTGTGCGACAATGCTCAAAACTTTATGAATGAGATCGAAAGATGTTTAGCATAGTTGGAAAAACTAATATACACAAAGATATACCCTTGAAGCCATCAGAACATGCTTCTACACATTATGTGACAACCAATCATGTCGAAAGATGATAGTTAACCCAACTTGCAAAGGGGAGAAAAACACTTCAAGAAAGTACATGAAATGAGTTTCGTTGTTTGCGACAACAATATGCAAGGCCAAGGAAGGCTCTGAAATTAAGTGTAAGCCAAAATTTTGGAGGGTTTTGTAACATCTACAATGCTTAGTGAAACACTAGTAGAATTCCATCTTCTTTGCCTTAGTTAACTTCTTCTGTGTAGCTTGGTCCTTCAGGGAGTATTGATTCATCATTTGGATTACATTGGTCTTCCCACTTACTTCATGAATAGATATGGTCCCCTTTATGCTTTCTCGGTTGAATACCCATAAGATTCAGTGATATGATAATTTTTCGAGTTTGGAAGGATAGTTTAGCTCGCAAGATTAATATATTTAGAGCATATTTTTTCATCTCTTGTGTTGCTTCACTCCCATCAGGCTTGGATAGTACCCCAAAAGAGTCATGCAGGAACACAAGCATTGCTCTGCTACTAACGAGCCTGAACAGTACCAGAGCGGAGATTCTTGCTTCACCTATCTCTGCAGCAATCCTTTCCCTTCTTTCACCTTTATTTATCTATTATAAAGAGAATTGTGCATCGACACTTAATCATTTTGGGGTTGAAGAGGTATCCTGACTTATTGAGAATAGAAGAGGTTGTTCCTTCAGAGAATCATATAGAGACCTATGATGTAGGTTTTCTTGTTTATATTTTCCTCCTTCCCCTCTTCTACTGATTGGATAATGATGAAAACATGGAAAGATAAAGACCCAGTGTAGGCATAAGGTTTCTAGAATAGACATGGGTTCATGGTTGGACCAAACTCTCCTTATGGACGAATCATATTTTCCATCAAAACTTCATCGGCCAAAAGATATAACCAACACAAGGAAGATGGATAGAAGGTTTACCAAATGTTGAAGTGTCCCAATAATCTTTAAAGTTAGGCCACACACATACTAAAAAGCCACAACAGGTCCCAACACAACACTTATTCACATGATGAAAACAAAAGGAGACAAACAAAAAGAAACAAAAACAAAAGAAACAAAACGGAAAGGAAAGACAACACACAACAAATAAACAAAACCAAAAGATAAGTAAAAGAAGCTAAACCAAAGCACAATGAAAGAGAAAATTAAGAAAACACAAGAGACTAAAGAGAACAACACGGGTTGGGTGCAAGAGAAGGAAAACTAAGATACAACTAATCCCACTCCTAACCTAACAACTAGAAGGTTAGTTTCACATGTAATGGAATTTGCAATGTAGCCACCATAATTGTTCCCAGCCTACAATCACAAATATATGATCAATAAAAAAAATATAAAGCAATGTGCAAGAGAAAAGATGAGAGTTTGAATAATTTTCACAAAATTTTGAAGGTCTTGCCTGTGGGCAAAAAGATGTGTCACAACCACTACTTTCATCCAATTCACATTTTTACCTCTCTGACGGAAAACATAGTTAGACAAACCTCGAAGACTTCTTGCGAATGCACCTTCTTTTGTGTCATCCTGCTTAGCAAGCACGAGAAAAGGTCGAAACTTGTTTATTGCAATGGATCTTTCTGAGTAATATTATTCCAACCATTCAATGATTGGATCATAAAATTCATGATAATCCTCTTGAAAACCCCAAAAACTTTGAAAAGATAGATTTTTTATTAGAGGCACAGGATTATAATGGGAATCTTGTGAGGGAAAACATATCTGATCATATTCAACATTCATTTTGAGACAGTGAGGACCTAACATAACCATCAGTGGAGATTGAAGTGCCTCAGTCACTTAACAAAAATCTAAATAGTGAGATGTTGAATGATAAAGATCGAAGGATGTAAAACAACTGCCATTGGATACACTAGTGGGAAAATGATAACATGAATGACAATCATCAAAGATAGAATAATGATCAGATGAGTTGATTAAAGCATCAAATTCCTAGTATGTAATAAACAAAGATAAATCGATTTGTACAGTTCAGTGAATGTTCTTAATAATTGAACCAAGTTCCTTGCAATCTGTTAGGTCCCTATACTACTAGTGTAAACCCTTATTGTTATTAGTACAACCCCCTTATTATATTTTTGTGCCCCATTGAAGCCCACTATTGTTATTATTATGCCCTTACATTATTATTGCTATGTCGGCTCTGATTATATTATGACCCCTTAGACTCCTATATATAGAAAGGAGGTCTTGTCATTTGTATCATCCAAGAATAGTTCATTTGTGTAATGTAAAGGAGGTTGCCCCCTCGAAGAGGCTTATTTATAAGGCGTTCATCTATCTTTTCTATCTTTTTTGTGAGCTGGTTTCATAACATTTGGTATCAGAGCTTTGGATTCTAGGGTTTTCGCTGCTCCAAATAGGTCATCGTGGCATTTTCGCTATAACTTTTTATCTGCAATGTGTCAGAAGTGGAAAAAAAAACCCATTTGAGACGAACTCGTGTGGAACCTCGGGTCTGAATTTCAGAGCTTGTCTCGCTATATTTGTGGAGATATGATCTGAGGAAGTTAGGGTTTTTGCAAGCTCCATAATTTCAACTAAAATAGTTCATCGTGGGATTTTCGCTATAAATCGTTCGCTACAAAGTTTTAGAAGCTAAACCAAAAACCCATTTGAGAAGAAATCGGTCTCAACCTTGACTCCGAATTTCAGATCTTGTCTCTCTATAGTTTCAGAGATATAGTCTGAGGAAGTTAGGGTTTTTGCAGACCCCCGAATTACATTCCAAATAAGTCACCTTGGGAAAGTCGTCATAACTGTCTCTCTGAGCATTAGATTGAAATTTCGTAAGAAGTTGCAGAAAGACGATAGACTGTAGTTTCTTTTGTATACTTTTCAGATCCAAAGGTTAAAACAGTGACACATGGAACTTCATACAAGTTTTCTCTTTTGAAAAGGTATATAATCAGGTCATCTTGGGAGATTGTGCATAACTCTTTCTTGGAGAATTCAATTTTGATCAGACTGGTGGCATTGGAAAGAGGACAAAAAGGGCTACTGCAGGTCAAAATTTTAGAACTGTAAGAGCCAAAATTAGAGAGTTATAGTTGTCTCAAGATCGAGCTCCTGAAATCAAGAAAAGGTGATATGAGGAAGTTTGACGGAAAGGATCCAATAAACTGGATACTACAGATGGAGCAATACTTTGATCTACATGGTGTATCATTGTTACAAAAGGTATGTATTGCATCTTCATATTTAGAACCGGATCAATTTTTATTGTATAAAGGGCTTTGTTCTCGTAAACAACTTGTTACGTGGTCAAATTTCATGGAGGAAATGACAGCACATTTTGAGGACCTTCTTTAGAGAAACACCACAACAATTGGAAGAAAAAAGAGAAAAAAGGCTTTGTTACAAAGTGGAAAGCAAAATTATGGCAATAAGGAAGTCTACCCCTCATGACTATAAAGATGGAAGTGTTGTTTCTCCTAGCCTTCCACAACCTACAAGGGTTACACCACAACAATTGGAAGAAAAAAGAGAAAAAGGGCTTTGTTACAATTGCGATAACAAATACATTAAAGGTAATAAGTGTGCTAAGAAGAAATTATTTTACATTGATTGTGGAGAGGAGGAAGAAAAGGATCAAGAAACGTCAAAGAAGAGTATATACACTAGGAACCAACCCCAGAGAAAGAAGAAATGAATCCGACCATATCTTGTAAAGCATTGGAAAGAATTACCACTCCTAAAACTCTCAAGATAGAAGGACATATCAAGAAGAAAAAGGTTCAAGAAGTGAAAGATCACATCGAGAAAGAAGAAGTGAATCCGACCATATCTTGTAATGCATTGGACAGAATTACCACTCCTCAAACTATCAATATAGAAGGACATATCAAGAAGAAAAATGTTCAAGAATTGAAAGATCACATCGAGTCTCAAAAAATCAATCCGGCCATATCTTGTAATGCATTGGAAGAAATTACCACTCCTCAAACTATCAAGATATAAGGACATATCAAGAAGAATAAGGTAAGAGTTTTGATTGATTCGGGCAGTACCCATAATTTTAGTGATTGTAAGATAGCCAAGGAATTGAATTGCTTCCTATATCCAACACCGAAGTGTCAAGTGATGGTTGCAAGTGGAGGAACCATAAATTGCTCTGGAAAGTGCCATAATATCAAGATATACATGGGAGAATATGTATTGAATAGCCCAATGCTTTCCATTCCAATGGGTGGTGCTGATGTTTTACTAGGAGTCTAATGGCTACAATATTTGGGTACGATAGCTTTTAATTTTTAAGAAATTTTCTTGAAATTTTTTTGGGAAGGAAAGGAATTTGAATTGAGGGGTATCGAAGGAAAACCTGGAAAGATAATCAACTCTAACAGCATGACAAAGCTTCTAAATAAAGAACAACAGGGTGTAATTGTACAATTATGTTCGCTAGAGGATCCCACATCGAAATCATGTATTTCTCCAGATCTCCAAAACATTTTGCACAATCATTCCAAGGTATTTGAGACTCCCAAAGGCCTCCCACCTATTCGTGATCATGATCATGCTATTCATTTGATTCCATGAAGTGTTCCTCCAAACATCATGCCTTACATATATCCATATGCCCAAAGGAGTGGGAACTCATTCATAAGTTGCAGAAGATCCCAGTTCAAACAGTATTGCTAGAACTTGACAAGGAAGGAAAAATCATATTGGAACTTGAAGCAGTCACAAAACCAAGAAATCGAAAGCTACGAAATAGATCAATTTCAGGGTATCTCATCAAGTGGAATAACTTACCCGCTAAAGATTCCACATGGGAGGACAAGAATTTATACAGAAGCATCAAGAACTACTCAAGAGTTGAGGACAACACTTTTTGAAGGAGAGGGGCATGTTAGGTCCCTATACTACTAGTGTAAACCCTTATTGTTATTAGTACAACCCCCTTCTTATATTGTTGTGCCCATGTAGTCCCCATATTGTTATTATTGTGCCCCATAGAAGCCCACTATTGTTATTATTGTGCCCTTACATTATTATTGTTATGTCGGCTCTGATTATATTATGACCCCTTAGACTCCTATATATAGAAAGGAGGTCTTGTCATTTGTATCATCCAAGAATTTTTCATTTGTGTAATGTAAAGGAGGTTGCCCCTCAAAGAGGCTTATTTATAAGGTGTTCATCTATATTTTCTATCTTTTTTGTGAGCTGGTTTCATAACACAATCCAAATGTGACAAACCATTTTCTTGCAACTGGTGAAAAACTATACAAGAATCATGATTATTAAAAGCATTTAAAGGATGTTAGCACAAAAAATACATGAAACCAATCAGGACATGGTTAATGAAGAATAAATGTATTCGTGTGATAACTTGTGCATTCATTATCACTCAAGAGGATTTCTAGTGCAATGAAAGGACAAATTTTCATTATAACATTCGCAAGAAGAACCCAAAGCTGACTATTAAATAATGAATTCAATAAGCATGATTCCTTTGGCTAAATATATTCCTTTGAATGATCAACTTTGTAATTCCATGACTCTATGATAGACACGCATTCCAAACCCAAGTATGATGCGAGAGATTTGCATGAAGATGAATAAATGAAAAATATTTCTAAATCTGGTCAGAAGTAAAATCTTGAAAATTTGAAATATAAAACCCAAAATACCAAAGATTTTCAAAAATAACTTTTCATCAAGTGAAACCATGAAAAGAGAAGGATTGTGCTAGAAAAACGAAATCTGACTTAGTTCAGGGGGCTTACCAGACTTGTGAGATCATGACATAACCATCAATGAAAATCGAAGTGCCTCGACTCCCTAACAGGTCCTGAAATTTTCCAGAATTGTAAAATCACATTTTAAATATTGAACCAGATCATGCATGGTTTGAGGATAGATTCTACCACTCATTTCGATAAGGCCACTGCTCACCGGATGACAACCATCTATGTCACTGATTTCACTAGATTTTTCAACTTCAACAACTAGATAACTCAAGTCGAAAGGTTCTTCTGATTGCAAATTCAAAGATGAATAAATCGAGGCGATTTCACGAGAAAGATGATTTGAAGAGTTGTATTCATGCATGAAAATAGATGATGAGGGTTGGGAAGAGTACTCAAAGGCTTTTTTTTTTCATTTGCATCATGGATAATCTCACCAACTTGTGTCAATTGAGAGGTTAACTCATCAGATGTTGAACTTGAAGAACATGGAGTATCTCCATTGTAAGTAGATGCATCACAGACGGTAGAGAAAAAGGGACAATGAGATGAAGAGGAAGTTTCCATAAGCACATCTTATTTGAACAAATTAGATTATGGATCCAAAGTAAAATATTCATGAGAAACCAAAATATAAGCTATACACCTGGGAATTCGTGATTTCATACATCAATAGAGGCATCATCATTAGAATGAATATTTCCCAAGACTACAGATTAATCTAAAGAATTGATTACATTTGATTCACTACCGAGATTATTAGATCAAAAATCATCCAAGAATGGAAGCACAACATCTTCACATATAGGATTTTGAAAAATAGAAGAGGGATTGAAATCATCTTCACATTTATGTTCCTCCACCTATGTAATGTGACTGCCTTGTATTTGATCACAATTTGAACCAGTAACGCAAAAAGCAAGTGTGTGGAAAACTAGCTAGTGGAATAGATTGTTCATGCGGATCATGGTATAAAGAGTCATGACCTATAGATGATAGAGGATAAAAAAAATCTAAATCATATTCGAGAATAGAATTATGAACAATAACATCATCTTGTGGAATGGAGGAGTTATCCTTCACCATGGGCATCATGAGCCATTCTGGGATTTCCTCCATTGAATCTAACTCATGACAAGGGGAAGAGGAATTAGAAGATGGATTAGGAATTTGATTAGCAGATTTCCCAACTTTGTTATCATCGCATGTAGACACCCTCATCAGAATTGGAAAAGGAGGAGGACAAAGAATAAAAGGAGCAGTAAATTACTCCTCTAAAATTAGAGGTGTCTCATGATTTACAAGAGTTGGTGAATCAGAAGCATCAGGTGGTTTGGATTTACCGTGCAAAGAGATATGAACCAAACACTTGAAATTTGTTTAAATAAATCTCAATCCGTATTTTCTTCAGGAAAATCATAACAAAGGTGAAGGAAACGATCAGAGAAATCCTCAATTGATTCATTAGGATTCATTATTAGCTTATCAATTTGTTTAAGAACATACCAGTAATCATACCTATCAAATGCTTTAGGAAGACCCTTAGCAAGTTGGTCGAATGAATGGATCGAAGCAGCGGGTAATGTATGATACCATATCTTAACATGACCTTAAAATGTGAGAGTGAGAAATATATCCATAACATCCTTGCAATGTATTCCATTAGAAAAGAAAAAATGAACAACTTGAAATAGATGTTCATGAAGAGTTAATTTACCCTCACCAACAAAGTTAAATTGGGACAAGTTATGGACAACTTCTGCAGGGATGGTAAGCTTAAGATCTTTAAAAAAATATATTAGGAGTATTATTTGAGGAAGAGCCATTTTGGATAGGAGATTCAAAGAAGACTGAATGGGAAAAACCTGTCATCTAGCCCTCTTTCTAGCGCCACTGTTAGTGGTGTTGGAAATCCATCAACCAAGGGGTCTCCTCGATGTGAAGTCCCAATTAGACCTCACACCATTTGAAGTAGGATCCCCATCTGGAATATCAGCCTGGTCGCCATATATCTTAAAGATATGCCTTGGCTCTAACTGTTAGCAAGAGAGAGTAGTGCATCGTTCCTTCGAAAAGCAAGGGGGTTGTGCATGGTGAGTGTTTGATTGTATATGTGTCAAAGTTATTTGAGCCTCTAAGAGAGAGGTAGTAGTATCGCCCTGGTAGAGACACACATGAACAAGAAGGTTTCGTACAACATCACGCTGAATAGTCCATAGAGATGTGACTGTCATTGAAACCAATATAAAAAGGAAGATCTATCTAATATCAAGAAGAATAGTACATGAGGATGTGACAATGATAATATCAAATACATCACATTCTCACTATGATTAGTACCAAAATAACCAAAATAGTTCAACTACTTTAGCACGGATGAAAGCAAACATGAATTACAAACATTCACATAATAGTCTTACAGATATCCATAATCCATGCATGAAGAATGTGTTGGCCTATAGGGCTTCTATTATTAAGTAAAAGTTTCAATACACATGTATATAATGAACATCACTAACTCCAATAGTGGAGCATTGGATCCACTCCTTGCTCCTCAAAAGAACTGATATGTCTCTCTAATTCCTTGCGGGAGGATCCAAGGTGAAAAGTCCTTTGCTCATACAATGAGGGAGTATATATAACCAAGGGTTGATTGGTTGAAGGGAAAGTACCCCTAGGGTCCTTTGGGCTAAGACTCTACCAGACTGAAAATTGCTTATTCAAAGAAACACACACACACAGCCATCATTTTTACTTTTAAGCAAATTCTAATGTTTAGGGCACGTACCTAAGGTCCTACGTTCGAGAAGACCTTAAGGGTCCAAACCCTTCTTGGAGTTCCCTTCTTCTTTCTTCGACCTGCAAGACAAACAAATCAAAGAACACAACAGTACATGTATAGATACTTATGTATAAATCATCTTTATGCCATAAAGTTAGTTATAAAAAATCTTTAAGTAACCACTTGCATAAGAATTCAAGACAAGAATCTCATAAGCATAAAGAAAGATTGTTTCGGGAACAAAGACGTGTTTCTTTATAAATAAAGGCAAATAAAGTACATATATCGGAAAGATATCACCTGAACACCTTCAGCAGGCTCCAAGCAAAGCTTCCTCCCGGATTCGTTCCAGCCTCAAGCCTCCGACAAGAGCTCCTTCCAAGTCCTACTCAAATGATGATATCAAGGATGGATGATCACCAAGACACATGGAAACAAGGGTTTCCTATGCAAGATGGGGGAAGTGCAGAAAACACCAAGGACTTCACACCTGGTCTAAGGGAAAAATCTCAGCATAATGATCTTGCTCTCTTCTCTCTCCCCTTGGCCTTCCCTTTGATGTCTTTTTATACCCTCTCCAAAGTAGTTTTTTAGTTAGGAGTTAGTTGGGAACAGTTGGGCCACGGGCAATAACAGGTGATCCAGCAGGTAAAACCCGCGATCTCCGTCCGAAAAAGAGGAATTTATTATTTTTTAAGTGTTTTAATAGATACACGCGGGTTGGGTATAACAGACCCGCGTGTACACGCGTTTAACTCAGGGCAATGTCGCGTATAGGGAATAAAACACTGTTTTTTTAATTTTTGGACTAGGTCTGGAAGGAGGGGTTGCCCTAGGCCATGAGTGCAGCATCACAAACCATAAGAGTGAGATTTGGAGCTATAACAGATGCCCCCTAATGTATGAGGTCAGAAGGGGAACATGATGGCCGAAATATATTAAGTAAGTACAAGGAAAGGAACTCTGCCGAAAAACCGAGGAGGACTTCACCAGAATTCAGCCTGCCAAGCCACCGAAAGGAGATCAGAAAGAAACACTGTCTGAGGCGGGCATACCCATGCTCAGGAAAAGTAAAGCATGTCCGCATATCAAGTATAAGCAGATCCACTAAGTATACAAGTATAACTGACTGGAAAATACATAATGGATCATCTGATCATAATGAGTAAGTACATGTCTGAATATCACATATAAGACTGTCAATGATGCTGAAAGATGCAACGGATCACTGAAATCAAAGACTGATCCCATAAGGTACCAACTGAACATGATGGAATAGGATGGTACTACACTGCAAACTCAGGTGCCAGCATATAGGATGTCGTCGTGACTGACTGCAACATATAAGGTGGAGTGGTATCAACTAGCAGCAACAGGAGCAACTGTCAAGTGAACCAATGAATGCTGATACAACCTGAGGTCTTCACCGACTGCCATGTTACATTTCTACACCATGGGAATAAATGATCTGAAGTCGACCATGTGAGAAATCGTTTGATTACCGGTCATTGATGTATACCGTTAACAAACGCGAGACTACTCAACGATAATGATAATGAGCGTCAAGGTACCCAGTACAATCTAACAAGTGTGAATAGATGAGCTGAAGTCGAACACCTGTAAGAATCTATCAATCAGGAGACAATGATGGTTTCCCACTGTCGATAGCGAGGAATCTGCCACTAATGACTGCAAACCCCAAGGTACTGCCAAATGGACTCTAGATCTTTGCCCCAGAGCAATGAGTCGGAGTCGATAGGGAAAGATCCGCTAGAAGGAAGGCATTAAGGCATCCTCCATCAATCTAGCGCGAGTGTAACCCGTAGGCCAATAATGTGGAAGGAATCGGACGAAAAAGATGTAGTAACCCAACCGAAGTACGTTTCCGGCGTACACAAGATGTGGCTAGCGCACGGCAAAAACCCTCTGAACCAACCAATAATGAAAGCCGACACAGAGGCGAGGTATCCACCAATAGGGTCAAATGGAAACCAAGGTACTGCACGAATCCCAATGTGTGATAATGTATGCTGATGTCGAACACAAGGGAAACCACTCAGTCAAAGACCCATGATACTGATCGATGCTGAGCACAAGGTAACCTATCAATAATGAAAATAGGGCCAGGGTGCGGCTCTAGGCCTGTCCTCAGAGCAATGTGTCGTCGTCGATAAGGACAAGACCCGCCAGCAAGAAGTCAATGGGGACCTTCTCAAACCGGCACGAGTAAAGGACCAATATAACTGATGTGATGATAGACATGACACTGACAAGCAGGGATGGCCGACTGAAAAATGAGTCAAGAGACACCGCAGAAAGGCCGACTCAGGCTAACTTCCCTTGAACAAAAGCACGACTCAATGTGACTATGTGGCAGCATATGATGAATCTGTATAAGTTCGTCATGCAGGAGGCATGAACGAACCCTCCATATGATTGGAAGAGATAACCAATCGGGGGAGAACTGACTCGGTAACAGGGTTATGGCGTACCTAAGTCAAAATAAATCCCACCCATGCGGAGGAGACTTTGTTTTGAGTGCTTTGTTCAAGGGTGACACGACTGACTCTAGCTGCCAACAATAAATGGAAATAATGTCCCTGTTCCCGCTCTTTTTGGAATATTTAATTTTTTTGTCTTTTTCTGATAAGCCGGAAAAAGAATAAAAGAATGCTATAGTACAGTGGAAAGAACGAGTGTCGGTGAAACAGATGATCTAGTTCCTGGGAAAGGAACGTTCCTATGCTCAATGCAGGGAGGTGAAAAACTGGTCAGTGACACTCAGAGGTAAGTTCCTTCCACGGATCTGGGTATGTCAAGCTGCAGAAGTCAAGGGCATGCAAGGTTGATTTTGCAGACGTCATGGTCAAAAGTTGGCTTAAACACGAGTCCAAATGAAGCCGGCTATAGGCCACAAGGTGCAAATGGTCAACATGCAATGCAGAAGTACAACTCAACACACATAGGAGCCTCTAGGGTATAAGGCCAGAACGAAGCGAAGAAGCACAGAGGAATGAGTCTTCAACGCATAAGTCATGGCGGGACTACAGAGGACTCCCGAGCCTACTCAAAACGAAGCAGCATGGGCAACAAATGTCAGTGAGGTGCTAACTAGGATGCCCATGTAAAAGGATGGCTCTACCATCATGTCATGATTTAAAGAATCGGCGAGTGAAAATGGCTTACGAACCATAACATGATGGGGTCGACCCTACGACAGATGTATCGGTCAGATGGAGGCTAGTATGCATAATGCAATGGAAAAATGGTGTCCCTAACCTATATGCCAGTGAGAACACGATACCTGCCATGACGGGTCAGCAGTCATGGAACCGTCTCGAACCGTCGAAAATGTCCAAAATATCCTGAAAAACAACTCAATCTCGACATTCCAAGCTCCCAAGTTAACAGTGACATGAAACCAAACAAAATAAAATTTTGAAAAAATTTTGCATTTTCAAAACTTATAAAAAGAAATTTTGGACTTACCATTTTCACCGTTTGACTTGGAGAGCAAAAATTGTGGAGTAAAAGGAGCAAACTTCTCCGTGACTTATTCAACCGTTCAAACTTGCCGAAAACTTCCAGGTAAGCACTAAACTTGTCTTGCAATTGATTGTGATAGTTTTTAGGAAGTTTAATTAATGTTTCACCGTTAGACTTTTGCAAAAAATTGCTCTGCGGCGTACACGCGGGTTGGATGTATATAAATCGCGTATACGACGGCCCTACACGCGACTGTGTATAGGGTAAACCGCGTGTGCGCAGCGAAAAATTTTTATACATAAAACTAATGGATGAAAATGATTTTTTCTTCCAGGATGACTCTCACATGGCGTGAAAGAGAGCACTCAGCCGTAGATAATGAAGTTATGGACAATGATGAGGCATTAGCTGCCCTACGGGGATGCGGATTGCTAAAATTCTTCAAGTTGCCAAATATGAAAGCAAACGTGCGTCTGCTCGAGAGACTCATTGATTATTGGGATGTCGAGGAAGAAGCATTCATGATTGATCAGATGCCACTCAGGATAGAAGTGGAAGATATATATTTCATCACGGGCCTTTCCCGAAGGGGAGAGGTAGTGCACTCCCGGGGCAGGACACGGAATAGCCTCAGTGTGGACGACTATGTACAGATTTACTGCCCGGGTCATCGGAAGGTCGGGAGCCAGATCTCTATCCCACACGTGGAGAGTTTGTCACTGCGGATAATCTTGTTCACCATAGCTCGAGTGAACGGATCATCCTCACTACATCAGGCATCACGGGTCAACATGAGCGTAGCAGTGGACTGTCTCACCACGGTGTTTGACTGGTGTACTCCTCTACTTGCCAACATGAAGGAACAGCTTGCTTCTATCAGGAGGGGACAGACCAAGAACTTTGGGTACGGAACCATCTTATGCACTTTCTTCTTCGAGAAGGTTCCCGCACTCCGCCCCAGGGTAGCAGTTCCCATCAGTAGTCCACGTGATCCACGCATGGGCCGGTGGGCTGACTTGATGAAACGTCTGGGGGGTGGGGAAGTGCCTAGGAATGCATTCGACGATGACTTTTTTGCTTGGTGGGAGCAACAGATCATCGCCATAGATGACTACCCCTATGCTGGCCTGGATTTCCGAGGAGATCCTGATCTAGTGTTACCACCAGATGCAGCATGGGGCGAGATTGGTAAGATTTTTGATTTTTATGATTTTATGATTTTTTTTTGGATTTTTCAAATATAATGATAAATTTTGAAAAATATTTTTTGATGAGATTCAAATGACTAATATGATGATCATGTTCCAGACATTGGGCCTGTGCGACCAGATGGATTCCCACGGCATGGACGGCGTGGCCGAGGAGCCGAAGAGGCGGCTGCGGATACGGAAAGGACCCTCAACAACGTCCAGCGACACTTGACTAGACTGAGCTGCCAAGTACCAATGGCCGAGGTGGAGGACCTTCCTCCAGATATGCAGCGTCATGTGGTTGGGATGCCACGTGAGTGGGTTCGCGTCTTTCGGCGCGTGGCCAATGCTATAGTTACTTATTTAGCTGCTCATCCAGAGCCGAGGCGTTAGATATGCCTGACATGATTATGGGCATTTGAGTCCCAATTTTGTATATTTTTGGACACACATATGTACACTCGAGACGCTTTGCGATATATATATATATATATATATATATATATATATATATATATATATATATATATACAGTTTGACTTTTTGATGCATGATTTTATGATGATGAATGATTGATATGCCAGTCTAATGCTTGATTAGCGATAGAATCAGCTAACCAATTTTGAGATCTTGGAATGTGCAAATAATTAATGTAAATAAATGATCTTTGCAACAACCTCACTCTTAAATATTGGCGATATAATAATGGATCTCTAACCCGATAAATGTTATTTAACTGAGACACTATCAATTGAGAATCAAGATATACTACCAACGAGTCGATCCCATAAGAGATTGCCTCGGATAATAAATTGATAACAGCTGTATACTCGGCCATATTGTTTGAAGCAGGACCGATACACACGCCTCTCGATGTCATCAACTGACCAGTTGGGTAATAAAGTACCCAAGCTGCGGAAGCAAGATTCCGAGTGTGCCGACTAGCACCATCGGCGAATCCAAAATAAACCAAATCATCCATCAGCACCTGTCAAGGCAGACCAAAAAGTGCTGATATCAGAAAACGCTCGATAATATATGTACAAATACACATAAAATACAAAGAAGCCATTGCCTGGTAAAACTAAGCAAAATACTTCTTTAAATAGAGCCCATTTCGGGGCTCCGCCAGCTTGCTTCCTTCGAAATCAATTAACTCATACGATCCTTTTTCTAAGACTCGTTTGATAATGAAAGGACCGTACCACATGGGCTTGAATTTGCCTGCCCCCAAGGCGTCCTTATCTTGGTCATAGACCAAGACAAGGTCACCTTCAGAAAAGACACGAGGACGGACAGACTTATCATACTGAGTTTTGACCCTTTTCTTATGGGCCTCATTCATCGTGGCAGCATCTCGACGCTGCTCATCGAGATGTTCCAGGTGAACTAGGCGCTCCTCGAGACTTGAAGTCTCAGGAAGAAGCTCGACAGCCAATTTCAGAGATGGAATTTCACATTCGACCGGAAAGATAGATTCCATCCCGTAAACTAACTGAAAAGGAGTAAAACCAGTAGCCGTTTTGATGGAGGTTCGGTATGCCCAAAGAGCCGGGTACAACATAATGTGCCAATTGGACCGATTCTTATCGATTGTCCGTTGGAGTATCGTCTTAAGAGTTTTATTGACCGCCTCGACCTGTCCATTGGCCTGAGGATAGTAAGGGGACGAATGCTCCTGACGGAAACCTAATTTAAAAGCCAATTCAGACATTAGCTGATTTTGGAAATGACTACCATGGTCAGTGACAATCTCTCTTGGGATATCGAATCTTGAGATAACTTGATTGAAAAGAAACAAAGTTGCCGTGTCACTGTCGTTCTTATAAGTAGGCATGGCCTCCGCCCACTTCATGAAGTAGTCTACGGCCACGATAATGTACTTGTGATTCGCCGCTGAAGGCGGATTACAAGTCGTAAAATCAATACCCCACTTAGTGAAGGGACCGACGGTGACAACGGGAAAAAGGGGAGCTGGATGCGCGCACATCTTGCGAGTAAAAATTTGACACGGGTGACAGCGTTTTACCGCTTCCACACAGTCCTTAAAGAGTGAAGGCCAAAAGTAGCCGGCACGTAAGATGCGCTGGGCTGTAGCAAGCCCGGATAGATGACCACCACAAGCTCCACTGTGGCAATCATTAAGAACAGACTCTGCTTCCTCTAAGGTTAAACAACGTCGAAGAATTGAATCAACCCCTCGACGGTATAATGTGTCACCAATGATAACATAGTTTTTAGCCAGGTGACGTAACTTGCGACGTTCATCCTTGGAGAAAGTAGAGGGAAACTTCGAAGTCTGGAGATAAACAATGATATCTCCATACCAAGGGTCTTGTGAAGAGATGAGGAATATATGCTCGTCGGGTAAACTTTCCTCATAAACAATATCCTCTCCACAAGGAAGCTCAGAAATTAGCTCCGCGAAAACCATAGATTTCTTAGACTTGGCGGACAAGAACTCGAGATCGAATTCTTGTAAAATAACTATCCATCTATTATATTTGCCCCCAATCACTCGCCTACTGAGGACAAATTGGAATGGATTGACCGCCGCTAGGACAAAAGTTTTGCGTAGCAAAATATAATGACGGAGCCTCTGGACAGCATGGACAGCTGCCAAGGCTAACTTCTCAACCGGAGAATAGCGAAGTTCAGGGCCTATTAAGCCTCGGCTCAAATAATAAATCACGTGCTCGATAAGAGCATCGTCTTCCTGAACTAGAACCATACCAATAGTAGATTCTACTGCGGCGAGATATAAAAGGAAGTCTCTACCATAATCCGGCGGACTCAAAAGCGGGGCAGAGACTAATGCCTTTTTCAAAGCATCAAACGACCGCTGCGCAAAGTCGTCCCATACAAATGGAACTCCTTTTCGTAACAAACGCATGAACCCTTTAGTGATCTCGGTGTAGTTTGCTATAAACCGTCTCAAGAAATTGGCCTTCCCTTGAAGACTTTGAAGTTGACGGATTGAGGACGGGGAAGGCAACTGAACTATTGCCTCAACCTTGAAGGGATCAACCCGAATCCCTTCATTGGACACTATAAACCCTAACAATCGACCGGATGTAACCGCGAAAACGCACTTATTGGGATTCAACCAGATTTTATAGAAACGACATCGCTCAAAGACCAATCGAAGATGACTAGGGTGATCTGTTCTCTTTCGAGAACGAGCAGCGAGATCATCTAAGTATGCTTCGATGACATGTTTGATGTCGTGGAAAGCGTAGGACATGGCCCGCTAAAACGTGGCTCCAGCGTTTTTAAGACCAAAGGGCATATTTCGATATGCAAAGGTACTCCAGGGACATATGAAGGTAGTCTTATGCTGATCCTCAGGACGAATAGAGATTTGATTATAACCTGAGAAACCATCCATAAAGGAGAAAATCTCATTACCCGCACACTCGTCGATAATCTGATCAATGAATGGCGTGGGGTAATTGTCTTTTGGACAAGCCTTGTTTAAGTCCCTAAAATCGATGCATACACGGATTGTTCCTTGCTTTTTGTCCACAGGGACTGGATTTGAAACCCAATCCGTAAGAGGAACAGGGTATATAAAACCCGCCCTTAGCAGCTTCTCAACCTCAGCTTTGATAGCCGCTGCTTTCCTAGGGTTAACCGGCCGAAGCCTTTGACGAATTGGTTTTGCGTTTTCGTACGTCTTGATCTCATGTTGGACGATAGAAGGATCAATGCCGGGCATTTCCTCATAAGACCAAGCAAATACATCCCGATATTCCTTGAATAGGTCGGTATAAATTTGAATTTCTTCAGGGGAACACTCAATTCCGATGAAGATATTCTCGACGATGTTAGGATTCTTAGAGATGTTTATAGGTATCGTTTTTGAGATTACCGACATATTACCTTCGGCACGTACGTGTGTTGGAGCCAAAGGGTTTGACACCATACAAACATCACTATCAACGAGCTCGGAGAATTTAGATTCCACTTCCTGCAATGGAGGAAGAAAATATGAACGATGGTGTAAGTCTTCCCAAGGTCGATCTATACCCATCATTACTTCGAGGATTGCTTCTTCAGAAGGTAGAACCGAATCTAAGCAGTCCAAGGCAGAGTTAGAATCAAAGCTCCAAGCGGGGGCCACATGACCATCTAATTCCTCTTCGGAAAAAGGAGTAGAATGGTTATCTGCAGAGTCTACGATAGACTGATATCTAAGCTCAGCTGCAGATATAGGAAACGCCATTCCATTCACTTGTCCTTCAACTAATGTGGTGGTAGGTGAAGGCAAGGTCCAAGGGTCGGAAAAATAATGAGTTCGGAAGAATTCTTCTCGAGAATACTCCTTGGATGATGAAATAGCATTGATTCTTGCAAAAGGAGAGGGAAGATCAAACGTACCCATCAATGAGGAATACATCCCTACTCCTAAATTCTCAGTCGGCGGGCGAGGGTTATCCACCAAAGGAACAGTAGAGTCGGAGGTTGCTTGAGGATCGATTGGAGCATAGTCCAATTGATCAACCTTAACGATTTTCCCCTCATGAGGAAAGAAAATGACACGAAACAGAGTCGATACAACGGCTTCCATCTCGTACACCCAGTTCCTTCCTAATAGGAGATTATAATCTAGGTTAGCATCTACGACTTCCACTTCGATATTAACGACCTTTCCTCCAACACATATAGGAAAGGCTGGGATAATCCCATGCGGCTTGTGAGAATGGCCATCAAATGCAGTTAAGACGGTTGGTGAAGGAACGGCCGAAGGTGAACCAATAGCCTTCCAACATGACATGGACATGACACATGTGGAAGCTCCTTCATCTATAACGGTGCGAAAAATATTGATTTTCCGGTATGTTGACTTTACCTGGAAAGCCATATGATGAGGGAGTCTCTTTTTGACATTTGACATGTCGAAAGAGAGCACTAACGAGTTACCTGGATCGACTGCTCCAATGGCGGAGAGTAAAGCACTTCTCTGAGACGGACACGATTGGAGAACTTCCAAAGCGGACATAGCACACGGGCTTTGAGCCAAATCCTCCACAATGGAGTAATTTTGGGCGGCCCTAGCGTTAGGGTTAATCGTCGCGCGTTTGGCGGAACCTTTCGGTATCCTAGGTATAGTCTCAACAAGAGGTCGCTCAATATGAAGGTCATTACTTCCGGGAGCCGTTTTATCCTTAGATGTTTCGGCTTCACCATAATCGCGTGACCGAGTAGTCACGTTAACGTTTGAACCCATCATAAAAACATTTGATGCTTTTTCCCCTTCCTGGTTGCCCCCTGAGGAGGTCCCAGGATTTGAATTTGCGCCAGCAAGAAGTTGCTGCCCTTGGGGAAATGGGTTAGTTAACACAGCTTGCGAACTAGAAGTCCCTTGCTGTCCTAACAAGCGCTGAGCGTCTTCAATTCTAGGGCAAAGATGAGTTAGATGGTCCCCACTGCATAACTTGCAAGGGAACTTAACTTTCTTTCTCGACTCACCTTTACCACCACCAGCGTTGTTGCCGGATTTATTTGCATCGGGCTTCCCTTCCGAATTCTTCTTCTTACCACGTCCTTTCTTTTTCCCATTGGAATTTTGATTTCCTTTGGGGTTATCGGATTGGACGGCGTTAATGGAAGAATTTTGGGAAGCTTGAGGATTAGACATTGTGACTTGGTTGTTAGGAGCAGTTTGTAATGACAACTGCTGCAATTGATTCAACAAGTTCACTGTAGTCGAGTCTACTGACCCCACAATACCATCCGCGTGCGGACCTGGCTTCGGCTTAGCTAGATCAACCTTAGATCCAGGAGCATCTGGCAAGTACTTTTGGAGGATCCCAGACTGAGAGTAAATCAGTTCTAACTGCTGGGCTCTGAAAATGGCTTGCTCCTCAGAATAGACCCCAGACATGGAGACATCCTTGGAGATCTCGGGTTGCAAAGACTTCAAAAACCACTCTAGACGGTACTCCGGAGGGATTTCGGCTTTGATGAGCCTCTTTCTCCATCTCCATTCCTGAATGTGATCAGAAATGTGGGTTGCCTTATCCTGACGAAAGGTAGCCAGAAGTTCAGTTCCGGCATCATAGCGGACATGCAACTGGAAGTGATTTAAGAAGATATTAGCTAAGTCTGCGAACGATGTAAAGCTGCCCCCTGGCAACTCTATATACCATTTAGCCGCATTACCAGTCAAGGTGCGCTGAAAGAGTCTCAACCTAACCGAATCTTCGATGAGGGAGTTGGATGAGCACCACAAATGGAATGTGGTTACATGATCGCCCGGATCTTCACCACTCTTCCCTTCGAATTTTGGAATGTCCGAAGGGAGTTTGGTTGGGACTGGAGGCCAGGCCGGATTGTATCTAATAGGGTCGTTTGTTAGCTTAGTGAGGTCTGGCAAGTTTAACGTTGCCAGAAACGGAAGCCTAGGAGGACCTAGGGGATTCCACCCAGACTGGGCAGAACTCCCAAAGTTCTGAAAAGATTGTCCTGGGATTTGAGAGGCACCAGGCTGCCCGAAGTGACCATTAGAACCGGCTGAACCAAAAGGCAAACCTTGTGGCCCAGCAAAATTCGGAGTTTGACCAACTCCTGCCGTATAACCTCCATAGCCTGCAAAGTTTCCTCCTAAAGAATGGTAAGGAGTTGATAACCCCTGATATGGGTTCCAAGCCGAAGCAAGGGGAGGAATACTTTGAAACATGCTAACCGTGGAATACGGCCTACTTCCTTGTTGGCCGATGAATGGATTCGCAGTTCCTGCGTTACTAACCCCAGGGTTATTCCAACCTTGGAAAGGATTGCTGCTTTGTCCTATTGAAGAAAAAGGCATGGATCCTACCGTCGGGTTGGAATGTGGTATATGACCACTTCCAAAAGGAAAACCCTGGAATGAAGCCGATCCGCCCATCATGGATGTAGCGGCACTGAACGGAACCGATGGAATACCCTGTGATTGGGTGCCAAAAAGGAAGGAACCAGTACTAAAAGCATTGGTTTGGGCATTTCCACTCGTGGACGGAATGGAGGTAGACCCCACCAAAGATGTGCTAGCAAACGATCCGAACAAGGAAGTAGAGGGGATGGAAATGGTTCCTCCCCCTTGCACCGATGTTGGGGTTTGCATAGTCGCAGCACTCGTAGAAGCCATGCTTCCAGTAGTGATTATAAATGGTAAGCGCGTAGCGTAACCTGGACTCGCTGGTCTATGCGACGGAGTCCCAACGTATTGCAATACGTCCGGATAACTAGATGGTAGTGGAGAATTTGGAATCACTAATGATTCTGAAAGTTCTTCTACCTCTACGTTATTCTCTGCTTGAAAGCAAACTCGAGAAGGGACTGAAGTGTCCCTCTCTTGCTCAGAAGTACCAAGCCTTGCTTGGCCGCTAATATCCCCGAGAGGAGGATCAATCCCCGATGCGTCAACCGGCGTGGGACGGGCCCTACCGGTAGTATCCCCTCTGCGCCTTCTAGGAGAAGGCTCTAAACTAGGTGGCGAGAGACCACGAAGTCTTCGAGACCGTCTTGGAGACCGGTCAGCCACTTTGAATTTTTTGTTATGATCTAACTAAAGACTCAAAAAATTAAAAGCTAAGCCGACTAGGAGCACAGAGCACACACTATAAAGTTCCTAAAGAAACAGCCAGTCAAACAACTTTCAAGTATTTCCGCTCCGGGTGATTAGGACCGGACACCAAAATACGAGAAAGTGAATCAAAGGGCCTTCCGAAGATAGTCTGGGATGATGAGGGCCCAGTCCTATCAGCGAAGGTATCAGAGGAAGTTACGCTGACCTCCTAACAACAACCTGCGCCGGTGCAAGCCCCCAAGCTTCGCAAGGGTGCCCTCCAGTAGTACTGTTGAGAGTGATACAACGTCGACCTCAGGTGCCACGGGATTCCCCTCCGCAGCCACCTATGCAGATCCCTAGGAGAGGCAACTATGGGTACCAACTCGTCGCAGAAGCTAGGCGGAACAGTCGTGAGGTAAGTTCAGACAAGTAGGAGAGGGGGTATCTCTCTTCCCTGTCTTTACAGACCCTCGTGCTTAACTCCCAGATCCGGAGCTTTCCTGGTCTTCCTAACGCTATTGGATTTACTCTCGTTAATCAGACTCTTATGTTTGACGTTTTATGTGGCCTTGGAGAGTTAACTCTCCACTCGCCTATTCCAAGGCCCTAAAATCCTAAACTTGTTGGTGTAATAACTAAAACAAAAAGTTCTAGTGGATTTTAATTAAGCGCTTGATTTTATTAGGCTGTTCTTTAAGTCACAGGGTTATGGAGATGAAACTTGTGGTGTTTTTATGGACGCAAAAGAAATTAATAAAACTTAGCTACATGCACATGCACTTTTGTTTTCGATGAAAAGCAATTTCTATGAGGTTCAGAGGTACTTCTAATATAAACAAAAAAAAATTCTTTTTCTTTTCAGACTCCACACTCACAAAAACTAACAAAACTAAATATGCCTAAAAAGAGATGAAAATCTTACCCTAATGCAAGAACTATATGTGGATGCAAGATTCAAAGACTACTCTAAAAACAAAGAAGGAAAGTTGCTGCTTTACCAAATTTTGTCTTGCCACTAAAATGCTTAGATAGAAGATGATGTGTTACCAATCATTTCGTCCAAACAATAAAAACAAGTTCTAAGATAAAAAACAAAGCACTTTCACTTCGCAAAAAAGGAAATCAAATGAGAAGCAAGTTTAAGAAAGCGAAACTCAAAAACTTTCAAAAGATTTTCTTTCAATCAAACCAAAAAGTCTTTTTCAAGGGAAAGCTCTCAAAAACTGACACCAATGATTGATAAACAAGCAACCAAACACTTTTGTGAATAGACACCTTTCAAATGATGAAAACTCAACAAAAATAAAATGTGTTCGAAATCGCTTTTGACAATCAAAAGCAGCAATGAAAGTCCAAAATATCAAAAGACAAGTTTCAAGAAAATGGTAACAAACAAATTTCCCGAAACGAAGGAGCAAATGGTCATAAAAATGATTTCGTTAAGCAAACAAAAAGTGTCATGAAAGCAAAAATGGACACAAAGATTGAACCCAATCTTCCCACTCTGCCGAAACAGAGCAATCAAGATTCTTAAACAGAAATCTTGTGTGTCAAAAATCAATGACGCTTGCAATCAACGAAAATAAGACTAATACTCCTTATGACTAGAGAGAGTTCAAACAAGATGCCCCCTGTCAAACAGAGAACTGTTACTGGAGAAATAACTGCTTGACACTGACCCAAACCACCAGACAAACATTCAGCAAAAAGAAAATTTATCAATCTTGAAATTTATGTAATATACGCGCCTGCAATTAAGTGCAGAATGCGTGTATACGCGACTGAAACTAAGGAAACCTGCGTATACGCGGGTTCACTTAGTGCAACTAGCGTATATACGCTTCTGTAATCCAGAAAAAGAGCGTATCTGAAGTCTTTCAAGAAAAATAAAAAAAACACAGACTGAAACTGGAAAAGTTTGGAATTCAAGAAAAGATCAGACAGTCAGAGCCAACAAACAGAGGGGCTGAGCCTTGATTGGCTTGAAGACTACCCAAACTAGGAACAACAAGAGTGTTGTCCCCAGCGGAGTCGCCAATTCTGGTTGAAGGGAAAGTACCCCTAGGGTCCTTTGGGCTAAGACTCTACCAGACTGAAAATTGCTTATTCAAAGAAACACACACACACAGCCATCATTTTTACTTTTAAGCAAATTCTAATGTTTAGGGCACGTACCTAAGGTCCTACGTTCGAGAAGACCTTAAGGGTCCAAACCCTTCTTGGAGTTCCCTTCTTCTTTCTTCGACCTGCAAGACAAACAAATCAAAGAACACAACAGTACATGTATAGATACTTATGTATAAATCATCTTTATGCCATAAAGTTAGTTATAAAAAATCTTTAAGTAACCACTTGCATAAGAATTCAAGACAAGAATCTCATAAGCATAAAGAAAGATTGTTTCGGGAACAAAGACGTGTTTCTTTATAAATAAAGGCAAATAAAGTACATATATCGGAAAGATATCACCTGAACACCTTCAGCAGGCTCCAAGCAAAGCTTCCTCCCGGATTCGTTCCAGCCTCAAGCCTCCGACAAGAGCTCCTTCCAAGTCCTACTCAAATGATGATATCAAGGATGGATGATCACCAAGACACATGGAAACAAGGGTTTCCTATGCAAGATGGGGGAAGTGCAGAAAACACCAAGGACTTCAGACCTGGTCTAAGGGAAAAATCTCAGCATAATGATCTTGCTCTCTTCTCTCTCCCCTTGGGCTTCCCTTTGATGTCTTTTTATACCCTCTCCAAAGTAGTTTTTTAGTTAGGAGTTAGTTGGGAACAGTTGGGCCACGGGCAATAACAGGTGATCCAGCAGGTAAAACCCGCGATCTCCACCCGAAAAAGAGGAATTTATTATTTTTTAAGTGTTTTAATAGATACACGCGGGTTGGGTATAACAGACCCGCGTGTACACGCGTTTAACTCAGGGCAATGTCGCGTATAGGGAATAAAACACTGTTTTTTAAATTTTTGGACCAGGTCTGGAAGGAGGGGTTGCCCTAGGCCATGAGTGCAGCATCACAAACCATAAGAGTGAGATTTGGAGCTATAACATTGATTCTTCCCCTTCCTTTTGACCTTTTGACTACCCTCATGATTGTTTGTCTTCCTATGACTTTTCAACTTACATGACTCTTCGTATTCTACACATGTCCTTTGGACTTTCACTTTACAATACATATGTTACATTTTTTGCCACAAGTGACTACTCATGACATGACATGACATGACACTGGTGACAAGGATTGCATGATGATATGGAAATGTCAAGCCATAGTTGTTGCTGAGTGCTGAGTGTCTGCTTGGAGATGTTGTTCCTTCGTATGACTTGGTGATAAGGAATCTTCGATGAGTCTTGAGTTGTGATTGCAAACTGATGTCCCTTTTTCTTTTCTTGATTAATTGACTTGTGTGTTCAGTTAAAAGTGTGTCCTTTAGCATGGTTCCATCCTTAATATCCTTCTTCATCATCTTTCCATGGTCTGATAGAGTACTTGCATCTGCAATTCACTCATGACGAGATGACATCAATCTGAAAATCCCCTAGTCTAAGATAGTGCATTATGATCCATTAACTCAGCTGGAACCAGGTGACAGTCGAGGAGAGGGCTTAGTGACTATGTAGTGCACAGTTCCAATAGCCAGGGGTGAGGCTTGAGCTCTAAGACTGTGCAATTCAGGCAAGACTTAGGGGAAAAACTATGCATTTCTGAGAGCCAGTGGGACAAGATGAGGGGATGAACACTGAGAGGACACATTGTGTAGTTTTGGGAGATAAGGGAGGCAGGGCTACTACACAATTGCACAGTTCAGAGGCTCAGGGGATGAGCTTGAGGCTTGTGATATCCCAGTGCCTAGTGAAGGTCAGTCTAGGAGGAATGATTTCACAATTCTAAAGGTCAAGGCCAGAGCTTGAGCACAAAAATTGCGTAGTGCAACAGTCTCAAGAGGTGGGAAATGCGCATTGCATAGTGTCAATGGGAAAGGTCTCAACTAGAGGACTCGAATTGCGCAATACGTAGTTTAGGGAGGCGGGGTGAAGGCAAGTTTCTTAGTCGGGAAGCCTTCTCAAAAATGGCTAAGTGTAAGACCAGTTAGACTGATGTGAACAATGATAAGACTTCGATTGTGATCTCACACTTAGAATACTTGACGACACAACAACATAGATCACCCAAGACACATGAACAATACATTTCCCTCTGTGTGACCACTTTATGACTAGTTACGACAAGTGCGACACTTAAGATAGACTTTGGGACGACCGTGATGACACTTGTACAACAGTGCTCAAAAATTTGTGAATGAGTGTGACAGATGTTTACATAGTTAGAAAAAATCATATACAGGAAGATAGACCCTTGAAACCATCATAACAGGCTTCTACACATTGTGTGACAGCCAATCATGCCAAAAGACGGAAGTTAACCCAACTTGCAAAGGGGAGAAAAACACTTCAAAAAAGTACATGAAATGAGTTTCGGTGTTGTAGCAGCTACAACAACTTTATATCATCATTTTTAGTTATTTTAACTTTCCTTTGTGACTATATATATATATATATATATATATATATATATATATATATATATATATATATATATATATATATATATATATATATTGTAACATAACTAATAAAACTAGGTATTTCTGTGAGAAGATTTTATTGTTGTTGAAGTATTATTATATAAAAGTTTGTTATTACCTGTGAACAATGATAAGACCTCGATTGTGACCTCACACTTAGAATACTTGACGACACAACAACATAGCTCACCCAAGACACATGAACAATACATTTCCCTATGTGTGACCACTTTATGTCTAGTTACGACAAGTGCGACACTTAAGATAGACTTTGGGACGACCGTGATGACACTTGTACAACAGTGCTCAAAAATTTGTGAATGAGTGCGACAGATGTTTAGCATAGTTAGAAAAAATCATATACAGGAAGATAGACCCTTGAAACCATCATAACAGGCTTCTACACATTGTGTGACAGCCAATCATGCCAAATACGGGAGTTAACCCAACTTGCAAAGGGGAGCAAAACACTTCAAAAAAGTACATGAAATGAGTTTCGGTGTTGTAGCAGCTACAACAACTTTATACCATCATTTTTAGTTATTTTTAACTTTCCTTTGTGACTATATATATATATATATATATATACATTGTTTTATTAGTTATGTTACATTACTTTAAAACACAAAAATAATGTATAATACTACAAATTTTTTCTTCATAGTTAAGTCTATTGATTTCTTCTCAAGAATACTTTCGCCTAGAAAACCCAAAATATACAGAGAGGAAACTCACAAGTTCATTTTCAAGAACAAACAACTTATTTCCATTTCATTCTATAATTTAGCTTCAACTATAGGAAAAAATGCTCAATTATGCATAAACAAGTGGAGTTAGAGATACTAAATTGAAGATTTCTCCTAGGAAAATAAAATCAAGTACTTGGCTCCTCCCCACCATGACACAACCTTTATTGGTCCCCCGACCGACCAAGCCTCTAATTCTCTGTATATATATTTTTTCTACTTCTCTTCGGTCTGTCTAATTTTCTCTCAAAAGAGTTATGAGACAAAAACCAAGATTCAGAGTTTGTTTTATACATCAACCACTTTTGAGTGGCTATTAACTGCCTCAACCTCATAAACATGTGCATGTAGTTACTTGCTCATTAATGAGGTCTTGTTTTCCACTTCCAAAAACAAATTCATATCTTCTAGGAAACATTAAATTGGCCAATACAATAATTCCATAATTAAATCTAATCACCCATATTAGATGCCTAGGACTTGCTAATGGATAAAATAAATTTCCAAAATAAATTGTAGCCTTTTTCCTCTTTCAACCATCTATACTTTAACTATTAGTTTCCTAGTATTTTTTTATTCATAATATAAAACAGAAATACAACTTTACAACAACAAGTGTACATCAGATATTATCAACAAGATTATTGATAATTAAATATATGTTTGTCTTTCTAATGTAACATAGTAACTCCAAAAATTAAACTTATATACATGTAAATACAATGAAGTCCTTAAGTTGAGAGATATCACATTACCTAAGGCTATAATAACATCTAAACCAATCATAGGACAAGTGATTAATTTAACCTTAATGGCACCTTTACCCTAAGGATAGCAACCCCTAAGTATCTAATCTACTTATAGTCATGGAAACCTGAGACGATACTTATACAATGTTACTAACCCAAAAGTGAAATTTCCATCCTTAAGGACTACCCTAATAACACTTAGGTCAAGTGTATACAAATGTAATTAGGAACACAAACCCATGTTTGAGATTCAAATAATTATATAAATAAGTAAGATGGATTATATTACCTTAACATTGGGAGTAATCAAATTGTACTTAAAACCCTATTCTTGAGTTGACATTTGTTTGTTAAGCCCTTGATAAATCTAACCATATGACCAATATAGATATATATTCCATTACCTAAAAGTTCTTAATTAACTGATTATCTAAATCAATTAAGGATATCAACACATCATCAACTAAGTATTAATTGATTAATATTGCATATTTATACATAAATGGTTTATTACATGAATGTGGTCTACAATCGTGCATCATCCTTGCAAGATGATGTATTCGGAAAATAAAAAAGGATGTGTATGGGGTTAGATGATTGGGAATTATAGTTAATGGCCCAAAAGAGTCTTTAAATATGGGCATTTTCCGTTGTCATTCATTATTCCTTTTATTGTTAAGCCAATTTTTTTTGGAGCTAATTGCAACAAGTTTTGATTAATTTGTTGTTCATAGTTGTTATCATTTGACTTAAGAATCTCCAGTATTCCAGGATCTCTAATATGCTTTTCCATCTTTTGTATTGTTTTTATGGTTTATATTATTCATCTTTTTGTTGTAGTGACATGTGTACTATATGTTGTATCTTTATTGTTTACGGAACTCTAATTTAAACGCAGGAAGTAATCAATTTGTACTAAACTTGTGTTAAGTTCTATTATAATAATATTTTTTTAATTTCAATTTATTGAATTTAACTGCCATGTTTATTGTTCTTGTATGTATTTTAGTCCTTTATTTGTATTCTTAATATATGTATGCTAATGTTGTTCTGTAAATGTTTTTTTTTCCTTTTGTTTTCTCCGAAGTTGTATAATATTTGAGAGGGCTATAAATTAGGTACTATTCCCATGCCTAGCTAATAAAAAATTCATAAGGGTGTAAAATGATTTACGTATTCATCAATTGCAACAAGCAAAGTACTTCACCAAGTTGGAATTAGAGTCTGGATATCACCAAGTTCGAGTTAAATAAAAAGATACCTAGAAAATGTCTTTCAAAATTAGGAGCAACTTATATGAGTGGTTAGTCATGCCATTCAACCTGTGCAATGCACCAACTATATTTATGAGGTTAATGAATGATATATTGCACCCTTTTATAGATTCATTTGTTAGTGTCTATTTGGATGATACACTGGTATATAGTGCTACCTGTGATGAGCACATCTCACATTTGGCACAAGTGTTGGAGACATTAAAGAAGCACCAACTACTAGCAAATATCAAGGAGTGTGAGTTTTCATAATAGTCTTTGGTGTATTTTGGGTATGTGATAGGTGGAGGAGGGTTGAAGAGATATCCTGCCAAGATGGAGGCCATCATGAAATGGTTGGTGCCTACTAATGTTTCTAAGGTTGGGATTTTCGTTGGGGAAGCACAATACCTAAGGAAATTCATAGCCTCATTTTTAGTGGTAGCAGAACAAATCCACACCATAACAGTAAGTGGCAATTGTTTCTAGCAGAGAAAGGGTTAGCACAGGGCCTTTTAGGAGCTAAAGAAGAACATTAGTCAAACACCACTTCTAGAATTACTAAACTTGCAGCAAACCTTTGAAGTGGATACAAATGTGAGTGGGTATGTTATGGGAGTGGTCTTGATGCAGGATGGAAGGCCTGTATGCTACCATTCTAAATTATTTCATGGGTTAGTTCTTAAATACCCCACATACGACAAGGAGATCTATGCCCTGGTGCAAGTTGTGAAGAAGTGGAAGCATTATCATATGGGAAAGGAGATAACAATCCCCATAGATCACCACTCACTACATTACCTACAGGCCCAAAGTAAGCTACAGTAGACCAGGTGTTACAAGTGGATGGGGTTTCTACAACAGTTTCATTTAGTGAACAAGAATAGTAAGGTAAACACAAACAAGTTGTTTGACATGATTTCAAGGCCACCCACATCAAATATCACAGCTTTGGGAACTCTGATGCACATGGATCCATTCACCCATGCTGCATATAAAGAAGCATATTCAGAGGATGAGGACTTCATGGAGGTGTGTCAGTAGTTGCAAGTCATAGTCATGTGCATGATGGCAATCACAATGTTGACTATCATCTCCGGGATGGGTTACTCTGCAGGATGGATAAGTTATGTGTTCCTAAAGGTGAGTGATTCTAACTGATTAGAGAGTCTCACACCTCCAAGTTTGTAGGGAACTTTGTTGTAGGGAATATAGTGGCCAAGTTGCAAAGGTATGTGTATTTTCCCAAGATGTAAGAACAAGTAGCTAAGTTCATAAGGGGATGCATGTTTTGTTGTACCAACAAGCCTAGTAATAGGAAATAGGGTCTATTTCATCCCTTACATGTACCCTGTTGATTTTTCAATACATTTGATACACATTGGATACAAGCACTTTATTTCTGAACTATGGTAACTACTTGTGAATATATATATATATTATAGTTCCTTTATCTTCATCAAGCAATCAAACTTTAGAAATTCAACTAATAATCTTGAAAGGAAACTAGAGATCACAAATTGTGTGAGAGAGATATGTGTGTGTAAAATGAAAAGTTTCAAGTGTATTTTATACCAAAGATACCCAAGATACATGTCTCTTTGTAAATTAGATCATCTCTCTTTGTAAATCAAATTCTAGAGTCTGCACATTTACATTTTTAATCATATTTTCTAGAGTGTTAAAGATCATGTAAATAATGGTGGGTAGTAACTCTTGGTAAGTATATTTATTTACATCTTGTTCCTATTTTGTCTTTTATGCAAATACTTGCTTAAATTATGGTGGATAGTAATTGATGGTAAATATGTTATTTAGGAGAGCATGAGTTATTTTTATGGATCTTAATTTTAAGTGTTTTGTTTATTTTCTTTCTTTTAATTTACTTTTGTGTTTTTAAATAGTATTATAAATACCTCAAGGATTATGAAGACTGACCATAGCTACTTTCTTCAACACTCCCTCTTAGCTAGGGAGGATTCCATAATGTCTAACAAGATGTCAACTAATTGAAAAAATTTCTCAGGAAAGACTAGATTAGCATCATTATCAAATCAAAATCAACATTACCAACATCACAATCATATAGGTCAACCCTCTTTAGCTATAATAATCATGAAATCCACCCAGTACCTATGGTACAATGTTAATATCAACTAGTCACCATGATCTAGTTGACGTCTTAACCTAATTTTATCCAGACTAGCCCTTGTTCACCATCACATGACTAGTGCACATAGCCTTTGTGAAACTCTAAACAACCTCAACCCAAGACGAATGCGAAAACATGCTCTCTCTAAACAGAGATCTGAGCAACTATCTCAGAGATCCAAGTAGGATAATGGGAGGTTACAACTCAACCTCTATAACCATTATCCTAATTACAGTCAATGTACTTGACACATGGACAACATCCCTAATTTTGGTCATACTACATGATATAGGAAAATTTCTATTCACTGGACCATTCTTCCTAATTTTGTTCAATGTTCTTGACACAAGGACAACATCCCTAATTCTGGCCACAACCCAGGACATAGGAGGAATTTTTGTCCATGAAACCATTCTTACTAATTGTAACCACCCCTCCCACATTTACCAACTTTGACAAGCTCTCTAGGGTAAACATGAGTTGAGTGTCACTATGATATGACTCGACCTCCAAGTTCTAGTTATGGAAGTGGGACCTACAGACCGAAATTAAACTGACATCCCTCAAAGACTACAGATCACTCAGGAGCTTACCAACCACCCTAGGTGAGAAATACCTAAGCTGAAACTCTTTTTTAACAGGTTTACTCCCCAACTGCACCCTTCACACACTATGGATGTGGTTATGAGGTTCCAACCCCACCCATAAATCTGCCTGCATGAGGTTATGACTCAAATTCCTCGGTTTAGTGCACGCGGTCGCAAGGTCTATGCCACTTTTACAGGCTAGCCTCCAAACCATTGCCCAAAACTGCTTGTAACTTTCCAGAATCATGACAATGATGATAATAATCCTAAAAAATCAAAGCTTAAGCAAGATCTTGACCAATGCATGCCTAATGCAAGATAAACATTTCGTCAAACACATAGTAAACATGGAAGTTACATGTGATGAATGCATATATGATCATAAACATATAACTTCATTTGAGAATCACTAAGAAGACTCAATGTCCTCTCAAGCTAGCTACAACAACACTTGTTAGTCCATGCATTCATTAACCATCCAATAACTTTTCAAATCATGAACAAGAACCATAGCTAGAGCACATAGCAAAACCATGCATATAACTAACATATAACCATAATAGAAACCATAACAAATAAGCCATAAGATCACCATAATCACCAGTACAAGTTCCCATAGATCAGAATAGGAAAATAGTTCATATTAACATATGAAAATGCCAACCAAGTTAGGGACTTCCGTGTACCACCCAACCATAGATTGGGTTGAACCAAATCTCTCTTTCAGCCAATCACCCCTACAAAATATTCCAAACATGAATTTGGGATCATATGGGTTAAACCAAAACAAAACCAACCAAGGACATTAGAGGCCAAACCACCTCAACCCTCAACCACAGTGATCTCAACTATACGGTTCATAAATCACTAACATCAAACAGATTGGTCTCTACCCAAATTGTCCAAGGCTCTAGGAACTAGTAAATCAACCCATAACCTCTAGCGAGCTTTAGTTGCATTCAGATGAGGAGATTTTGGCTCCAAAGGAAGAACCTCATGATGATGTGGAGCAACCATATGTAGAGGAGCACAGAGTGGAAGCACCCACTCATGCAGATACATCCATAGAAGGAAGGAAGCGCACCAGGGAAGCTAACAGATTATTGCATGATGCTAGAGAGAATGTGGGAGCACACACATCATAGCATAGGTAGAGGAGGCCACCAGATTGTTACACTGGGTAGATGGCTCTAATGAGTGAGCTATTTGAGGCTAAACCATCCTCATTTAAGGAAGAAGTGCAGAAGCTAGTATGGGTTGATGACATGGTAAAGGAATACGATTCCATAGTCATAAATATTATTTTTGAAGTTGTCCCAAAACCAGAGAACAAGTCAGTGGTAGGTTCAAGGTGGATCTACAAGGTGAAGAAAGAAACACATGGAAGCATCGAGAAACACAAGGCCATATTTGTGGCCAAGGGGTTCTCTCATGTGGAGGGAATTTATTACGAGGAAACATTTTCTCCAGTAGCAAGGTATGCTTCTATCAGATCAATTCTATCACTTGCAGGCGTAGATGGGATGGAAGATACATCAGATGGACGTGAAGACAACATTCCTCAATGGAGTGATATAGGAAAAGGTGTACATTAATTAGCCAAAAGGATTTGATACCTTCAATATAAATTCACATCTGTGCAAACTCAAGAGAGAATTGTATCGATTGAAACAAGCACCTCATGCTTGGTACACCATGATCGACAACTATTTCACTAGGTTGGGATTCATTAAAAGTGAAGAAGATGCAATACTTTACCATATTGTGGTTGAAGGTAAATGATTGATTATACTAAATATATGTCAATGATTTAATTCTAACAGGTGATGAGAAGTTAGTCAAATCTTGCAAAAAAGATCTTGCAAGAGAATTCGAGATGAAGGATTTGGGGCTCATGCATTATTTCCTCGGTATGGAAGTATGGAAAGGATATGGGGAACTATTGTCTCTCAGGGAAATTATGTCAACATGATATTGAAGAAGTTCCACATGGAGAGAAGCAAACCCATGGAGACTCCTCTAGCAGGGAATTGGAGGAAGGAAGATTGTAACAACCCTGGTGAAAATTCCATGTACCATAAAAGTTAATAAAGGAAAACTAATAACCACGGTTATGGGAAACTTATTCCAAGATGAATGTTTGGAAATACATCCTAGTGTGGGTGTTCATTTGGTTTATTATGGCTAAGCAAATTGGCAAAGGCAATGGGAAAGGATTTGGAAAGGAAAAATGGTATTAATTAGCACTATATTTATGAAAATAAAGGAAATTAAGAGAAAATGAAGGTGAAAGGTCAAAAGTTGCATGTGAGAAGGAAAGTGAAGGAAAATAATGGAAAATGAATAAAATAGAGGCCTCATTAATAAAAATGCTTCTGAGGATCAGTCGATACCTTTTGTAAGTATAACATTTTGTCAGTTCAGTTTTGAAGCTCTCTCTCTATTATCTCTCTCTCACACTCTTTGACACTTAGAGATTTCTTGGAGCACTTCAACATTGGATCAAGAAAAGAAAAGAAGGCAAGAGGAAGAAAAGATCAAGCAAGGAAGAGCAGGATCTAGCAGCTACAACAGGATTATTTGCAGGTATTGATTTGCATGTGTGATTTCCTTGCTAGATTTAACATGCATGGTTATGCATGTGTGTTATTGGTTCTCTTGCTATCATGAGCATGGGTTTTGCCAGGCGTGATAGCATTTTCAACCTAGCCTTTCCATTTCCATATAGCCATGGTGTGGTGGGTTCTTTTGTATGTGGTTGAGCTGGATTGTTAGATGGACTCGAAACCGAGTGGGGTGGTCCCAAGATTATTCACAAGGCCTAGGAATCCTGGGATGGGATACATGATAAAGCCCGAATGTGAACACCTTGATTGAGCATAGGAATCCCTTGACTAGCGAATGGTGGGATACATAGTAAATCTCAGTGGTGAGTACCCTTGATTGGGCATAGGAATCACGGGATGGGATACATGGTAAATCCTAGAGGCTGGAGACCTCGTAGGCCTAGGAATTCCTTGACCGGTAATGGCGGGATACACAGTAAATCTGAGAGGTTGGGATGGAAAAATCCCTCACAGTGTAGGTGGATAGGTCCAGTGGTATCTATGCTTGTTTTTGGCCTAGTGACCCGATGAGGATTGTGGTAAAGCCTTGTATTTTATGTTTATTATTTATGGCCTAGTGATCCAGTGGGGATTGTCGTAAAGCCTGGTTCTATTGCTGAGGGTTATGTGATGTAGCCTCTAGAAGCCCTAGTTTATTTTGGTTATCAATACCACATTAATGCTTGGAATATTGCACGAAGGTGATTGGCTGAAAGAAAGATTTGGTTCAACCAATCTATGGTCGGGTGGTACGTGGAAGTCCCGAACTTGGTTGGCCTAATCATTCATTAAGAAGAACTATTTATCCTTGGTATTTTATTAGAAAATGCATTGGTTCACATGAGTCATTTATGGTTGTTTTATCCTTGTTATTTTTGTTGGCTATATTCTAGTTATGAGCATGTTTTATGACAGTGATGATGTATGGATCTCATTATGTTTTGATTTGTAAATGAATGTACAATGAATATATGACCTAATAGATGATAATGCAACTAATTTGATAAGGCATAAATTCTTCTTAGTGATTCCCAGATAAGTATGAGACCCTTATGCTCAAATCTTTTGTTATGACCTGTAGAATGCATATTTGTGACATGTTTGACAAAATGCTTGTGGTGGCTAGTAGGGGTCCAACCAAGTATTTGTTCAAGTATTTTCATTTGTATCATTGTTTCAATATTACTTTTCATTCCTGAAAGTTTCATGGATTTTTGGGCAGTGGCCTGAGTCCTGGCCCTGAAAAAGTGGCACAAAATCTGGGGTAGCAGGCTCAGCACTAGCTGAAAAAACCCCAGTCGCTTGCATTCCCATGTTGTGAGAGTGATTGGAGGGCCCCAGTCACATGTATGCCCATGTCATGGGAGCAACTAAGGCTCTAGGGCAGTGAAGGGTCAAGTTGTGGTAGGGGTTGATCACCTGGAAGGGTTGGTTGGCTCCTATAGGTTCTGTGGTATGTGTAGAAGGTCAGATTGGTTGTGTTGTGTCATTTCTACATCCTTAAGGTGATCTAGGAGGTCGAATCAAATCATAGTAGCCTCTTGTCACATGTTTACCCCAACAGAGCGGTTAACTTGGGTAAATTTAGGAGGAATGTGTTATAGAGTGTTCCCAGAGCATGGTTCACCCCTTGGACTGGATGGGCAATGTGCATTGGTCATGAATTCATGTCAGTTGCATATGTGTTATTTATACTTGTGCTCTATGTTCTTGTTACATATGCATGGTGTTGGTCATGGTTGAAGTGATGTCGCCATGTGAAAGTGGATGGTGTGTTGTTGGGTGTGTTTATCATGAGTATAGTTCAATTATGCATTGGTTATGCATGTCAGTGTTTGTATGTATCATGTATGCATGCATGTCATCCATATGCTGATTGTGCATACATTGATATGGGTATAGTTGTCATGCATGCAATCATGATGTGTGGTTAATATGGTCATGCATTGATGTCTGAACTATGCTTAGGATGATATATATGTTGTTATGATTATGTTTATACATGTATTGTGCTAATCTAGTTGATCTTGCAGATGAGATATCCTCCCTGTTACACAAAAATATCGTCGCCATGATTATTTGCAGTCAGTATGGGTCTATCATCACATGTACTGTCCTCCTAAGCAAGTCTCAGACCTCAGCTCTTCAAGTCAAGCTTTGAAATTGAGAGAAAGACATTGAAAATCAATAAAACTCTGGTTCCGCACTTTCTCTCACTGTTACCTACGGTCCCGCACCTTCTATTTACAAAAACTGCGGACCTGCCCGCTCTGTCCCTAAAGGTGTGGGTGCGAACCCCTGTGAAAGTCAAAAAGGCGCAAGTTTATTCTAAAAAACTCACTTTGGGTTAATTCTAGATGATTCTAGAAGGAATTTTGACGTGGATTGGCCGCTCTTAGGTGGTTCATGCATCCCAAAGAGAAGGAGCTAATCCCTTGATGAGAGGAGTTATCCCTTTGAAGGAGGACCTAGTAGCTTCCCTCCATTGCACTATAAATTCAGGCATTGGGCTAGTTGCTGAAGAGGTTAGAAGCTGAACATTTTTTAGGGTAAATGCTGGTGAAATTAAGACTTCCTAGTTGAGCTTAAGAGGAGAGATCTCATACCTTTTTGGCTTCATTGGGAAGAGAGTGAAACTTGTCAAAGTAGAGGAGACTTCTTGCTGGACCCTGGGAGGAGCTTGTACAGCGTCAAGGCACAGGTTGTAAAGTTCTTCTTGATTTGAATTAATACAATCAAACTCATTTTTCTCAACAAATTGTCTCATGCCATTTGTTTCATGAATTCCTTGACTTTCATGTTAAATATGTTTTATGATATTGGCTTTTCAGGTGCTATTTAATTTGTTTGCTTGTTTGTGTTTGTAGATTCGTGACAAAGGAGCTCATTTGGATCGAAGAGCGAAGGCTTCCACAAACTTGCGTTGGACCTAAGGTAGGCCTAAAACACTTGTTTGCCTTTGTTTATAAAAGCATATTTAGAGAAAGATAGTGTGTGATTGGTTTGCTTGTCATTAGGTCTTCTTTAGATTCTAGGAAGGTCTCTCTTGTCCACAAGATCGACTTATTCCATGTGACAAAATGGCGACCATATTGGGGACTTGATTTTTTCCTTGTTTTTACTTTGACCTGAGAAACTGTGTTTTTGTTTCTGTTTTTGGCTTGTTGTGTGTGGAATTGGGTAGAAATTGTAGATCCAGGGTTATTTTTCGTTTTTCATAGCTTTGGGAGAGGACCGCACCCTAGCCTTTTGACACAGTGTGTACTTATCCGCACTTTTGCTTTTAGCACAGAGCGGTACCGCACCTGTGTTAACTGTGGGCCTGCGGACCCTGTCAAAATTTTGAAAAACCTAAGATTTCCTCTGTTAGTCAGGTTAGTTTTTGTTTAGAAGTTATTATCTACTGCCCATACCTGCATATAACCTGTCATAAGCTTTCCTTAGGTTGATTTCATTGGTGTTAGGGTTTTAGGTGAAATTCCTAGGAGTTTTGCTTGTTGGGTTTGTTTTTCGTTTTGGTCTTGTAGTAGCTCTGAGCTTAGAAGCTATAGGGACCTCAGATCACCTTGGTGTCTACCAACCTTCTTATGAGTCTGACCATTTATGAAATCTACCCTTGTTGAGGAATCCGCTTTGTGTTTTCTCTTTACAAAACTTCGAAAAGCTTGTGTTTAAAAGTTTGGATTTTCATTTTTAAAAAGAAAACATCATTGGTTGTTTTTTACTGATTCATGATTCTGCATGAATTGGTTCTTAGTTTACATCTAGCTAAGTAAAACATCCTTAAAAAAAACATCTTGTAGGCTTTGACTTCAAATAGATTTTTATAGTTTATAGATCTCAAAGTTAGTTGTTTGCATAGTTTTGAGTGTTTTATAAAAAATAAAAAATCTCTTTTGAAAAAAGTTTGTTTTTGTAGTGGTTGAGTGCTTTGAAAAGAAAAGGGAAATTTTTGTGAAATAACTAGTTGTCTCATTTTGAGTGCATTGGAAAGGACAAAAGCTCTTCTTTTAATTTGTGTGTTAAGAAAGATTTGTGTTTACAAAGTATTTTGCATTCTCAAACTCTTTCCTAGCTAGAAGTTCATCGAAGAGAAAAGATTGTTTAAATCATCTTAGGTGCATTTTTAGTGATTTTGAGTCGAGTCTTCATACCACGAGTTTCATCTCCGCACCTTTTGACTTAAACAAAAACCAATAAAAATAACGCTTAAAGTAAAATTCATCTAGTAACATTTTTATTTCTAGGGCTCTGATACACCAACATAGCTTAGGCTAGTGTCTTGGAGTAGGAGAGTAATTAACTGTCCAAGATAGTAAAAACAAACAAGTAGCTGTATCTTGTGGTAGGGAAGAAATCCAATTGTTGCATTTATGCTCTGGGAAAGCTCCTCTTAAAGGAGAATCACGAGATCGTTTCCGAACCAGTGTGGGAATCAATCCTTCCTCATTGGGAACAACGCCAGATATTCACGTATTAAAAACGGTAAACCTCGGATTAACCATTGTCGAGGAGCCTGGGGTCACTTGTTGGTAAACCTTGGATTATGTCAAGGAGCCTTCAAGGGGATTGAGCTTGCTACTCTACCCTTGCGTGCGTATCGGATCGTAGACTGTTCCCCCAGGTATATTTGTTTCAGTTGGTAACCTTAGTGGCCATATTCTTTAGGATTCTTCCTAAGGTGACAGTGGTGGGAAGATCCCACTGTACCTGAAGCAGACGTCGGCTATAATCAGTTGGATTTTCTGGGGGGTTCTCTTCACTCGAGACGGTTAAGTGGAGGAACTTGTGCCAGTCTATTCATTAAGCAGGTTGCCGGGGTAACTGTTCCAACCGCCATTTTTGTATTGAACTCTGCGACATTGGATTTCATCACCAACTAGTGTTTTCAGTACGGAAAGTTAATGTTTGTGTGTGTTTGATCTCCTAGATTCTTTAGGCGTGTGATTCAAATTTGTTTGGTTCTTTAGAGGCTTTAGGTGGTTTTCATTGAGATTTTACTTTGTTTGTGTGTGAAGTAGTTAAAAGTTTTTAACCGTGGCTGAATTACTGAGGAAGTCCCGTAGACTTCGGGGCCAACCTCCTGAGTCTTCACCGAGCCAGCTTGAAGGTTTGAAAGTCCTCGTAACTCCTAGAGACAATAGAGTTGGGTCACCTGAAGAAGGAGAGTCTTCTTTGGTGGTACATCCTGATTTTCAAGCTTTAGTCGCAGATTATGATCCACAATCAGTGTCTGTTTCCGAAGTTACTGGTAGCTTTTCGTCTACTAGTGATATAGGTGAGGAACCTGAAATATCTGAACCTGAAAGTGAATTTTCTGCTACTCCGACATCGGGGTTTGCTTCTCCAGCTTCTAGTGGTCCTGGTTCACCTAGGGTAGAAAGAGTAATCACCCAAGATCTTCCTTCTAGACTCATAGCTATTGAAGAACTTGCTACTCCGGAAGAAGAAGTAGGCATCCCTATCCCTGAAAATCAACCTGTTATTGAGCTAAGGGAGTGTGAATCGATTTTTTACAGTCCACCTAGGAGCAGTACTTGGTATCTTTCTCTGACTAATTTCTTAGAAAACCCAGGGTTAAGTTTTTCACCACCTCGTGTTCCTTATCACCCAACACCTAGAGGTTATTATCCTCTGTTAAATATGTCAAGACAATCGTCCATGTTTACTCAATCGCCCGAATGCTTTTTGTACGGCGGTCCTTCTGTTCCCTCTGGGTATCAATCACTTTCTAGTACTTTTTCGGGAGCATCTCCTTAACCCATTGAGCAAGGGTTATTAACTGGAAGCAATGGTACTAAGCCGTTGAGCGTAGAAGATATTCTCATGATGTCAGGTTCTATTCCCAATCCTCAACCTCAAGGTGGCCAGTTACCGCTTGGAGGGCAACCTCAAAATCCTCAATTATCGCCTGGGGGGCAACCTCAAGGTACCCAATTTGCGCCTGGGGGGAAACCTCAAGGACGGTACATACCTACGGGACAGTACGTTCCTCAAGGTCAACCCCAGACTCAATATGTACCCCAAGGTCAACCCCAGTATCAATTTATACCTCAAGGTCAACCCCAGTATCAGTACGTGCCTCAAGGGTATCAACCTCAAGGTCAGTACTCGAACCAAGCTTTCCAACCACCCTCCAGTCAATCATATGTTCAAGGAACATGAAATGTACCTTTGAATTATCAATCCTACCCTCAACTCGGTTATAGTCCTCAATATTCTCAACCTGTTATGGGTCCGTACCCCAGAATGAATTTAGTGTGGGATCCATCGCAAACTCAACAGATGTTGCAGCCAAATGTATAGTTGTCATCTCAAACTAGACAACCCTTAGTTTCTGGTACACCCCAGCAACCAGTCCAGTCTAATATTCAAACTTCTGTACCTTCGGTAGTTTCTCAGCCTGGGCCTAGTATGCCTCGTACTCTACCTCAAACGACTGCTGCAACTGCCGCAACATCTGTTCAATCTACCCCACCTACTTCCGGTGTATCGACAGCTCCGGTTTCTACTGTTCCTATATCTACTCCTCAGACATCTTTACCACTGTTTGGATCCACAATTCAAACTTCGGTTCAGATGCCTGTAGGACAACCTGGTTCAAGTAAGGTTGTCACAAGTCAACCACAATTTACTTATCAACCATACCAGGGACAGTACCAATTCGGTCCTGTTGTGCAGCAGCCAGTCTATCAGTATCAACCGTACCCTGGGTACACTTATCAACAACCTCAACAACCCCAGCACGGTCCGGTTAATCCTGGTTTTCCGGGAGGATACAATATCCCAAATGCAATTCCTATTCCTAGTTATCTCGGATATCCTCCTCGTGGGGCTGGTCTCATGACCCAGAGTTTTAGGGACCCTAATCATCAGTTACCGTTTATCGCAACTTTGGACTTGCCTGACTTGTCGCGCCTAACGAACGATCCCATTAATTATCTTCCGTTTTGGACGCCAATGCCGAATAAGTTACCTAGTGACATTCCTAAGTTCGAAGGTAAATCAGGAGAGGACCCGTCGAACCATGTGATGACTTATCACCTCTGGTGTGCGTCTAACTCCATTTCAGATGATTCAATCCGTCTAAGACTTTTCCAGCGCACTCTAATTGGTCTTGCGGCCAAGTGGTACATTGAGTTACCGCGAGGCACTTTTTATAATTTTAGTCAGTTAGCTACCTCGTTTTTAACTCATTTTCAGTTGCCAGTTCGATATGACAATGGCACGGAATTGTTAACTTCGTTAAAGCAATCGACGTCCACTTACATTTCAGATCATATTCATGAATGGAGACATCGACGACGTTTAGTGAAGGTTTTTATTCCGGATCAGATTTTGGCTGAATGGTTTGTAAAGTCTTTGTTGCCAAAGATCACTGAAGATGTAGCTAAAGCCAGAGTTGTTACCGAGGAGCAAGTAATTGCTCAAGCACAGTACCTTGACTTGGTCTATACTCAGTCAGGTACGTTACACGAGAAAATCCCCGATCTTCCCAAGCAAAATCAAATCGCTGCAGCTCCTTCGGGATCTCATGCCGCCGATGGTATGATTGGTACGGTTAACACTAAGAGTAAGAAGAAGTCTTCCAAGAATTCTTCTCCTATCATAACCTTGCCTGATTCCCCGACAGGAGATTCTTCCGCAGAGATTTCTGCCGATATTCACATTGTAGAGTCATCTACAGCCAAATCAAAATCCGGTGGGAAGAAGAAAGGAAAGAAGAAGAATAAAACGGACAAAAATTCAAAGGAGAAACCTGAAAAATCGGAATCCAATGATGAAAAACACAAACCTCGTTATCCTTGTCTCATTTGTGATGATGAACATTTTACAAGGGACTGCCCTCATCGTGCAGAGGTTGCAAAGATTGTCAAAGGTTCCCAAACACCTGCTGTTTTGAAGGATCCTTTTCTAGCTCAAGACAGTAAGATGATAGATTCTTCCTCAAGTGCCAATGAAGAACCCATACTGATGATGTCCCATGTTAGGATTGCGACTCGATCGCATGATTATGGTAGTAAAAGTCTCGTTGATGGTAAAGAAGCAGAATCTTCTCATTCTAATCCATCAACCTCAGCTCCTGGTTCCGATCCGCTACAGATCAAGAAACCTAATCCAGACTTGGCAATCAAACCGCCCGCCAAGGGTATCCTTTGAAAGTCAGCTTTCAATCCACATGCGAGAGCGGCTCAGAACTATAACATTGTTGAGGATTTAGCTGTTTCACCCTCAGCAATGTCGGCTTTGGAAGTGCTACAATCATGTCCAGCACAGTGTAAATTACTATTGTCGGCTATAGGAGCTATTGACGTTCAGGACTCGAACCTAATAATTTTCGATCTAGAAAATAGTACACCCCGCTTACCTCATCAAATGGCTTTCCAGATTCCAGTGATACTAAAAAACAGGCCTATTCATCGGACTGTGATTGATGAGGGAGCCTCAACATGTATTATGTCGATCCAGTGTTGGAGATCGCTTGGTTCTCCTTCACTAAATCAATCCCCGACGATTCTAAAGGCCTTTGATGGCTGTGGGTTTCATCCTTTTCGCATTCTACAGGATTTTCCTATAGGGGTTGAAGGAAAAACCGTTAATCTAGATGTGGATGTGGTTGATGCCCCTCTAGATTACAACCTTCTCTTGGGTTGAAGTTGGTCTTACGCTATGACAACTGTCGTTTCATCGGTCTTTCGGGTTATAAAGTTTCCTCATAATGGAAAGATCGTAACAATAGACTAGCTGGCTTACTTTTCATCCGACCCAGCCTCTTCTGAAAGTATTCAGCATGTCGGTAAAACGACTATCCCGTATAACGATGTTGGAGTAGGACTAGTTAAAGATGCCGGTTTACTCGGAACTTTTCCTTTTCCTCCGATCAACACATCGTCTTCATTTGCAACCATTCATATGATTATGTCAGACACCATTGTTTATGATGATCCTTGGATCGTCCCTTCTGAATCTGAGATAGACTCATTTGGTGATGTCATGCCTTTGAGTCCATATGAAATTGCGTATGAGGTCGTGCAATCGTTTGCCAATCCATCTTCAATCGAAATTGACTTAATGAATGTGGTTCGTGAAGAATCACTTTTCACCTCAAGCTCGGATTTAATCACGTTTTCAGAACTTGTTCACTCTGATGAGCAAATTCGTGAAATCCTATGTGTAGATGATTTACCATGGGAAGATCTCCATCACAGATCTTCGTTTTTACCCGAGAATGATCGTTTTGAAAATGATTTTCATCAATCTTTGCGACTAAATATGTCAAGGAACCTCAAAATCCAATGAAACATCCCGATTCAGAGTTAAATTTGGGAAACATCTCTCGAACTATTCCTATTGACATTTCGGTTAAGCCTGGAATTGTTGAGAACATTCATATAAGTGCCTCGTGTACAGATGACGAAATTCAAATATATAAGGCCCTATTTCAAGAATTCCGCGACGTGTTTGCCTGGTCCTATGAGGAAATGCCAGGAATTGATCCCACGATTGTTGTTCATGAAATAAAGACTTACCCGGACGCTAAACCTGTCCGGCAACGTTTGCGTCAGATTCACCGAAGAAAAGCTGCTGCAATTAAAGCAGAAGTTGAAAAATTACTCAAAGCAGGTTTCATTTATCCGATCCCATTAAAGGATTGGGTATCGAATATTGTTCCAGTTAACAAAAAGCAAAGGATGATAAGAATATGTATCAATTATAGGGACATTAATCGAGCCTATCCAAGGGACAATTACCCAACTCCCTACATCGATCAAGTCATTGATGATTGTGTCGGCAGTGAAATATTCTCCTCAATGGATGGTTTTTCCGGATACAATCAAATCAATATTAACCAAAAACGGCTTTCATTTTTCCATGAGGGACATTTTCTTATTGCAAACTACCTTTTGGGCTCAAGAATGCCGGAGCAACTTTTCAAAGGGCCATGTCTTATGCGTTTCATGACATCAAGCACATTGTGCAACCCTATCTCGATGATTTGCCCACTCATTCATTACATCGAGCTGATCACCTCGTCCATTTACGAGCAATCTTTATGAGGTGTTGGCATTATCGGATTCGGTTGAACCCACACAAATGTGTCTTTTGTATAGAAACGGGTCGATTGCTGGGGTTTGTAGTTTCGAAAGCCGGCATTCGCGTCGATCCCTCGAAGGTCGAAGCTATTGTCAAATTGCCTCCTCCTTCGAGTCTTCGCCAACTCCAAAGTTTGCAAGGGAAAGCAAACTTTTTACGACGATTCATTCCTAACTACGCCAAGGTTACAAAGGGTTTTACCCGGTTGTTGAAACAGAATACTCCATTCTATTGGAATGAGATAGCTCAGAAATCTTTTGATGCACTCAAACACGCGTTGACCCATGCACCGTTATTGCATCCTCCCAACTACAACCAGGATTACTTCTTGTATCTCGCCGCCTCTCATTCCACCATTGGAATGGTCTTAGTTCAGGAAGATGAATTCGGAACTGAACATGTGATATATTACCTTAGTCGAACTTTAAATCCAATTGAGCTAAAATACTCTCATGTGGAGAAATTGGCATTGGCAGCTGTTCAAGCTGTCCAACATTTTAGTCACTACATTTTACTACGTAAAACTACAGTAATTTCGGATTGCAACCCTATGATCTACATTTTGACCAAGCAATTGCTAGGGGTCAAGTACTCTAAATGGATTGTTATCCTGCAGGAGTTCGACTTGGAATTTGAAAAATCTAAGTCTAAGAAATCTTTAGTTTTTGCGGAGTTAATGTGTGACTTCCTACGTGCTGACACGGAAACTATGGCGGAGGAGCCCATTGCGGACGAATCCTTGTTTCTAATCAGCACTTTAGATCCATGGTATGGGGATATCATTGTTTATCTCCAGACCCAATCCTTTCGGCTAGAAATTTCAAGGTCAGAACGTTGAAAAATACGATTCTAGTCCCAACAATTTAGGATTATTGGAGATACTCTTTATCGCCATGGGGTGGACTCTGTTTTTCGACGTTGCTTAACTCACGAGGAAGCTGAAAGGGTTCTAAATGACTGTCACTCTGGAGCGTGTGGCGGTCATATGTCTGGGTATGCCACAGGCCAAAAGATATTGCGCGCTGGCTACTTCTAGCCGTCTTTGTTTAAAGATTGTATTATTGCGGTCCGAAAATGCCACAACTGCCAAATTTTTGATCGAAAGATGCGCGCTCCACCTGCTCCTCTCCACCCTATAATTACCGTTGGTCCTTTTGCCAAATGGGGTATCGATTTTATTACATGTAACCCTCACTCGGCAGGGGGGCATGCGTATATCATCCTTGCGGTAGATTATTTTACCAAGTGGGCCGAGGCGATGCCTACATTTGAGGCAGACGGCAAGACAGCTGCAATTTTCGTGTTCAATCATATAATTGCTAGGTTTGGTGTCCCACAAGCGATAATCACTGATCATGGGCATCATTTTCGAAACGTTATGATGACCGAACTTACAGGCCAGCTTGGTTTGCGTCACGATAGTTCAACTCCTTATTATCCACAAGCTAATGGTCTGGTTGAATCCATCAACAAAGTTTTAGTCATCATGATCCGACGAATCATTGGGATTCATCGGTCAAATTGGCATAACATGCTATTTTCAGCGCTTTGGGCGTATCGTACCTTAGTAAAAACATCAACAGGGTTCACTCCTTTCCAACTAGTTTATGGTCTGGAACTGCGTTACCCATTGAATGCAAAATCCCGTCACTGCAGATGGCCATCGAGTTACTTCCAGCCACTTCCGAATAGGAAAAGCGTTTGTTATACTTGGCTCAATTAGATGAGAATCGACGTGATGCTGCATTGGCGATCGAGACTCACGCAAAACGTATGAAAGCTCAGTATGATCAAAATGTGACCCCTCGAAATTTTTCGGAAGGAGATCTAGTCTTAGTTTACGATCAAGCTAATGATAAATTAGGCGCTAGAAAATTCGTTCCTATGTGGCATGGTCCCTATGTTGTCAAGCGAAAGCTAGCAAAAGGGGCCTATGAATTGGTAGACTTTGACGGGGACTCTTTAGGTAAACCCAGAAATGGTCTTTACCTGAAGAGGTATTATGCTTAAAGAATGGGTATGGAGATTTTTAGTTAGGATAGCTTTTCTTTCTAGCTGGTGTGTTTTAGTTTAAACAGTGTGCTTAGCTTAGAGATTGTTTTCGTCATTATTCCTGCTTATCTTGGTTTTACTCTTGATATTGCAGATGTCGATGCCTCTCCAAACATACATTGGTTTCGCTGACGGTGCTTGTCGTAATACACGGAACATTTCTTCTGCAGCTTGGGTTATCTATTCGCCCTCTGACGAGTTAGTATCTATGCATGGGGTAAGCCTCGGTCAAACAACGAACAACATTGCCGAGTATAGTGCAGTGATTGAGTTATTATCTGAATCTATTTCATTTGGGATTCGGAGTTTGATAGTGAGGTTAGATTCTGAATTCGTTGTATTACAGCTTAATAGAGTGTATGCCATTAAAAATCTAGTGTTATTAAGATTATTTTTGAGAGTGCGTCTCTTGGAACGTGAATTTGATTATATTGAATATCAGCATATCTTTAAATACATTAGCAGATGCAATTGCTTCTCGAATGTTAAGTAGACATTTGCAATAATCATACATGTAAATTTAAAACCATTCCATAACATGATTTACAAGATAAGCCGGTAATAGTGATATATATATATATATATATATATATAGGAGTGTGTCAAAAAATACATCGTCCTCGATCATAAGTTGAAAAACACCTTATGATCGGCAAAAATGATAAGTACAAAAAACAAAAATGTCATATGTGCCCACAATAGGCGATCATCCTATCACTGGTGATGATCTCGATAAGAAATCACTGCATGGGCCACCTTGCAAAGGAACCTCCTAAAAGGTCCTGGGACCCCAATCACATAGCGTTGAAGTCGACGAGGAATGTAATCTATAGTGGTCTCCGGAATATCTCCTGTCAAGTGCTCGAGATGACCCTCCAACTCGGCCAAAACCTCTGCTGATTCGTCCTGTGGGGCTGGCACGGCTGCAACTGGTTGTTTCCTTTCGTAAGGCTGGAGAGCGACTGGTCGCTATGGACCCACATCTGCATTTGAAACTTTTACTATTAGTTTTGGGACAATGGAAAAATAATAAAAAAATTAAAATAGGAAAAATGTTGAAAATGATTTTACCTGAGTCATCCCATTGCTCTCCTGGTGGAAGAGCCATGTCTAGGTCACCACGAAAATCTACCCCAGCGTAAGGGAAGTCCTGAATAGAAAAAACCTGGTTTTCCAACCATTGGAAATACTCAGGTTTGAATCGGACAACCTTTGTCCCCTCGTCCGGATGACGGGCCATAACTGCGACCCATCGCATCAGTTTGGGCTCTCGAGGAAGCCCAGCTCCAACAGTAAGGTGCTGCGGGATCAACATGGGAACCCTCTCCAGACCAAAGCTCACAACCAAAGCCCCATAACCAAAGGTCTTTAGTTGTCCGTTCTTGGCTCTGGTCAGTTGGCCTTTCACATTGGCCAACACAGCATCGCACCAATTGAAGATGCTGCCTCGAAAGCAGTCAACTGCCATACACATCTGGGATCCGGTGGAAATATGTAATGCGGCACTCCCACAAAGTCTGGTGACAGTAAACGCCATCACCATGAGTTCAGGAAGGGATATGGTTTTTATGTCTATCCCTTTGTCTCTAGCCTGGCTGTTGCAGAACTCTAGCCGGAGGCTATCGACAGACTGGCCACCTGGCCTAGTCCCTAATAGAGTCAAGTCTTCGCCTCTCTTAGGTAAACCAGTCAAGAAATATATGTCTGCCGGCTCGATTTCGAGCTGGTGTCCACCAATGAAGAAGCATTGGTCCTGTATGCTCCATCTGTCAACCAACCACTCTAAGAAATCCACTTAGGCCCTCATGCCAGGTATGGCCCAAAATTTGTACAAGCCACAGGCCTTCAATGCATCAATCGAAGGTTGGTGATTCCATGCGGCAGCATCCACGTCCTCATGCTCTCGTTCACGCCAATCTAGCATGATGTACTCTCTGCATCAAGTAAAAAGACAAATTAGAATGCTAGAAGTTAATTTGTTTGGGCCAAATTTGAGAATTTTTGGGTTAAAAACCCTTGCGGCGGGGACCGCACCCTCTGGGTTAGACACAGTGCGTGGGTTCGCACCTACATGGAAGGTGCGGACCCCTGACTTTTTCCCCATTGAGAAAAAGTCGGGGTTCGCAGGCTGGCAGTGGTACACCTGCGGGCCCCCGCGCGCGGGTTTTAAGCCTAAAAACCCTCCAAAAAATAAAATAAAAACCCAAAACAAAAAATGAAACAGTTAAAAATGAAGAGTGGGACGATGTGGATTACCTGGAGAAGACGGCGTTCGATTCCGACGGTTGGATTTTCCGCAATCTTCACGGGAAGTTTTTTGAACAAAAGCACTATTTTCTCACCCAAAACTCAAACGGTAAAAATGAATTGACGAAAGCCCTTTTTATAAGTTTTTTGAGTAAATAAATTGCAAATTTGTTTATGTTTCACTTTGGAGAGGTATTTTTGCAACATTTTTATCCATTTCAAACAGGTATGAGTAATGTTTGCATTTTTGTTCAGGATAACGGATTATTCAAGTGAAATCTATCATTTTCGACGAAAAAACATTTAGAGTCACCTTTAAGCTCTTTTCTGACCCCTGAAATATGAAAAGATTGCCGAGTTTTTCTTTTAAACTCGTTATAAGGGAACTAAAAAACGGTCCACTTACAGCTCTTTTCTGACCGTAAAAACATGAAAAGATTGCCGGATTTTTGTCGTTTCAAATTTGATATTGGTTATAAAACGACGTGTCATTGATCATTTTTTTACTTTTTCGGATCAGGGGCACTAATTACGAAGAGTACTCCTTGGTCGTAAAGATCAAGCGGTTCTCTCAAGTATTATTTTATACTTTTTCGGGCTTGGGAGACACAAATTTATGAAAAAGGTCAACCCTGGAGTCTTCTTAAGTTTTTTTAGACTCTCTAAAATTGAAAAACGCCGAGTTTCTCCTATACTGGACTCGTTAAAATTTCACAGTAAAAGACTTGTTCAATTACAAACAGGAACAAACCACTCCTTCTTAGGGTTCGAAATTAAACTAAGTTGGACTCATCCGAAGGATGAGCTTATAATCAAGCAAATGTTATCCTCCTCAAGCTTGTCAAAAATAAAGAGGTACTTGCCAGAAATGGTGGGGGAAAAGAGAAAAAAATGAGCCTGTTTGTCATACTTTGTAACCACTCTTGAACACGACACTTTTATTCACCTGGGTTGGGAAATCCTTTGCCTAACAGTTGATCAAACCACATTGAAAGTCTTCAGCCAGTTTTTGGGTATTAACTTTGGGTCAATTGTCACCAAGCCATCTATTGTGTCGATATGTGTTCAAGAGGTCACTGCCAATAAGCCATTCATCTGCAAAATATCTGTCATCCATCTTGACCATCCCTAAGTTAGTCCTTGCAACTAAATTTCTTCAACTTGATCTATGATTTCGTGTTGTGGGCTTGCCTACGACGGATCGCTTTCTATCGACTTCAGCTCATTATCTAGAAAGATGATCTAGAAATCTCCAGTACCTTGGGATCTGCATGCCTTAATGGCAGGTTTCTCGCCTTTGACGATAGGTTGCATCATTGACCTTCGATCAAAGGATTCCGTGACATGTTCGACATCAACACATTTATTCACATCTCATGGATTGTACTGGGTACTTTGAGAGCCATTGACATCACTGGTGGTTTCTCTCACACTTGTTAACAGTTTACATCATTGACTAGTAATCAAGTGGTTTCTACCATGTTCGACTCCAACACATTCATTCACATGGATAGGATCGTACTGTTTCGGGAAGTAGAAATGAAGACCCTGGATCTAGTTTCCACAATCCAGGCTGCGAGGAATTTTGTATTCATTATATAATGGACTATTCATAAACAGATGGTTGCGTCCATACTGTGTCCACACGAGTCTATACTTGTTATGTATTACAAGATCATTCCTGTATCAGAGCAGTAGTTAGTTTTCTAAGTTAGTTTTTGATCTGAGTATGGGAATGTCTACCTCAGCGATGATATGATCTCATATATATATCTTGCATTGAATGTTTTTACAGGTTCCAACCGGGCTCTCCACAAGATGATCCTCGAAATGATAAAGTACTTTACTCTTCCTAAATGATAAATGAAATCCTCATCTACTACAGACTTCGCACTTTAGGGGCAATCTGTTACACAAAAATATCGTCGCCATGATTATTTGCAGTCAGTACGGGTTTATCATCACTTGTACTGTCCTCCTAAGCAAGTCTCAGACCTCAGCTCTTCAAGTCAAGCTTTGAAATTGAGAGAAAGACATTGAAAATCAATAAAACTCTGGTTCTGCACTTTCTCTCATTGTTACCTGCGGTCCCGCACCTTCTGTTTACAAAAACTGCGGACCTGCCCACTCTGTCCCTAAAGGTGTGGGTGCGGACCCCTGTGAAAGTCAAAAAGGCGCAAGTTTATTCTAAAACACTCACTTTGGGTTAATTCTAAATGATTCTAGAAGGAATTTTGACGTGGATTGGCCGCTCTTAGGTGATTCATGCATCCCAAAAGAGAAGGAGCTAATCCCTTGATGAGAGGAGCTATCCCTTTGAAGGAGGGCTTTATCCCTTTGAAGGAGGACCTAGTAACTTCCCTCCATTGCACTATAAATTCCGGCATTGGGCTAGTTGCTGAAGAGGTTAGAAGCTGAACATTTTTTAGGGTAAATGCTGGTGAAATTAAGACTTCCTAGTTGAGCTTAAGAGGAGAGATCTCATACCTTTTTGGCTTCATTGGGAAGAGAGTGAAACTTGTCAAAGTAGAGGAGACTTCTTGCTGGACCCTGGGAGGAGCTTGTACAACGTCAAGGCACAGGTTGTAAAGTTCTTCTTGATTTGAATTAATACAATCAAACTCATTTTTCTCAACAAATTGTCTCATGCCATTTCTTTCATGAATTCCTTGACTTTCATGTTAAATATGTTTTATGATATTGGCTTTTCAGGTGCTATTTAATTTGTTTGCTTGTTTGTGTTTGCAGATTCGCGACAAAGGAGCTCATTTGGATCGAAGAGCGAAGGCTTCCACAAACTTGCGTTGGACCTAAGGTAGGCCTAAAACACTTGTTTGCCTTTGTTTATAAAAGCATATTTAGAGAAAGATAGTGTGTGATTGGTTTGCTTGTCATTAGGTCTTCTTTAGATTCTAGGAAGGTCTATCTTGTCAGCAAGATCGACTTATTCCGTGTGACACTCCCCCAACTATACAGAGGTATGTTGATTATGTCTATATTTTGGGTTTATCTGACATGGTATGCTTTTTAGAAGGAAAACAACAAAGATGAATAGCAAGATGGTGGACTACATTTCCTGAGACTCTCCCTATGGATTATATGAGCAGTGTGGTGTTGGGCATTCTTCTAACTTAGCAGACAAATTGAGAAGCTTGAAGGAAGAATTAAGGAGTTGCAAAGCAAATAATGACTGAATCATGCAGGCATAGGAGAAACAACTAGAAGCCAATGGAGTAATCTTTCAGAGTTTATCAGACTTGCAAATATAGGGACCACTTTGGATTAGCCACGGACATAAGAATAGGACTAACGGGACATATGACAATATATCTCATGGTGGGCATAGGTCAGATAGGGATGAAACAGTTAGAGATGGTAGGTTCTTGGATACTCCAGATCGGAGAGGTGATGGACATAGGTACTATTCTAGTTCTGGTTCCGACAGGCACTATGATTGTCATCGTTATCATCCTTATAGGATGAATGGTAGGGGATATTTTCCGGATGAGTTTAAGAAAGCTAAACCACCTACCTTTGATGGATATTTGAAGAAGATAGAGGATGCAGAGGCTTGGTTACTTGGGATGAAGAAGTTCTTTGAGTTGCATAATTACACATATAATATGAATGTCAGAGTAGTTATCTTCATACTGAAAGGTAAAGCAGACATCTAGTGGGAAGATGTGAAGCAAGTCAGAGACAATAGGACATAAGAGTTGAGCTAGCATGAATTCAAGAGACTTTTCAGGAAGAAGTGATTGTCAGAGAGGTACTACGACATCAAACACAAGGAACTATATGAACTAAAAATGGGATCGATGACAGATGAGGAATATATGACCAAGTTCTTGGAGCAATTGAGGTATGTACCATATATTAAAGATGAAAATGCTAAAGTTACGATATTTGTCAATGGATTTCCATTAGCATTTAAGGATCAGATTGAGTATGATGAGCCTCGGTCATTGGAGGAAGTTCTTGGGAAATTGAAGCATTGTTATGAGCAATTAAAATGTAAGAAAAAATCTCAGCAATGTTGGAAAGGGAAAGACAAAGCTAAAGGTAAATGGTAGTCGAAAAGAAAAAGGCCTCAAAATGTAAAAGAGAAAGAGAATGTTGCACCATACAAGAAGTTCAACATAGCTAGACAGGGACATGGGTCACAACAACAGAATAGAGGTGATGGTACCAGATGGTTGGAGTGTTGGATATGTGGTAAAGAGTATCTCAAGAGAGATTGTCCACGGTCTTAGGGTGGTAGGCCTCACACAGTGAAAAGGAAGCATGGACTGTTGGGGATGTTGGGAAGAGCATTGGTCATATGTATACAAAACTGGATATTAGGTAGGAAGATCACCAGGAATTTATCATTGAGATGGACGGTAATCTTTGTCATCAAGTCGTTTCTATTTTGATTGACCCTATGTCTAATTATAATTATATTAGTCCTGATTTGGTGGATAAGTGTGGTTTGAATAATGAAGTGGATGCAGAATATTGGTTAGTATAGTTGGTTACAGGTACAAAGAAGAGAGTTCATCATTGGGTAAGAGCTTGTCATTTGAACTAAATGGTATGCCTACATCAGCACATTTAAATGTATTGTCGTTGGGATCATACAATATGTTATTGGCTATGGACTGGTTGTATCTGCATAAGATAAGGTGGATTTTTATGACAAATCCATTGAATGATTGGATGAAAATGGAGATAAAATAATCTTACAGGGTAAGAAGAAGGAAACATTAGTTAGGATGGTGACAGTGTTGCAGGCAAAGCGCAGTCGCAGAAAAGGGTGCGTATTATTTGTAGTAAATATCCCTAGTGACAAAGGTAAGGAGGATGAGGATGCAAAGGTATTGAGCATGTACTTGATTTTACAGTAGTTTCAAGATGTGTTTCCAGAATATATTTCAGAGTTTCTGCCTCATAGAGAAGTGGACTTTTCTATTAAGTTGGTACCAGGGGCAACACCAGCATCAAAGGAACCTTACAATATGGGCACTCTATAGTTAGTAGAGTTGAAGGAAATGATTGACAAGGGATACATTAGGCCAAGTGTATCACCTTGGGGTGCACCAGTCTTGTTTGTGAAGAAGAAGGATCGTACTCTCGGGTTATGCATTTATTACAGGAAGTTGAATAAGGTGACCATCAAGAACAAGTATATGTTGTCAAGGATTGATGACTCATTTGATCAGTTGAAGGGAGCAACAATATTCTCAAAGATTGATATGATATTTGGATATCATTAGGTATGCATTAAACAAGAGGACATCTACAAGACAACTTTTTGAACCAGGTATGTGCATTATGAGTATGTTGTAGTTCCATTTGGTTTTAATAATGCTCTAGCTACCTTTATGTGCTTGATGAATAGTGTGTTGCATCCTTATCTGTATAAGTTTGTTATTGTATTCATTGATGACATATTAATATATTCTAAGAATGAGGAAGAGAATGTTGAGCATTTAGCTGCAGTATTGAGACTGTTGAGAGAGCATCAATTGTATGCTTAGCACAGTAAATGCAGTTTATTTTAGACAAAGGTACATTACTTGGGGCATGTGGTCTCTAAGGAAAGCATAACAATGGATCTAGAGAAGATAACAACTACATGGAGTGGGGAACTCCTAGAAAAGTGGAAGAGGTAAGCCTATCATTTATGGGGTTAGCAGGTTATTATAGGAGGTTCATTAGGAAATTCTCCTAGATTGAATATCCTATTACGTCACTACAGAGACAAGGTAATAAATTTGAATGGACAAAGGAATGTGCAATTAGTTTTGAGCAATTAAAGCAGTTATTGACAATTTCTCCAGTGTTAAAGATTGCGAACCTGGACAAAGAGTTTGTAGTGTGTGCAAATGCTTGCATGAGAGGACTTGGTGGAGTCCTTATGTAGGAGGGACAAGTAGTATGTTATGAGTCACGAAAACTAAATTAGCATGAGCAAAACTATCCAACACATGGTCTTGAGTCGGAAGCGATCATTCATGTGTTTAAGATGTGGAGGCACTATCTTCTTGGCAGGAGCTTTGTATAGATGAGTGATCACAGTGGGTTGATATACTTGTTTGACCAACTGAATATGAATGTTAGGAAAGCTAGATGATTGGCCACGATCAGTGAGTTTGACTTTGAGATCAGGTAAATCAAGAGTAAAGAGAACGAGGTTGCAGATGATCTTAGTAGGCAGATATAGGTAAATCACATTACAGTTATGAGTTCTTATGGGATGGATCTATAGGATCAGATTTTATAGGTAGGTCAACAAGATGACAGGTATAGAGATATTATGCACAAGTTACAACAGAGTATAAGTACAGGTACAAGTAGTGGTACAGGTGCACAGGATGTGGACTATCATCTCTTAGTAGATGGCTTGATCATATTTAGGAACATTATATATGTGCCAGACAACAATAAGCTCAAGAAGATTACCTTGAGGGAGTTTCAAGTGAAACTGTATTCAGGTCACCGAGGATATCATAAGACATGACCGCAGTCAAAAAGTTATATTATTGGCCAAATATGAAGAAGGATGTCATAAATTTTGTCGCTAGATGTTTGGATTGTCAGTAGGTAAAAGTAGAGTGTAGGCATCCAGGTGGATTAATACAGCCGATTCCAATTCGATAGTGGAAATGGGAGGTCATTTCCATGGCTTTCATTACAATTTTTTCGAGGACATCTAGACAACATGATTTCAACATGGTTGTGGTGGACATGTTGACAAAGGTAACACACTTCATTCCAGTGAAGCTCACTTATTCAACAAATGATGTAGCACAAATCTTCATTAGAGATGTGGCCATGTTGCATGGTGTTCTAAAGAAGATTGTATTAGACAGGGATGCTAAGTTCACTTCTAGATTCTGGAAAGAGTTGTTTGCAGGTTTGGCTACAAAGTTGGCCTTCAACACAACTTATCATCCATAGACATATGGAAAGACAAAGAGGATAAACCGGATATTGGAGGACATGTTGAGGATGTATGTGATGCACTAGCAGAGGTTATGGGAGGAGTATATTTCGTTCGTCGAGTTCGCTTATAATAATGGTTACCATGAGTCTCTGAGGATAAGTTTGTTTGAGGCACTATATGGGCGGAGTTGCAATACTCCCATCAGTTGGAGTGATCCAATGAACAGGGTATTGATTGGACCGGATATGTTAGCATAGATGGAATAGGAAATGCACATAATCAAGAAGAATTTGAATACAACACATGAACGAAAAAAAAATATGCAAATCAGAACAATTTGTTTAAGGAGTTTCAGGTTGGGGAATAGGTGTACTTGTGCATCAAGCCCAAGAAGTGCTCCTTGAGGATTGGATCATGCGCCAAGCTGGTACCTTGGTTTTGTGGACCTTTCAAGATACTTGAAAGGATCGAGCCAATAGCCTATCGACTTGCACTGCCTTCGACAGTGAAATTACATGATGTTTTCCATGTGTCATTGCCTAAGAAGCATGTTAAATATGGTGATCATGTGATTGACTGGCCTGTATTGCAGGTGGAGCCAAAAGGATAATTCCTGCTGGAACTTCAGTGTATATTGTAGAGAAATACGCTCATGCTCCATAACCAAGCAATCGAGTTGGTTAAAGTGAAGTGGAAGCACTTTGGGCCCGATGAAGCTACATGTGAGATGGCTGATCAAATGTGGGCTATGTATCCTTCTCTATTCGTTGGTTGAGTGAATGTTTTTGGTATATGTTTGGTATGATGATTTTGGTATGTGTATGCATATGTATATGGATGTTGTTAACACCCAGGTTGTTCCCTATGACTCCCAAGGGAATACGGCCGGGGTAACCACTAACCAATCTTTGGATCACTGTTTCTAGCCAAACTGTGATCAGAGAGGGCTCTCTCTTTATGATTTGTAACTGTTTATGATAGGGTTTTAGGCTAGCTATTATGCACAGGTTTTGTTTATGTTTTGGTTGAAGAATATCCTTCAAATCTCTTGTGATGTGATTTTCAGAGAGTCAAATATCATTGGGCAATGGAGTCTGTAGTTGTAGGTGTCTAGAAACTTTGAGATGAACTGGTGAAACTTACAGGGCCATTTGGATGTTTCATAGAACAAATTTTGATTAAAAACAGGAAACAGGTAAGGCAAACAAATGAAAGCATTCAAGAATTTTCACTCGTTGTTAACTGCTTCCACCAAACTGGTTACGAGAAAAGACAGATGTCACAGGGGCAAACTTTGAATCCCTGGGAATGTCTATCACAGTGAAAGATATAGATTCAAAGTGCAGCAACTAAGAATTACACTTCTGTTACTATATCTGAGGAAAACATAGATAATAGCTCAGTTTGAGTTCAGGGTAATCATGGATTAAGTCCTGAACTATTCTTCTACTTTGCTATTAAGTGTAAAATATCTGAAACGATAAAAGAGAACAAAGACTTGAAAACATGTAATACAGAGATATGAGAAGACTTATTGTTTTATGAAACAACTGGAATCCTGCAACATTCACCCTTCATCACAACGCACCAAATACACCATGCTTTGGAAATTCCACTCTCCTTTTCTATTATTTCTCTCTGGGAATTTTACAACGAGCGAGAGCTCTTCAAAGGAAAATTACAACAACCCCTTTCAACTGCTGTGAAGGGTGAATATATACTTGCGGTGCTTTACAAAATATCTGAGTTCTGAGTTATCTCAGATTTTACATTCATACCAACTACTTAAGATATTATGACCAAAATTTAATACAGCATTGATTACAGAGTACAGGCATTTTAATGCCCTGTCAGAAGATATTTTAGCCTTTGGAAACAGCTAAGTCGGTCGAGATATTCTGAATAAATGCTGGAAGACCTGTCTTTAAGGCTTGTACGCTGTATCCTGGACTTGTCACCTGTGATTGTGACCGCTGCTTGTGGTGAGTCAATGGTCCTGCTGAGTTGGCTCAGCCTCTGCCTCGTCCTTGTAGATATCTTTCTTCAAAATTGTGCCTGCGCATGTATGCTCATTTGCCTGGAGAATTAGCGCTACTGATTCTGGCCTGACAAAATTGTCTGTGTCAAATTTCTCCAGACATCCTGTGTGGGCAGTTGGTGTGCTAAGATTGCCCCTAGAGTTTCATCTGCTTCTGTGAATTTGAAGAAGTTAGGTGGTGTATCAAACAGATGCTCAACTTCATTCATGAGGAAAAATAGGTTCTCCACCCTGTCATACATAGTCTGCCCGATGGCTGGCCCTGCGTCTGCTGAAGTGCTGGGCGGTTTTGCAATCTCTGCTACTGCATGGGCATCAATTCTCTTATTGTAATTGTCTAGGGTGAGCAGTCTTCCTACACTGCTTAAAATGCTGGGGAGGCCTCTGTTCTGTAGTGCCACGAATTTTTCCAGGAATCTGTTGATTTCAGTCTGCATATCCTGTGTCCTCCTCTCCAGTGTTCCAACCAAGTTCCTCAATGTTATGACTTTTTTGGCTACAGCAATTGTTTCTGTCCTGTTGCTGATTCCCATGACAGCTAATTGAGAGCTAGTCTTATAGTTCAGAATATTGATCATCCTAGTAGCAGCTTCTGGCATGTGTCCAAGGCTTGCCCTGGCTCTCTGTATTTCTCTGTTTGCTTTAGTGATGAGCACCATTTGCTCATCCATGGTCTCAATATATTGCCACTGGTTGGCAATGGACCGCCCAATGTTGCTCCATAGCACTGCTTTTATTTCAGCTGTCACTTTTTCTAGTGCAAGCTCTTTCTCTAGTTCAGCAATTCTCCTCTTAAGAGCTCTTACCTCTCTCTCCTTGGCTGCCTCATTCTATTTGCTCTTGTCAAACTTTTCATTTACCTTAGTCAAGGTTTTCTTAAGTTCATCCAGCTCTTTCATTTGAGATTCCATGGCTTGGATCTCAGCTTGCAGCTTTTGCATGTCTAAACTAGTAGCCTGTTCCGATGTTGTAGTTGTTGTTGCTGTGGATGGCGCTGTAGTTGGTGCTGTAGCTTTTGTTTGCTGAGGAGAAGGAGTAGTCTTTGGAGGGACTTCCTCAAGATTTATTATCACAGGAGGAGGCTGGGAGGGTTGGCCCTCTTCTCTTTGCTTCAGTGCTTCTTGTAGTGCTGCCTTTGCAGCTTCAGTTTGTCCTAGCTGGTCTTGAGTCCTAACCAGCTCTTTGTATAGGGATACCAGCAGGTCTGTAGTATCCTTTTCTTGCCTTTGCTGGGCAACTTCATCTGTTTGTGGATGGATGGTGGCCGGGAGTTTGATTTTCTTTCTTAGGGCCGCCATGTCTGCATCCCTTATCTTCAGGAGTTCTTGGATGCCTTTGACATCTTTAGGATCATGCCCTATATCTATAATTACCTCTTCCAAGGACTTGATCCTATTGTCCTTGGCTTGTGATGATGCTCTTTCTAATTCCAGCTGAGAAGCTGTGTTATCCAGGCTGCTCTTTAGTTTGTAGTTCTCCAATGTCTCATCTGCCAGGGAGGCATACACCATTTCACCAGTTTGTTTATGTAATTCAATCTTGTCCATAGGGTGTATGTCTTTGGCAAGAACCTCCATGTTGGTTCTTAGGTAGTCCGAGGTGGACTGAGGATGCAAAGTTGTGGGCATGAAGTGGCTCATTATCATTTTGCCTTCGCTCACATCGAAAGCAGACATGAGTCTCTGCTGGTTGCTAGGAGCTAGTTTTAACAAGTGATCATAGAGCTGCACTTTTATGGGATCACTCCTCCTTTTGATGTCAATGAATTGCTTCTTTATACTTGACTGCCCTTCTCTATGTTGACCGGAGGAGCTGACCTCTCCTCCCATAGTCATGTCATGTCCACGCTGAGATGAGCTGGCCGAAAGTTCTCCACTGGGTGGGCCCATGCCCATGGCTTGCCTTACTGCTATGTCCTCCTCTTGGGAGTCATTCAGTCTTTGTCTCTTCTCTCCTCTGATGAAGGATGAGGTGTGGGGGGTCTCTCTCTCCCTTTTCCTGGTCAAGTCCTCCTTCTGTGGTGTTTGGAGGACTGAGGTGTCTACATTGGTGTCTGTCCTGGGAGGCACCTCTGTTTGGGGCTGCTGCTCAGTGTAACTAGGTAGATCTGTCCCCTTTTCCTGCTGCAAGGGCTGCTGTTCACTGGACTGTGCTTCTTCTTGTTGCTGCCCCAGTTCTTGCTGTTCCATTTCTTCTTGCTGCTGTAGCAAGGTGTCAACTTGTTCTTCTGTCAATATAGGTGGCTGTTCCACCTGTTTTCCTTTGTCTTTGCTTGCTGCCTGGGATGTCTTCTCAGTAGTTTGCTGCTGTGCTGCTGAAGATCTAGCAGCTGTTCCAATTTGCTTTCTGTAGGAGAGGGGCACCTGTCCACAAGTTTCCAAGTCAGCTTCCTTTTGCACATTCCTAGCTTCTTTCTCAAGTAATTCTACCTTAGTGACTTGTTCTACTAGTGTACCCTCTTCCCAATCTAGTGCATTGGCATACTTTTCAATTTCAGGTTGTCTTTTATGTGCATAGTTGCCCAATTTGTATCTAATTCTCCTGAGGGAGATAGAATGATTGGGGTCATAGGGAATCCATTCAAAACTGGTCTGCAATCTGAGGCCTTCCAGGATGCTGTCTGCCTCTTTCCACCCTTCCTCTTTCCTGTTATATAGGAAGGAACCTAGCTGGCTTCTTACCTTCAATTGTGACTTCTTGTTTCTACTCTGAAAGTGAAGGTAATCTGAGTTCCCAAACTGCCTGAAATATTCTAAGGCAAAAAGCCTCATGGGGACATACCTTGGCAACCTAAATGGGTTCAATTCACAGCCATATATCCTAATGACTGTGTGGTTCTGGTAGAAGTACCAGTTGCCAATATTGTAAGATTTGTTCAAATGTAGAATCCTCTTCATATCATCGGTTAATCTAGGAGGAGGAGTACCTTGCAGAGCTGTTAGGGCTGGATGAACAAATAAATCAATAAACTCACAGTATGTATAGGGTGATACTGAGGTAGAATGAAAAACAGAGGTCCAGAAAACAACTGATCTTGGGCTTCCTTGGGCATTGAGTGGCCTCAAAGGAACAGAGAAGGTAGCTGGCTGGTAGAAAAGGAATAAATGATATATATAGGAGGTGTACCTGAACAGTCTCTCCCTTTTCAAATTCATGAACTGCTCATGGATTTTCTCTGCTATGTAAGTTGCATAATCATACTGCACAGCTGGAGGCTTACCAGGGGCAAATATAGACAGCATTGCCATTATGCTGTCATCTACATCTTCCAACCCCCTGAATCCTAGGACATAGCCAATTAGATCCACCAACATTCTGCCCAACTCATTTAGATATTGGTACCCAATAGGAGGGTTTCTGACTGTTTCAGAGCCTGGTGTGACAAACAGTTGGTTGATTTTGACAATCTGGTCACTGGACAGCTTGATCCCTCTGTTAATCAGATTCTGCATGGATAGAGGGGTCAATTTCTTGGCTGTTTTGAAGCGCAGCATCTGGTTTATGCTCTCTGGGGTGATCTGGAACAGGACTAGGCCTGTGGGGCTCATGACTGCTCTTTGGCTGGGGTCATAGCATTCCTGGCAGCTATAAATGAGCTCTGGCATAGGATTGACTTGGGGAAGGTTGTATATGGGCAAATTTGACTCCCAAATCCCCAAGATATCTGCCCCACTGAGGTGCTGGGCTCTTAATTCATTCAACATTTGAATATTGTACTTGGTTCCCATGGGGAACCAATCCAGCATTTGGTAGTCCATGTCTCCCAGGGCTTTCCATGCTAATTCCTGGTGAGGAGCATTGATGGGCTTAATATTCAGTGCAATAGGGGTCTCCATAGCTCTTCAAGTTGCAAGAATTGCAGGTGGACAGGTGGAATGGTAAAAACACAGTCTGGAGGCAGTTCTCTGTGAAAACAGTTGATGTTTTGAGTATCCAAGGGGAATTCTCTCAATAGCAATTGAAATACTACTGGAGTCTAGTGACAGAACTTCTCTGTGGTCTAACTGAACTCTCCAATCGGATGAATTATATCTATTAGGAGCTCTGCCGGGAAAACGCAGAATTACAGTGGTTTTATGTGAATTGCAGGTTTCTAAAGCTCTGCAGGTACTTCTTGGCCTCACAATGACAATGGTGGATGAACAAATGGAAATGAACGGTGTAAATATCGTTTTTATGGTTCTACTATCCCTCTGAGCAATTTCAAGCTTAATGAAGGTCGTATGGAGGGCGAAACGGTCTAAATACCTGTAATTCGATGAGCAGAGGTTGAAGCAAAGGTGCACAGTTGCTGCTTGAGGAGGTCGCCCGGGCTAATAGACTGGTTGGCGAAAATTGGAGTGCAAACGGTCATGCAGAGCGTCCAACAGAAATAACAGTGAAAGTGGTAAAAAACACGGGAAAATTGGTAAATATGGGTTATTTTACCAATTTGGCGCTTTTTTCTGCTGACGTCAGCATGACGTCATTGGTGGGTCATGGTGAGGTGACGTCAGCTGACGTCATCGGGCGACGTGGCAGTGGGTGACTGGTCAAAGGGGCGGTGAGGTGGCAACCCAGTCAGCAGTGAGGTGGACCAATAACAAATGCAGGTACGAGCAGATAAGGACGTGGCGGCGAGTCAGCGACGGGTAGGTGGCAGTCAAACCGCAGCGGTCACGGTTAAGGCCTTAACCGCCGCGGTTTCTCGGGGCGGTTTAGGTACGGCGCAGAAGCTGTCAGACTTGGCTCCGAGATGGTTGATCGGTTGACGCGTGGAGGAGGCGTGACAAGGCGCAACGTCACTTTCTCGGAGGTTAAAGTGCCGCCATAGGATGCGCTCCGATATTAATGTGGACCGTCGGATCTGATGGGCTTGATCCGACGGCTGGCGGAGGAGAAAGATGCGCGCTTCATACTGCGGGCGGAAAAGATTAAAGCTTGTGGGTTTTTATGGGTTTTTCAAATGTTTTCGCTTAACCAATAATGTGGTAGGATTGGGGAACGTGCCAGAGGCGGGTATTAGCCTTTGCAAAGGTTTTTATAGGCAAAAGGGGTTTGGAGAGGGGGTTTTATCAATGCAGAGGTGATTTGAGGGTAAATTAACTTGCAGCAAAGGGGGAATAGGGTGGAATAGGTTCACCAAAGTGGCCAGATGCCATTTTGGTCCCTTTTGAAAAATACACGGCTATTATGCCTAGGGGAGGGAATATACATAAGATTTGGGGTTTTATACACCTTAGTGTTAGTATTATTAGGGGTGGGGGTAAAATAGGGGAGGTTATATAGTAGAATTAGGAGTTAATATGAATGAAGGAGGGGAATTAGAAAGGGGGTGTTAGTGATGGACTAGAGAGGGAAGAAAAAGAAGTTAGTGATCCTCTTTGCTGTGAGTTCATGGAATTCACCACTTTGTTTGCTGATAGATTTATTGCCTTGGCAAGAGACCTATTGATACCTGTGTAATGGTGATCATATTCTTTCTGCAACCACAACTGCCTACCCAACTATTTTTCCTAGCATTTTTTGTTTCTTCTTGGAGGGGCACTTGGACTTGCAACCCTCAATTGCCTTTTCTTTTCTTTGGCTTTTTCCTTTTCTCTCTATCTACTTCTACCCTTATGTCTTCCAAGGTCCCAGATTAAACTTTTGGGAACCTTTGCTTCTCTACCTGAACTACTTGTCTGCCAAGATTAAGCTGTTTGGACAGACCTCTTTCTCTATTCTACAACTCAAAATTGAAACATGGCATGATCCAGATTAGACTGTTGAATCATCCACAAAATTTGAAATAAGGTCCTCAATACTTGAAACACTTTACCCAGCTCTTGCTTTCTAGGAAATATGGGATCTTTGGGATACCAGAGCAGAGCATATTTGGCTTTTCTCTTGCCAATCATGAAATATGAAACCTATTGGTATAGGTATCCAACAGTGGCTCCACATGGGGATGGTTTTTCTTTTGAAAGACCAAGAACAGCAGGTCAGATTGCCTTGTTCCTTGACTGCCCATCTTAATCTTTGAAATTTGCTGCATGAATGTGTCAAAATAGTGTGCTTCTTTCTTGGAGAACCTCTGATTCTATCTGCCTGTTGCTGCTAGGTGCAGCATTTGGGAAAACCTCTTTTTACATTCTAAAATAGAAGATAATATGTAAGGCTGCATATATACAATGAACCTCTGAATTTCTATCATAGTGAACAGTCAAAATAGTGCTTCAGCATCCTGCCATTGACAGGACCTTCATCCAGTTCAGTTACAGTCAAACTTTTTAGGAAGTAGGTGTTATTACCTTGTACTGCTTGGACAGAAAATGGTCCTTTCCATAAAGAATCAAACTTCCCATGTTTTCCTTTCTCTTCTCTTCTTGCATCCCACTTTAAAACTTTGTCCCCTACATTGAAATCTTCTGCTTTAGTTCTTCTGTCAAAGGCCTTTTTTAGTTTCTCTTGTAGTATCTGCACTCTGCTGAAAACTTGTTCTCTGGTCTGCTGTAAACAGATTATCTGGTTAATCCTTCTTTGCATATTATTTGGCTCTGCTTGACTTTCTTGCAGAAGTTTCATAACCGGCACTCCTAGTGATGAAGGAAATCTGGCCTCTAATCCATAGACTAACTCATATGGGCTGGTCCCAATTGATCTTTTAGTGGTTAATCTGTCTGCCCATAAAGCATTTACTAGTTTCTTATGCCAGTTCTTTTTGTTCTCTTCCAGCACTTTCTTTATGATGTTTATCAGGCTTTTGTTTGATGATTCAGCAAGACCATTTCCTTGAGGATAGTAAGCTGTAGAATGGCCCAGGGTAATGTGAAATTTATGGCAGAAGTTCACCATCTTCTTGGATCTGAAGGCAGCAGCATTGTCTGTTATTATCTTGTCTGGGCAGCCAAATCTAGCCAGTATATTGTTCTCCAAAAATTGAATGATTACTGAATCATTTGCTTGTCTGCATGGGGCAGCTTCAATCCACTTGGTGAAGTAGTCTGTTGCTGTCAAGATCCATCTGTGTTGTCCTGAAGATGAGGGATGAATTTCTCCAATGAAATCCAAGCCCCATTGTTGAAAAGGTCTCTCTGTTGCAATGGGCCTCAAAGGAAGTGGCAGCAACTGTCTTTTGCCTTCAAACAGTTGGCACTTGTGGCATGATGTTGTGAATTTCTTCACATCAGAGAACATAGTGGGCCAGTAATAACCAGCCCTTAATATCTTGTCCACAGTGGACTTCCAGTACAAATGTCCACCACAGTCTCCAGCATGGAATTCTTGCATGATATTGTCAGTTTCACTCTCAAGAAGACAGTGCAGCAAAATACCTTCATGGTTTTTCCAGAGTAGATTCTCATCTATCACACAAAATTTAGATGTTTTCATTTTTAGGAACCTAGACTTAGTTCTGGACAGTCCTGGGGGAGCACACAGGTTTTGTAACACATAACAGATATCAGAGTACCATGGAGATTGTTCAAAGGCTACATTGATCTTTGGAGTCGCCAGCTCTGTTTCACTGTCCAGTTGGTTGATATCTAAGGCTTGGAAATTTGCTTCTGTCATTAACTTGGCCAAACCTTGCCCTTTTATCAGCTTTGTAGGCTTTATTTCAATGTCAAATTCAAGTATGTTTGCAATCCATTTTCCTCTTCTTCCCTCTAAGTTTTCTTGTGTGAGAATGTCTTTGACAATAGGACTTGGTACATAAGCCACAACATGGGAGTAAAGGATGTAAATCCTAAAGTCTTTGATAGCTTTGATTAAGGCATAGGCTTGTTTTTCCATTATTTGGTACTTTAGAGGAGCATCTCTAAGAGCTCTGCTGAAAAAAGCAATGGGCTTTTCATTCCCTTGGTCATCTTTCTGTAATAAAACAGCAGCAATAGTATGTTGGGAGGCAAAGGAGAAAATGATGAAGTCTCTGTCAAACTGAGGATTAGTTAACACTGGGGTTTGAGTCAAGGCCAATTTTATACTTTCGAAAGCTTGTTTTGCTTCAACAGTCCATTTGACCTTTGAATCTTTCTTTAGCATATTGTTTAGTAATCTGATTAACTCTGCTAAATTTGGGATAAACCTTCTCAAAAAGTTGATTTTTCCTAAGAATCCTTGCAGCTCCTTGACATTCCTTGGGTGAGGCATTTGTAGGATAGCTTGTATCCTATCTGGATCAATTCTTATGCCATTTTTCGAAATGATATGCCCTAGAAGTTTCCCTTCTTCCAAACCAAATAATGACTTCTTGGGGTTTAAGGAAATACCATATTTCCTGCATGTTATGAAGATTTGTCTCAAATGTTTCAAGTGTTCTTGGTCAGATTTTGAAAAGGGTGTAAGATCATCTAAGTAAATGACCAAGAAGTCATGAATCTCTTTTGCAAAAGCAATGTCCATTGCTCTCTGAAATGTTGCCCCTGCATTTTTCAATCCAAAGGGCATTTTCACATACTTGAAAGTGCCCCATGGGGTAGTAAATGCAGTCTTGTCTTGATCATCAGGGTGTACCAGGATTTGATTGAAACCTGAGAAACCATCCAACAATGATATTCTTGAGGCTCCTACTACTCTTTGAAGAATGTGGTCCATTTTGGGTAAGGGGTAGTTGTCTTTGAGTGACACTAGGTTCAAATTCCTTAAGTCTACACAAAGTCTAATCTCACCAGTTTTCTTTCTTGTAGGGACCAAATTTGAAATCCACTCAGAAAACCTGATTGGTGCTATGATACCAGCTTTGAACATTTTTTGTAATTCCTTTTCAATGGAAGGAAGGAGCACAGGATTGATTCTTCTCAATTTCTGTTTGAATGGTTTTTGATTAGGCTTGAGGGGAATGGTGTGCTGGATAACAGAGGTATCATAAGACTTCAAGTCCTCATAACCCCAGGCAAAGACATCTTGGAACTCTTTAAAGAGATCAATATATTTGGGTTTTTGATCAGGGGGCAAAGCAGCAGATAGCTTTATTATTTTAGGCTTGTCAGTGGTACCAATGTTACATTCTTCAATTGTTGCATCTAATGGCTGCATCTTTGGTTTCCTGGGGACATCATTTGAGTCAAAAATATCCTCTAGTGGGGTAAGGCCTGCTGGGAGAAGATTGTCTTTGAGTTGTATGATTTCATCTTCAGCGTTGCTCAGCTCTTCACAGTCAATTTGGTGAATTTGCTGAATGTTTTCTTTGTTGAAAATGGTTGGACTGAGTAATTGTTTGGCTGTTCTAGGTGACATTGGGTGGGCAGACTGTTGAAACTGTAATTGTGATTGACTTGCTCCATCAAATATTTGAGATTGACTTGCTGTCTCAAGGTCAATATTTAATCCTGTAAACTCTTGTTGCAAGGTTAAAAAGTTGTTTATTTGCATGTCATTCTCAAATACTTGCCACTCTTTGACATTGTTTGGAATAGAAGGCCTATATTTGACCTCTGCTGTGAAACAATTGTTGGGTTGTAGTGGGAATTTGAAGGTGCTGGCAAATGTTGCCAAGCTGTGTGCATGGAGATTGTGGCCCCTTGGAATCTTTGTGATAACAAACTCGGAGAAAGTCTCTAGTATTTCAATTACAACAGACCTATAGGACCTCAATCTTTTGTCATTGGTAACAAAATTTCCTTTCACTTGTTGAATTATTAGATCAGAGTCTCCCATGATGGAGAGTTTAGGAGCTTGTAGTGATTTTGCTAGCTTTAGACCCAATAGCAGCGCTTCATATTCTGCTATGTTGTTAGTGCATCTAAACTTCAATCTGTAAGCCCTGCCTTCTGCATAGCCTTTCTCTTTGTTATGTATCCATACTCCAGCTCCTGCCCCTAACTTGTTAACTGAGCCATCAAACTCTAGGACCCACAGACTATCTTGCTGAATAGGGGATTTAACATTCTTGTCATGGGATGGCAATGTGAGCATGAGTTGAGGTTTCTTTTCCCATTTGTCTTCTAGGATAATTTCATCATTTGTTTGACAATCTTTGACAACTAGAGGAGGGTTAATGGGTATTGTTGGGCTGATTGAAATTTGGCAGGTGCTACTTGTTTGATCAATGTTTTGTTCTTGTATGAGTGTTTCGGTCTTAATGTCATTGTTTGAGAAGCTTGCGCTGTCATTGAAGAGGATGAAGGAGTCTATGTCCGAATGGACAGCATATATTGGAAAATTTTGAGGCTTTTCTTCACTGCTGACCATATATTTCATGAGTGTTTCCCTATAAAGTCTTTTTGGTTGCCCAAATACAGAAATGGTTGCATATGACATATCTAATTGCAGGGAGCCTTGGAGTTTGGCTCCCCATGATCTTGATAAGAGCATCCCATATTTGGGTGGGATATCAGCAACAACAACATCCATTAGTATGGTTTTGTTGGGAAATTGAACCAGGGACACACATAAATCTTTTATTAGGCCCAAACATTTGACTTGACTAGAATCAAAAGAAAACAGGTCTTTGTATGGTCTTGTTATATCCAAGTTTAATCTTTCCATGACAGCTTTTGGCATAAGGTTGTGAGAGGCACCTGAGTCAAACATTGCATTATGCAGTATTTTATCATGAATATGCAAGCTGACATAAAAAGGTAAAACCCCTGTGACTACTGTTTTTCCATCTACCTCTGGGCCAAACAGTAATTCTGGAGTGTCATCTAGCACATTTACATCATCTTTGTTGTTGGTGAGCTGAAGGGATTTTTTGATCTGTTGCTTATATATGTCATGCTTGGCTAGCTCTGAAAGGGGAATTGCTATCTTTAACTTGCCAATCTCTGCTCCTAGGTCAAAGGGTTTGTCCACCTGAATTTTAGAGTCACGGATAGCAGTCCTTTCTCTGTTCATTGAATCTTCTTGTTGGATTTCATCTTGATTTTGGAACCTGCCCCTCATGCCCATGTCTTGAGGGGTAATGTTCGGATTTGGGTGGGAGGATGAGGTTGCCGTGGGCTGTTGTGGTGTGGACAGTAATTCAGTGACTTCCTCAACCACTACTTCTTTTGTAGGTAAGTTTGTTTTGTCATTAGGTTCAGTGACTAAGGTTTCTTTAGATTGTTGTTTCTCCTTTACCTTCTCAGGCTGATTTGCATTTACAGTCCGACTTCTTAGTTTGTATTGTTTATGGACTTCATAGACAGCAGTATCATACCCTTGTTTAAAGTCAAAAGATTCTCCTGATTGTGTTTGGAATGTTTTGCTTTCATCCTCCTCATGGTCTTCTTGTGTTAAGAAAACCTGGCTTTTACCATCCAGACCTATTAAGTTGATCTCAGGATCTTCATTGAGCTGATTAGCTGAGGAAGTTTCTGCATAATTTTCTTGAAAAGGGGGTCTGATATCTTGGTCAGCACCTGTCTTTCCTATATTGGGGTTCTGGACTCTCCTAAAATTTGGGTTTCTAGGAGGATTGTTTTGTGGTGCCTCCCATGATGACTTTCTTTCAACTGATTCCACTCTTTCACCTAGTCTTTTCATGCTGTTTAGTATTGCATCCAACTTTTGATCAAAGCCTGAGGGCTCTTCTTTGAAACCAACCTTCTTTTCCAGCTTTGCCCTGTTTCTTTTGGCAATTAGGTTGGCCTCTACAGTGACTGCAACTCTTTGGGCTTCTGCAAGGGTTGGAGGGTCTCTTTCTCTCAACTGATAGGCCATATCAGAATCAAAACCATCAGGGAAGTTATAAAGGGCCAAATCAGGAGGGGGCCTTAAGTTCTGGGGGATAGCATTGTATATGTTGTTAAACCTAGCACAATACTCCAAAACCGTTTCTTGGGGACCTCTTTTAATAGTGTTATATTCACCAAGTATATGGTGCGGATCTCTCTTTTTCTCCCATCTGTTGGTAAATTCCTGGTATAGAACTTCAGGGGTTGCAATGGAATTTGCATTTAAGGATCTAAACCAAGTTCTGACATCCCCAGTTAAGCTTTGAACAAAAATTCTCATCCTGACACTGTCATCATCTATCTCAAAGGTCTCAAAGTGATCTTGCATCTTCTTAGCATGCTGGGCAGCTGTCAAAGGGCCCTGGGAGTCAAAAAATGAGAGTCTAGTTTGGTAGTCTTGGGGTAGAGCTGGAGCATTGGCTGGTATCTGCAGAGGTGCATATCTGTTAGCCATGTTTATGGGATTTATAGGGTTAATAGGAACAAATGGGACAGCTGGGATCACAGGTATAACAGGGGTAACAAGCGGGAAACTGGTTGAAAGAGTATGTGCAGATGGTGAAGATGGGAGAGGAGGGATTTGAGGTGTTGATGATGAACTAGGGGAATTAGGTGTGGAACGGAAAAGGACTTTACAAGGAGTTGGAATGAGGATAGGTTGGTCTGAACTTATATCTGAATCAGCAGGCTTCTCCTGCTTTTGCTGTCTCCTTATGTTCTTTGGAATGATATTTGGATTATCAACAATGATGGGTTGATTAGGGTCAGGGTTTGCCCTAGTGTGCCTTGGGTTTCTTTTGGGAGCCAGCTTCTAAGTATTCTTTTAGAACTTTATACAGAAGTTTTATATGTACAAGGACTGAACAAGCATTCTGGAATGACTATATAGGTCTCAAAGCTAAGATGAAGTTTCCCTAGCTAGCTCTTCCCTAAAGCTGTCCCTGTATTGGAGAAACAGTCCTAAGGCCTCTTGGCTAGTTTCAGGCTTGATGGTAGCTTTTGAAAATAGATAGTAATTGAAAAAATCTTAAGTCCCCAGTGGAGTCGCCATTTATGTTAACACCCAGGTTGTTCCCTATGACTCCCAAGGGAATACGGCCGGGGTAACCACTAACCAATCTTTGGATCACTGTTTCTAGCCAAACTGTGATCAGAGAGGGCTCTCTCTTTATGATTTGTAACTGTTTATGATAGGGTTTTAGGCTAGCTATTATGCACAGGTTTTGTTTATGTTTTGGTTGAAGAATATCCTTCAAATCTCTTGTGATGTGATTTTCAGAGAGTCAAATATCATTGGGCAATGGAGTCTGTAGCTGTAGGTGTCTAGAAACTTTGAGATGAACTGGTGAAACTTACAGGGCCATTTGGATGTTTCATAGAACAAATTTTGATTAAAAACAGGAAACAGGTAAGGCAAACAAATGAAAGCATTCAAGAATTTTCACTCGTTGTTAACTGCTTCCACCAAACTGGTTACGAGAAAAGACAGATGTCACAGGGGCAAACTTTGAATCCCTGGGAATGTCTATCACAGTGAAAGATATAGATTCAAAGTGCAGCAACTAAGAATTACACTTCTGTTACTATATCTGAGGAAAACATAGATAATAGCTCAGTTTGAGTTCAGGGTAATCATGGATTAAGTCCTGAACTATTCTTCTACTTTGCTATTAAGTGTAAAATATCTGAAACGATAAAAGAGAACAAAGACTTGAAAACATGTAATACAGAGATATGAGAAGACTTATTGTTTTATGAAACAACTGGAATCCTGCAACATTCACCCTTCATCACAACGCACCAAATACACCATGCTTTGGAAATTCCATTCTCCTTTTCTATTATTTCTCTCTGGGAATTTTACAACGAGCGAGAGCTCTTCAAAGGAAAATTACAACAACCCCTTTCAACTGCTGTGAAGGGTGAATATATACTTGCGGTGATTTACAAAATATCTGAGTTCTGAGTTATCTCAGATTTTACATTCTTACCAACTACTTAAGATATTATGACCAAAATTTAATACAGCATTGATTACAGAGTACAGGCATTTTAATGCTCTGTCAGAAGATATTTTAGCCTTTGGAAACAGCTAAGTCGGTCGAGATATTCTGAATAAATGCTGGAAGACCTGTCTTTAAGGCTTGTACGCTGTATCCTGGACTTGTCACCTGTGATTGTGACTGCTGCTTGTGGTGAGTCAATGGTCCTGCTGAGTTGGCTCAGCCTCTGCCTCGTCCTTGTAGATATCTTTCTTCAAAATTGTGCCTGCGCATGTATGCTCATTTGCCTGGAGAATTAGCGCTACTGATTCTGGCCTGACAAAATTGTCTGTGTCAAATTTCTCCAGACATCCTGTGTGGGCAGTTGGTGTGCTAAGATTGCCCCTAGAGTTTCATCTGCTTCTGTGAATTTGAAGAAGTTAGGTGGTGTATCAAACAGATGCTCAACTTCATTCATGAGGAAAAATAGGTTCTCCACCCTGTCATACATAGTCTGCCCGGTGGCTGGCCCTGCGTCTGCTGAAGTGCTGGGCGGTTTTGCAATCTCTGCTACTGCATGGGCATCAATTCTCTTATTGTAATTGTCTAGGGTGAGCAGTCTTCCTACACTGCTTAAAATGCTGGGGAGGCCTCTGTTCTGTAGTGCCACGAATTTTTCCAGGAATCTGTTGATTTCAGTCTGCATATCCTGTGTCCTCCTCTCCAGTGTTCCAACCAAGTTCCTCAATGTTATGACTCTTTTGGCTACAGCAATTGTTTCTGTCCTGTTGCTGATTCCCATGACAGCTAATTGAGAGCTAGTCTTATAGTTCAGAATATTGATCATCCTAGTAGCAGCTTCTGGCATGTGTCCAAGGCTTGCCCTGGCTCTCTGTATTTCTCTGTTTGCTTTAGTGATGAGCACCATTTGCTCATCCATGGTCTCAATATATTGCCACTGGTTGGCAATGGACCGCCCAATGTTGCTCCATAGCACTGCTTTCATTTCAGCTGTCACTTTTTCTAGTGCAAGCTCTTTCTCTAGTTCAGCAATTCTCCTCTTAAGAGCTCTTACCTCTCTCTCCTTGGCTGCCTCATTCTGTTTGCTCTTGTCAAACTTTTCATTTACCTTAGTCAAGGTTTTCTTAAGTTCATCCAGCTCTTTCATTTGAGATTCCATGGCTTGGATCTCAGCTTGCAGCTTTTGCATGTCTAAACTAGTAGCCTGTTCCGATGTTGTAGTTGTTGTTGCTGTGGATGGCGCTGTAGTTGGTGCTGTAGCTTCTGTTTGCTGAGGAGGAGGAGTAGTCTTTGGAGGGACTTCCTCAAGATTTATTATCACAGGAGGAGGCTGGGAGGGTTGGCCCTCTTCTCTTTGCTTCAGTGCTTCTTGTAGTGCTGCCTTTGCAGCTTCAGTTTGTCCTAGCTGGTCTTGAGTCCTAACCAGCTCTTTGTATAGGGATACCAGCAGGTCTGTAGTATCCTTTTCTTGCCTTTGCTGGGCAACTTCATCTGTTTGTGGATGGATGGTGGCCGGGAGTTTGATTTTCTTTCTTAGGGCCGCCATGTCTGCATCCCTTATCTTCAGGAGTTCTTGGATGCCTTTGACATCTTTAGGATCATGCCCTATATCTATAATTACCTCTTCCAAGGACTTGATCCTATTGTCCTTGGCTTGTGATGATGCTCTTTCTAATTCCAGCTGAGAAGCTGTGTTATCCAGGCTGCTCTTTAGTTTGTAGTTCTCCAATGTCTCATCTGCCAGGGAGGCATACACCATTTCACCAGTTTGTTTATGTAATTCAATCTTGTCCATAGGGTGTATGTCTTTGGCAAGAACCTCCATGTTGGTTCTTAGATAGTCCGAGGTGGACTGAGGATGCAAAGTTGTGGGCATGAAGTGGCTCATTATCATTTTGCCTTCGCTCACATCGAAAGCAGACATGAGTCTCTGCTGGTTGCTAGGAGCTAGTTTTAACAAGTGATCATAGAGCTGCACTTTTATGGGATCACTCCTCCTTTTGATGTCAATGAATTGCTTCTTTATACTTGACTGCCCTTCTCTATGTTGACCGGAGGAGCTGACCTCTCCTCCCATAGTCATGTCATGTCCACGCTGAGATGAGCTGGCCGAAAGTTCTCCACTGGGTGGGCCCATGCCCATGGCTTGCCTTACTGCTATGTCCTCCTCTTGGGAGTCATTCAGTCTTTGTCTCTTCTCTCCTCTGATGAAGGATGAGGTGTGGGGGGTCTCTCTCTCCCTTTTCTAGGTCAAGTCCTCCTTCTGTGGTGTTTGGAGGACTGAGGTGTCTACATTGGTGTCTGTCCTGGGAGGCACCTCTGTTTGGGGCTGCTGCTCAGTGTAACTAGGTAGATCTGTCCCCTTTTCCTGCTGCAAGGGCTGCTGTTCACTGGACTGTGCTTCTTCTTGTTGCTGCCCCAGTTCTTGCTGTTCCATTTCTTCTTGCTGCTGTAGCAAGGTGTCAACTTGTTCTTCTGTCAATATAGGTGGCTGTTCCACCTGTTTTCCTTTGTCTTTGCTTGCTGCCTGGGATGTCTTCTCAGTAGTTTGCTGCTGTGCTGCTGAAGATCTAGCAGCTGTTCCAATTTGCTTTCTGTAGGAGAGGGGCACCTGTCCACAAGTTTCCAAGTCAGCTTCCTTTTGCACATTCCTAGCTTCTTTCTCAAGTAATTCTACCTTAGTGACTTGTTCTACTAGTGTACCCTCTTCCCAATCTAGTGCATTGGCATACTTTTCAATTTCAGGTTGTCTTTTATGTGCATAGTTGCCCAATTTGTATCTAATTCTCCTGAGGGAGATAGAATGATTGGGGTCATAGGGAATCCATTCAAAACTGGTCTGCAATCTGAGGCCTTCCAGGATGCTGTCTGCCTCTTTCCACCCTTCCTCTTTCCTGTTATATAGGAAGGAACCTAGCTGGCTTCTTACCTTCAATTGTGACTTCTTGTTTCTACTCTGAAAGTGAAGGTAATCTGAGTTCCCAAACTGCCTGAAATATTCTAAGGCAAAAAGCCTCATGGGGACATACCTTGGCAACCTAAATGGGTTCAATTCACAGCCATATATCCTAATGACTGTGTGGTTCTGGTAGAAGTACCAGTTGCCAATATTGTAAGATTTGTTCAAATATAGAATCCTCTTCATATCATCGGTTAATCTAGGAGGAGGAGTACCTTGCAGAGCTGTTAGGGCTGGATGAACAAATAAATCAATAAACTCACAGTATGTATAGGGTGATACTGAGGTAGAATGAAAAACAGAGGTCCAGAAAACAACTGATCTTGGGCTTCCTTGGGCATTGAGTGGCCTCAAAGGAACAGAGAAGGTAGCTGGCTGGTAGAAAAGGAATAAATGATATATATAGGAGGTGTACCTGAACAGTCTCTCCCTTTTCAAATTCATGAACTGCTCATGGATTTTCTCTGCTATGTAAGTTGCATAATCATACTGCACAGCTGGAGGCTTACCAGGGGCAAATATAGATAGCATTGCCATTATGCTGTCATCTACATCTTCCAACCCCCTGAATCCTAGGACATAGCCAATTAGATCCACCAACATTCTGCCCAACTCATTTAGATATTGGTACCCAATAGGAGGGGTTCTGACTGTTTCAGAGCCTGGTGTGACAAACAGTTGGTTGATTTTGACAATCTGGTCACTGGACAGCTTGATCCCTCTGTTAATCAGATTCTGCATGGATAGAGGGGTCAATTTCTTGGCTGTTTTGAAGCGCAGCATCTGGTTTATGCTCTCTGGGGTGATCTGGAACAGGACTAGGCCTGTGGGGCTCATGACTGCTCTTTGGCTGGGGTCATAGCATTCCTGGCAGCTATAAATGAGCTCTGGCATAGGATTGACTTGGGGAAGGTTGTATATGGGCAAATTTGACTCTCAAATCCCCAAGATATCTGCCCCACTGAGGTGCTGGGCTCTTAATTCATTCAACATTTGAATATTGTACTTGGTCCCCATGGGGAACCAATCCAGCATTTGGTAGTCCATGTCTCCCAGGGCTTTCCATGCTAATTCCTGGTGAGGAGCATTGATGGGCTTAATATTCAGTGCAATAGGGGTCTCCATAGCTCTTCAAGTTGCAAGAATTGCAGGTGGACAGGTGGAATGGTAAAAACACAGTCTGGAGGCAGTTCTCTGTGGAAACAGTTGATGTTTTGAGTATCCAAGGGGAATTCTCTCAATAGCAATTGAAATACTACTGGAGTCTAGTGACAGAACTTCTCTGTGGTCTAACTGAACTCTCCAATCGGGTGAATTATATCTATTAGGAGCTCTGCCGGGAAAACGCAGAATTACAGTGGTTTTATGTGAATTGCAGGTTTCTAAAGCTCTGCAGGTACTTCTTGGCCTTCACAATGACAATGGTGGATGAACAAATGGAAATGAACGGTGTAAATATCGTTTTTATGGTTCTACTATCCCTCTGAGCGATTTCAAGCTTAATGAAGGTCGTATGGAGGGCGAAACGGTCTAAATACCTGTAATTCGATGAGCAGAGGTTGAAGCAAAGGTGCACAGTTGCTGCTTGAGGAGGTCGCCCGGGCTAATAGACTGGTTGGCGAAAATTGGAGTGCAAACGGTCATGCAGAGCGTCCAACAGAAATAACAGTGAAAGTGGTAAAAAACACGGGAAAATTGGTAAATATGGGTTATTTTACCAATTTTGCGCTTTTTTCTGCTGACGTCAGCATGACGTCATTGGTGGGTCATGGTGAGGTGACGTCAGCTGACGTCATCGGGCGACGTGGCAGTGGGTGACTGGTCAAAGGGGCGGTGAGGTGGCAACCCAGTCAGCAGTGAGGTGGACCAATAACAAATGCAGGTATGAGCAGATAAGGACGTGGCGGCGAGTCAGCGACGGGTAGGTGGCAGTCAAACCGCAGCGGTCACGGTTAAGGCCTTAACCGCCGCGGTTTCTCGGGGCGGTTTAGGTACGGCGCAGAAGCTGTCAGACTTGGCTCCGAGATGGTTGATCGGTTGACGCGTGGAGGAGGCGTGACAAGGCGCAACGTCACTTTCTCGGAGGTTAAAGTGCCGCCATAGGATGCGCTCCGATATTAATGTGGACCGTCGGATCTGATGGGCTTGATCCGACGGCTGGCGGAGGAGAAAGATGCGCGCTTCATACTGCGGGCGGAAAAGATTAAAGCTTGTGGGTTTTTATGGGTTTTTCAAATGTTTTCGCTTAACCAATAATGTGGTAGGATTGGGGAACGTGCCAGAGGCGGGTATTAGCCTTTGCAAAGGTTTTTATAGGCAAAAGGGGTTTGGAGAGGGGGTTTTATCAATGCAGAGGTGATTTGAGGGTAAATTAACTTGCAGCAAAGGGGGAATAGGGTGGAATAGGTTCACCAAAGTGGCCAGATGCCATTTTGGTCCCTTTTGAAAAATACACGGCTATTATGCCTAGGGGAGGGAATATACATAAGATTTGGGGTTTTATACACCTTAGTGTTAGTATTATTAGGGGTGGGGGTAAAATAGGGGAGGTTATATAGTAGAATTAGGAGTTAATATGAATGAAGGAGGGGAATTAGAAAGGGGGTGTTAGTGATGGACTAGAGAGGGAAGAAAAAGAAGTTAGTGATCCTCTTTGCTGTGAGTTCATGGAATTCACCACTTTGTTTGCTGATAGATTTATTGCGTTGGCAAGAGACCCATTGATACCTGTGTAATGGTGATCATATTCTTTCTGCAACCACAACTGCCTACCCAACTATTTTGCCTAGCATTTTTTGTTTCTTCTTGGAGGGGCACTTGGACTTGCAACCCTCAATTGCCTTTTCTTTTCTTTGGCTTTTTCCTTTTCTCTCTATCTACTTCTACCCTTATGTCTTCCAAGGTCCCAGATTAAACTTTTGGGAACCTTTGCTTCTCTACCTGAACTACTTGTCTGCCAAGATTAAGCTGTTTGGACAGACCTCTTTCTCTATTCTACAACTCAAAATTGAAACATGGCATGATCCAGATTAGACTGTTGAATCATCCACAAAATTTGAAATAAGGTCCTCAATACTTGAAACACTTTACCCAGCTCTTGCTTTCTAGGAAATATGGGATCTTTGGGATACCAGAGCAGAGCATATTTGGCTTTTCTCTTGCCAATCATGAAATATGAAACCTATTGGTATAGGTATCCAACAGATGTAAATACCGCCATGAGTTGTGTTATAAAGCTCCAATAAGAGGTATGGATGTCATGTCATTATGGTTATCATGTAGTTATGTTGTCATGTTGGTTTGCTTCTCAACAGGTTGATCATTGTAAATACTACAATGAGCTAAGTTATAAAGCTCCATAGGAAATATGTTTTGCTTTCACCAGACTTGTTGGTTGTAGGTCTCATTGAACACTAAGGATGACGTTCCCCCAAGGGGGAGGGTTCTGTGACAACCCTGGTGAAAATTCCATGTAATAAAAGTTAATAAAGGAAAAATAATAACCACGGTTATGGGACACTTATTCCAAGATGAATGCTGGGAAGGACATCCTAGTGTGGGTGTTCATTTGGTTTATTATGGCTAAGGAAATTAGCAAAGGCAATGGAAAAGGCTTTGGAAAGGGAAAATGGCATTAATTGGCATTTTATTTATGAAAATAAAGGAAATTAGAAGAAAGAAGGTGAAATGTCACAAGCTACATGTGAGAAGGAAAATGAAGGAAAATAATGGAAAATAAAGAAAATAAAGGCCTCATTAATAAAAATGTTTCTGAGGATCATGGGTACATTTTTTCAGTTTAGTTTTGGAACTCTCTCTATTATCTCTCTCTCACACTCTTGGGCACTTAGAGTTTTCTTGGAGCACTTCGGCATCAGATCAAGAAAAGAAAATAAGGCAAGAGGAAGCAAAGATCAAGAAAGGAAGAGCAGGATCTAGCATCTACAATGGGATTATTTGTAGGTATCTATTTGCATGTGCCATTTCCTAGCTATATTTAGCATGCATGGTTAGGCATGTGTGTTCTTGGTTCTCTTGTTATCATGGGCATGGGTTTTTCCATGTGTGGCTATGTTTTCAGCCTAGCCTTTCCATTTCTGGATAGCCATGGTGTGGTGGGTTCTTTTGTATGTGGTTGAATTGGATTTTCGGATTGACTTGAAACCAAGTGGGGTGGTCCCATAATTATTCACAAGGCCTAAGAATCTCAAGATGGGATACACGTTAAAGCCTCAATGTGAACAAATCGATTGAGCCTAGGAATCCCTTAACTAGTGAATGGCAGGATACACGGTAAAGTTCAGTGGTGAGTACCCTTGATTGGGCCTAGGAATCTCAAGATGGGATGCACAGTAAAGCCCAAAGGGAGGAGATCTCGTAGGCCTAGGAATCCCTTAATTGGTAATGGCATGATACATGGTAAAGTCGAGAGTTTGGGATGGACAAATCCCTCATGGTGTAGGTGGAGAGGTCTGATGGCATACATGCTTGTTTTTGGCCTAGTGATCCAGTGAGGATTGTGGTAAAGCCTCGTATTGTATGTTTATTGTTTATGGCCTAGTGATCCAGTGGGGATTGCGGTAAACCTGGTTCTATTATTGAGGGTGAGGTGGTGTAGCCTCGGGAATCCTTGGTTGATTTTGGTTATAAGTCCCACAATCATGCTTGGAATATGGCAGGGGGGTGATTGGTTGAAAGATATATTTGGTTCAGTCAATCTATGGTCCAGTGGTACAACGAATTCTCGAGCCTGGTTGGCCTAATCATTCATTAATAAGAACTCTTTCTCCTTGGTATTTTAAGAGCAAATGTACTAGTTCATATGAGGCACTTATGGTTGTTGTATCCTTGTTATTTTTGTTGGTTATATGTTAGTTATGAGCATGTTTTATGACAGTGATGATGTATGGCTATCATCATGTTTTGATTTGTAAATGAATGTACAATGAATATATGACCTAATAGATGATAATGCAACTAAGGTGATAAGGCATCAATGCTTCTTAGATATTTTCAGATAACTATGAGACCCCTATGCTCAAATATGTTGTTATGACCTATAGAATGCATAATTGTGACATGTTTGATGAAATTCCTATCATGGATAGTAGGGGTCCATCCAGGTCTTTGTTCAAGTATTTTCATTCGTAACATTGTTTCGATGTTACTTTTAATTCCTGAAAGTTTCATGGAATTCTAGGCAGTGGTCTAAGTCCTAGCCCTGAAAAAGTGGCACAAATTTGGGGGTCGCAAGTTCATAACTAGCGGAAAAAGACCCCAGTCACTTGCATGTCCATGCTATGAGAATGAATGGATGGCCCCAATCACATGCATGCTCATGTCATGGGAGTGACTAAGGCTCTAGGGCATTGAAGAGTCAAGTTGTGGCAGTGTTTGATGACTTGGAAGGGTTGGTTGGCTCCTGTAGGTTTGGTGGTATGTGCAGAAGGTTAAATTGGTTGTGTTGTGTTAGTTCCACTTCCTTAATGTGACCTAGGAGGTTGAATCACACCATAGTAGCCTCTCTTTACATGGTTACCCCAAAAAACCGGATAACTTGGATAAATGTGGGAGGAGGGTGTTATAAAGATGCTACTTCAGGTGAAGTAGTGGAGGATACTATTTAGTGGAAGCTTGTAGGTTCACTTATGTATTTGGTGAAGACACGATGAGACATGTGTTATGCAGTTAACTAGCTTAGCCAAACAATGGTTAAGCTAATCAACTATTTTGGAAAGCAGTCAAACATGTGTTGAGATACCTCAGAGGCGCCACTTAGTTTAGTATTTGGTACAGGAAAACAAAGTGAGTGAATTTGCAATGCTTCACAGATGCAGATTGCGCGGGTAGTCCATCAGATAGGAAAGAACATCATGAGGCATCTTCAGTATTGGGTCAGCAACAGTTTCTAGGTACAACCAGAAGTAAAGATTAATTGAACTCAGTTTAGCAAAAGCAGATTACATGGCTTCTAGTCAAGCACTTTGTGAATCTATTTGGATGAGGAAGATTCTTGTTGGGTTATTTGGCCAGATGATGGATCCTACAGTGATTTACTATGAAAACTAGAGTTGTATCAAACTCTCTGAGAATCGAGTTTTTCGTGATTGATTTAAGCATATCGACATCCACTATCACCATCTACGAGATTGTGTGTAGAGGAGAATCATGTTGTTGGAGTACATTCCTACAGAGAAATATGATGCAAATATCTTGACAAAGGAATTATCAAGATGAAAATTTGAGTTCAATAAAGGCAGGATCGGGTAGTTGATAATCACTTTCTTGTTAAGAGTGAGTTTGAAAATGGAAACAAGAAAATCTTGATTTAATTTCCCCTTGAATTAAATTATTAGAAAATTTTAATTCCAAATCACAAGACAACAATAATGAGTTAACTAAGTTAATTTCACTTAGTTGGCTTAGTTAATTCGAGTTGAGGGCCTAACTTGAGTCATGTAGGTTGGTTCCTAAATTTTAGGAGTCTGGGTTGAGTTTAATTTGATTTGTAATAGTTTAATTCAGTTAAACTAAGTTAATGTCAGTTAAATTAGTTCCAAATGTTGGAGTAACTTGTAGGAGGTCTAGTAGTGGGGTGTAGCTTCATGTGTTCAACCATTTAACTAATAAATCAGTGATAATTAACTCATGCATGCATGAAACTCAAATTACCCAATTGAGATTGGAGTTCAAGGGAAATGTATTATCAATTTTATAATTTTCCAAGTTGTACAAATGGTGCATGTAGTTAGAGAATTTCCTATAAGGGTTGCGCAATTCAAGATGGGTATTTCCTTAATTAATAGGGAGTTAATTCCTTGAGAAACGACGCAAGGAAATAAGAGCTTGGTAGGAAGCATAATTAGTTAAGTATTGACCCGAGTCAACTTATGGAGCAGTGAGATAGATTGTACTTGTGCAAAGATTGTTCAGGTTGAGCAAGCATTGTATTTTCTTCTCTATTTTTCTGATCTAATGCAGTATACATATAGGAAGTGGTTTTTAGCAACAATCTTTCCCCTTAGATAAATATTTGAGCATATGTGATTGAATCTTGTCTCATGTTTTTTAATTTCTTGTTCAATTAATTGTTTATGCTCATGAGAAGAGGAGATTCAAGTCTTTTGTTTTAGCATATTACTTAAGCAGTTTGAATCTACAAGGAATTTCTACATGGTATCAGATCATGAATCACAATCGAAAAGAAGAATTTGAGTTTTTTTTTGTAGGTAAATCAAATTTGCAAGATCATTATTCAGAGCCAACAGGATGTCGTTCTATGGATTGAGACTTGAGCATGCCCTTGAGGGTAGCTCAAATTATATTGCTTGGAAGGATAGGATGGAGGCAATGTTGGAAGACAACAAGATGAAAGAATTCATAGACAATGATATTCCTAAGCCTGTAATGACTGATGCTCAAGACCTGGCAGAGTGGAAGAAATGTGTGGCAAAGGTGAAGAGGATCATACTAGAAGGAGTTTGAAATCATATTTTCTCCTATACTATTGATGGATATAGATAATAGTATATGATAATTATACTATTATAAGTTATCCTATTATATAATTAGGGAAATCCCCATCCTGAATTGCACAATCCCTATAGGCCCTTCTCTAACTGCATGCACCACTTGTACAACTCGGAAAATTATACAATTGATAGTACATTGCCCTTCAACTCCAATCTCAACTAGGTAACTCAAATTTCATGCATGCATGAGTCAATTATGGTTGATTTATTAGTTAATTGGTTGAACACATGAAGTTTCTCCCCACTTCCAGACCTCCTACTAGTTCCTCCAATAGTCGAAACTAGTTTAACTGACAGTAACTCAGTTTAACTGAATTAAACTATTACAACTCAAATTAAACTCAACCTAGGCTCCTAAAATTTAGAAACCACTCTACATGACTCAAGTTAAGACCTCAAAACAAATTAAATGAGCCAACAAAGTGAAATTAACTTAGTTAACTCATTCTTGTTGTCTTGTGATGTGGAATTACAATTTTCTCCTAATTTAATTCAAGGGAAAACTAAATCAAGATTTTCTTATTGCAAGATTGATCGAGAAATCATAAAACATGATACAAGATCCAATCATAAATGCTCAGAGATTTATCTAAGGGGAAAGCTTGCTGCTGAAAACCCCTTCCTATCTGTATATTGCATCAAATCATAAAAATAGAGAAGAAAATACAATGATTGTTGAACCTGAACAATATTTGCACAAGTACAATCTATCTCACTGCTTCACAAGCTAACTCTGGCCAATACTTAGCCAATTTTGTTACCTGCCAAGCTCCTATTTCCTTGCATTGTTTCTCAAGGAATTAGCCCCCTATTAATTAGGGAAATCGTCATCCTGAATTTCCCAATCCATATAGGCCCTTCTTTGACTGCATAAAACAACCTGTACAACTCAGAAAATTATACAACTGATAGTACACTGCCCTTGAACTCCAATATCAATTGGGTAGCTTGAATTTCATGCATGCATGAGTTAATTATGGCTTATTTATCAGTGATATGGTTGAATATGTGAAGTTTCACCCCACTAGTAGACCTCCTACTAGTTCCTCCAACAATTGGAACTATTTTAACTAACATTAACTCATTTTAACTGAATTAAACTATTACAACTCAAATTAAACTAAACCTAGGCTCCTAAAATTGAGGAACCACTCAACATCACTCAAGTTAGTCCCTCAAATAGAATTAATTGAGCCAACTAAGTGAAATTAACTTAGTTAAATCATTCTCTTTGTCTTGTGTTGTGGAATTATATTTTTCTCCTAATTTAATTCAAGGGAAAATTAAATCAAGATTTTCTTGTTGCCATTTTCAACACTCCCTCTCAACAAGAAAGGGATATCTACTACCCTGATCTTGCCTCTATGGAACTCGAATTTGCATCTTGACAATTCCTTTGTGAAGATATCTGCATCTTGTTCCTCTATAGGAATGCACTCCAACAACATGATTCTCCTATGCACACAATATCGTAGATGGTGATACCAGATGTCGATATGCTTGAATCGATCATGAAAAACTGGATTCTCAAAGAGTTTGATACAACTCTACTTGTCACAATAAATCATTATAGGATCCATCATCTGACCAAATAACCCAACAAGAATCTTCCTCATCGAGATAGCTTCACAAATTGCTTGACTAGCATCCATGTACTCTGCTTCTACTAAATTGAGTACAACTGATCATTGCTTCCTATTGTACCAAGAAACTACTATTGACCCAAAACTAAAGATGCCTCCTAATGTGCTCTTCCTGTCTATTGGATTACCCACCCAATTTGCATCTATGAAGCCTTGAAGCATCACTCCCTATGTCTGCATGTACCAAAGACTAAACTGAGTGTTGCCTAACACATGTTTGGCTACCTTCCAATAGAGTTTGCTTGTCTTAACCATTGCTTGACTAAGTTGGTTAACTACATAACACATGTTTGGTCGTGCGTTCACCAAATACATGTGAACCCACAAGCTGCATATAAATACTAGACTACACTACTTCACTTGAAGTAGCATCTTCCTTCCTCCAATTCCCTGTTAGAGGAGTCTTCATGGATTTGTTGCTTTCCATGTGGAACTTCTTTAGTATCTCTTTGGCATACATTACCTAAGATACAATACCCCATCTCTTTTCCGTACTTCCATACCAATGAAATAATGCATGAGCCCTAGGTCCTTCATCTCGAATTCTCTTGCAAAATCCTCTTTGCAATATTTGACGAGCTTCTCATCACCTGTTAGAATTAAATCATTGACATATAATACTATAATCATTCATTTACGTTCAACCACAATATGGTAAATGCTTTCATCTGCTTCACTTTTGGTGAAGCCCAACCTGGTGAAATAGTTGTTGATCTTGGTGTACCAAGCACAGAGTTCTTGTTTCAATCCATACAATTCTCACTTGAGTCTACACACATGCGACTCTTTGTCGAAGGTCTCAAATCCTTCCAGATGCTCAATGTACACATCTTCCTCAATCACTCCTTTGAGGAATGTTGTCTTCACATCCATTTGATATATATTCCATCCCATCTGCGATGCAAGTGCTAGAATTGATCTAATAGAAGAGGACCTTGCTACTGGAGCAATGGTCTCCTCGTAATAAATTCCCTCCACTTGAGAAATTTGGCCTTGTGTTTATTGATGCTTCCATTTGTTGCTTCCTTCACCTTGTAGATCCACCTCAAACCTACCACTGAATTTTTCTCTGGTCTTGGGACAAATTCCCAAACACTATTTCTGACTATGGAATCATATTCCTCTACCATGGCATCAACCCATACTGGATTTTTCAATGCTTCCTCGAATGAGGATGGCTCTGTCTCAACTAGATCTTTCATCAGAACCATGTACCCAGTGTACCAATCTCATGAACTCCTCTACCTGTGTTGTGATGTGGGTTCTCCCACATTCTCTCTAGCATCATGCAATAATCTGTCAGCTTCCCTGGTGTGCTTCCTTCCATCTCTGGATGTCTCTTCATGAGTGGGTTCTTCCACTCTCTTCTCCTCTACATGTGGCTACTCCACATCATCCTGAGGTTCTTCCTTTGGAGCCAAAATCTCCTCATCTACATGCAACTGAAGATCCCTCACAAGGGAACATCTGATGTTTGAGATAGTATGTAGAAGTTCCTAATAGATTCAAACTACTTATGTAATATGCTAAAACAAAATAATTGAATCTAATCTTCTCATCAACAGAAACGATTAATCGAACAAGAGATAAAAAAACATGAGGCAAGATTCAATCACATATGCTCAAAGATTTATCTAAGGGGAAAGATTGTTGCTCAAAACCCCTTCCTATCTATATATTGCATTAGATCAGAAAAATAGAGAATAAAATACAATGCTTGTTCAACCTAAACAATCTCTGCACAAGTACCATCTATCTCACTACTTCACAAGCTGAATCTTGCCAATACTTAGCCAATTCTGGTGCCTACCAAGATCCTATTTCCTTGCATTGCTTCACAAGGAATCATCCCCATATTAATTAGGGAAATCCCCATCCTAAATTGCACAATCCCTATAGGCCCTTCTTTGACTACATGCACCACTTGTACAACTCAAAAAATTATACAACTAATAATACACTACCATTGAACTCCAATCTCAACTGGGTAACTCAAATTTCATGCATGCATGAGTTAATTATGGCTTATTTATCAGTTAACTAGTTGAACACATGAAGTTGCACCCCACTGCTAGACCTCCTACTAGTTCCTCCAACAGTTGGAACTAGTTTAACTGACATTAACTCAGTTTAACTTAATTAAACTATTACAACTCAAATTAAACTCAACCTAGGCTCCTAAAATTTAGGAACCACTCTACATGACTCAAGTTAGGCCCTCAACTCGAATTAACTGAGCCAACTAAGTGAAATTAACTTAGTTATCTCATTCTCATTGTCTTGTGATGTGGAATTACAATTTTCTCCTAATTTAATTCAAGGGAAAATTAAATTAAATTTTTCTTCTTGTCATTTTCAAGAACTTTTGTTCTCCCATTAATAGTTTAATACTCTAATATTGGATGGGTATTCCATCAATGTAATAATTCCTTGTAGATTCAAACTGATTATGTAATATGCTAAAACAAAAGACTTGAATCTACTCTACTCATCAGCGGAAATAATTAATCGATCGAGAAATCACAACACATGTATTTTCTATTGTATAGGAAATAACTATTATCTATTATTTCATTAATTTAAGTATATCATATTAACTTGTAACTATCCTAACTATAATAATATCTCCCATATATAATTATACTATTATAGTAGAATATGTGATTGAATCTTGTCTCATGTTTTGTGATTTCTTGATCGATTAATTGTTTCCGTTGATGAGTAGAGTAGATTCAAGTCTTTTGTTTTAGCATATTACATAAGCAATTTGAATCTACAAGGAATTTTTACATGGTATCAGAGCAAGAATCACAATAGAAGAGAAGAATTCAAGTTTGTCTTTGCAGGTAAATCAAATTTGCAGGATCATTCTTCAGAGCTAGTAGGATGTCGTTCTATGGATTGAGACTCGAGTATGCCCTTGAGGGTAGCTCAAATTATAGCACTTGGAAGGATAGGATGGAGGAAATGTTGGAAGATAACGGGTTGAAGGAATTCATAGATAATGATATTCCTAAGCCTCCAACAACTGATGCTCAAGACCTAGAAGAGTGGAAGAAATGTGTGGCAAAGGTGAGGAGGATCATACTAGAAGGAGTTTGAGATCATATTGTCTCTAATATCCACAAGAAGGATACTCCATATTCAATGTGGCAAGCCTTGATAGGCTTGCTTCATAATAACAGTGACCACAGGAAGTTGGCACTGAAGGGAAAGCTTCAGAAAATCAAGATGGAGAAGGGAGACACAATACCACATTACCTAATCAGGTTCACCCAATTTTGGGATGAACTTGGGAGTGTTGGTATTATAGTTGTTGAATATGATCTAGTAATCCTAGCACTTCTAGGCCTTCCCAAGAGCTTGCATAACTACTAGGATTCGGTAAATGGGAGAGAGAAGCTACCAAATTTGGAGCGATTATGGTCCGACTTGATGCAAAATGAGATAAGGCGAAACACCAAAAATGGAACCTCATCCAAGCATGATGATGAGGAGAATTGTGCCTTCGCTAGAAAGGAAAAGAAAGGGAAAGGGAAGAAACCCTAATCCAAAGGAGATTTTTCTCAGGCAAGCAAGAAGAAGGACATGTTGAAGATTAAATGTTTCCACTGTCATGAGCTGGGACACTATGCCATGAAGTGTCCGCATAAGAAGGGTGGAAAGAAGCCCTCAAGAGGAATGGTAGGTGAAGCTCTAGCTTCACAATTCAAGGTTGATTTCACACTCATTGCATGCAAGGTGACATCGGTGATGGGTAGTGTGTGGTATATAGATAATGGAGCCTCATTCCATATGATGGGCAACAAAGAATTTTTCAGTGACTTGGAGGAGAAGGACCTCTAAATGCACATTGATATCCAAGATGATGGAAGGTATAACACAACCAGTATCGATACAGTTAATTTTCAAAGGGAGTCTGGTTCTCCTCTCACTTTAAAATATGTCATGTATGTTTCGGGTCTAAAGAAGAATTTAGTTTTAGTTGCTATGTTGGAAGACAGTGGCTACGGTGTGATATTTAGGAAAGGAAAGGCTTTCCTTAGACATATCGCCATGGGACAAGTGAAGCGGATCAAGGTTTGCATGAAGAACCTCTATAAATTGGATGTAGAAGACTATGTTTCCTTGAGCATGAAAGCAGAGAAGGTGCAGAGCCAAGACATTAGTGAACTATGGCCTAGGATACTTGGCCATTTGCACCATGGAGTTTTGAAGATCATGCAGCATTTATACAGGACTTCCCAAGCGTGCATTAGAGTAGTGAGATACATGAAAAATATGTACACTTGGGAAGTAAACAAAAGCCACCTTTCATGATAAGGACAGTAGAGCACAAGAAGTCCTTGAAAGAGTTCACTCTGATGTGTGTAGACCTTTATCGACAACCATGCACATGTATTATGTTATATTTGTAGATGATTTCTCATGTAAATGTTGGATTTTCTTCATGCAGAAGAAAGACCAGACATTCTCCAAATTTTGTGAATTTAAAGCACTTTTTGAGAAAGACACTAGCAGGAAAGTGAAGGCTCTCAGGAGTGATAATGATGGTGAATATGTTTCGAATTAATTCAAAAAATTATGTGCATTAGAAGGCATTCGACAGGAATTAATAGCACCCCATAACCCACAATATAATGGGGTGGCTGAAAGGAAGAACATAAGTATTGTGGGAGATGCACGGGCGATGTTGCATGATCAGGGCCTACCATTGCACTTGTGGGATGAAGCATGCAACACAACTATATATGTGCAGAACAGGAGTCCTCATCAGATTCTCGGGATGAGTACACCAAAAGAATATTTTTTAGGGAAGAAACCAAATGTGTCACACTTCAAGATCTTTGGTTCATTAGTTTACTATCATGTTACCAAGGATGCAAGGAAAAATCTAGAGCTAATAGATGAGTTGGGAATGTTTGTAGGGTACACTGATACACCTCAAAACTATCGAGTGTACTTCCCATCTCACAGGATGATAGTTGTTCGTAGAGATGTGAAGTTCGATGAAGAGAAGGCCATGATATTTTCCCTTAAGAGGGAGATTTAGTTGCATGTAGATGAGGATATTTTGGTTCAAAAGGAAGCACCTCGGGATGATGTGGAGCATATACATGCAAAGGATCAGAGAGTGGAATAACCCACTCATGCAGAGACATCCATAGATGGAAGGAAGCGCACTAGGGAAGCTGACAAATTACTGCATGATTCTAGAGAGAATCTGGGAGCACCCACATCACAATGCAGACATAGGAGGTCACCAGATCGGTACACTAGGTACATGGATCTGATGAGTGAGTTAGTTGAGACAGAACCATCCTCATTCGAGGAATCCAGTATGGTTTGATGCCATGGTAGAGGAATATGATCCCATAGTCAGAAATAGTGTTTGGGAAGTTGTCCCAGGAATAGAGAACAAGTCAGTGGTAGGTTCGAGGTGGGTCTGCAAGGTGAAGCAAGTAGTAGATGGAAACATCGAGAAACACAAGGCCAAATTTGTGTCCAAGGGGTTCTCTCAGGTGGAGGGAATTGATTACAAGGAGACCTTTGCTCCAATAGCAATGTACTCTTATATTAGATCAATTCTATCACTTGCCACATAGATGAGATCGAAGATACATCAGATGGATGTGAAGACAACATTCCTCAATGGATTGATTGAGGAAGAGGTGTACATTGAGCAACCAGAAGGAATTGATACCTTCGACAGAGAGTCGCATGTGTGAAAACTCAAGCGAGCATTGTATGGATTGAAGAAAGAACAACATGCTTGTTAGATTGGGATCGACAATTATTTCACTAGGTTGGGCTTCACCAAAAGTGAAGCAGATGAAAACCTTTACCATATTGTGGTTGAAGGTAAATTATTGATTATATTATTATATGTTGATGATTTAATTCTAACAAGCAATGAAAATCTGGTCAAAACTTGCAAAGGGTATCTTGTAAGAGAATTCGAAATGAAGGACCTGGGGCTCATGCATTATTTCCATGGTATAGAAGTATGGAAAGGAGATGGTGAGCTGTTTGTATCTCGGAGAAAGTATTCTAACGAGATACTGAAGAAGTTCCACAAAGAGAGCAACAAACCAATGCAGACTCCTCTAGCATGGAATTGGAGGAAGGAAGTTTCTATTTCAGGTGAAGCAGTGGAGGCTTCTATTTATAGATAGCTTGTGGGTTCACTTATGTATTTGGTGAACACATGACCAAAAGTGTGTTATGAATTTAACCATCTTAGTCAAGAAATGGTTAAGCCGACCAAACTGTATTGGAACGCAGCCAAACATATGTTGAGATATCTCAGAGGCACCACTCAGTTTAGTCTTTGGTACAGGCAGACAAAGGGAGTGAAGATGCAAGGCTTCATAGATGTAGATTGGGTGTGTAGTCCATCAGATAGGAAGAACACATTAGGAGGCATCTTCAATATTGGGTCAGCAACAGTTTCTTGGTACAACAAGAAGCAGAGATTAGTTGCACTCGGTTCAACAGAAACAAAGTACATGGATGCTAGTCAAGCAACTTGTGAAGCTATCTGGATGAGGAAGATTCTTTATGGGTCATTTGGTCAGTTGATAGATCCTATAGTGGTTTACTGTGACAACCATGATGTATCAAACTCTTTGAGAATCAAGTTTTTCATGATCAATCCAAGCATATCGACATCTAGGATCACCATCTACGAGATTGTGTGCAGAGGAGAATCATGTTGTTGGATTACATTCCTACAGAGGAACATGATGTAGATATCTTGACAAAGGAATTTTCAATATGAAAATTCAAGTTCCATAGAGGTAGGATCATCGTAGTAGATAATCCCTTTCTTGTTGAGAGGGAGTGTTGAAAATGGCAACAAGAAAATCCTAATTTAATTTTCCATTGAACTAAATTAGGAGAAAATTGTAATTCCACATCACAAGACAATGAGAATGAGTTAACTAAGTTAATTTCACTTAGTTGGCTCAGTTAATTCAATTTGAGGCCCTAACTTGAGTCGTGTAGAGTGGTTCATAAATTTTAGAACCTAGGTTGAGTTTAATTTGGGTTGTAATAGTTAATTCAATTAAACTGAGTTAATGTCAGTTAAACTAGTCCAATTGTTGGAGGAACTTGTAGGAGGTCTAGCAGTGGGGTGAAACTTCATGTGTTCAACCAGTTAACTAATAAATCAACCATAATTATCTCATTCATGCATGAAATTTGAGTTACCCAATTGATATTGGAGTTCAAGGGAAATGTACTATCAGTTGTATAATTTTTCGAGTTGTACAGGTGGTGCATGCAGTCAGAGAAGGGCCTATAGGGATTGCGTAATTTAGGGTGGAGATTTACTATATTAATAGGGGCCTAATTCCTTGAGAAATAGTGCAAGGAAATAGGAGCTTGGCAGGCAACAAAATTGGCTAAGTATTGTCCAGAGTCAGCTTGTGAAGTAGTAAGATAAATTGTACTTGTGCATAGATTGTTGAGGTTGAAAAACAATTGTATTTTCTTCTCTATTTTTCTGATCTAATGCAATATACAAATAGGAAGGTTTTTTGAGCAGCAATATTTTCCCTTAGATAAATCTTTGAGCATATGTGATTGAATTTTGTCTCATGTTTTGTGATTTATCGCTTGATTAATTGTTTTTGTTGATGAGTAGAGTATATTTAAGTCTTTTGTTTTAGCATATTACATAAGCAGTTTGAATCTATAAGGAAATTCTACACTAATGGACTACCCACCCAATCTTAAACTATTAAATTATTAAAGGAAGAACAAAAGTTGTTGAAAATGGCAATAAGAAAACCTTGATTTAATTTTTCCTTGAATTAAATTAGGAGAAAATTATAATTCCACATCACAAGGCAACGAGAATGAGTTAAGTTAATTTCACCAACATCCATCAATAGCCTTCAAATCAATAGTATATCATTATCCAAATGGTATACTATTATACTTAAATTAATTAATAGGGAAATCCATTATTAATTATGGTATCTCATATTAACTTAAATTAATGAAATGGTATAGGAAGTAACATCCATCAATATTTTGGATCATGCTCATGTTGTCACCAACAATCTAAGCCATACCCATGTTGTCCATCCATCAACAATCTTGGTCATGCTCCTATTGTCACCAATAATATGATCCATACCCTTGTTGTCCATCTTTTAACAGTCTAGGTCATGCTCCTGTTGTTACCAATAGCCTGAGCCATACCCCTGTTGATGTCACATTAATTCTCCCTCTCACTTGATAGGGGAGTTCTCCACTAGTCCAAGCTTGTATCTAAAGTATACAAACATCGCCCGAGAGCTTCGTGAGAATATCAACCATCTACTCATTAGTGGCGATATATTGGAGCCTTGCTGCTCCCTTTTGTACCATATGACAAATGTAGTGGTGCTTCAAACCAATTTTCTTCAAATTGCCATGCAGCTTTAACTATCACAAAATATCATGGTTGATTCTAGCACCAACTCAAACATTTTGGCAAGTAATTTCCGAAGCCAAACTGCTGCAAAACAAACTGCACAGGCTACCATATATTCAGATTCAGTAGTACTAAGTGCCACAAAAGATTGTTTCTTGCTCATCTAAGAAACCATTGCTGAGACCAATCAAGAACATCCGCTACTCTTTCTATTGATGACACTTTCAACCCAATTAGAGTCATAGTATTCCAACAACATAAGCTCAGTTCCAAGTTCATTAAAGAACCAATCAACTGCCTATTATCATCAAACTTTTGTAAAGAATATTTCATCAGGCTTCATTAATTCAAGATCACATTCAGTGGCCAACTCCCTCTTAATCTAAGACATATTCTACTATGATCATTTTGAGCTCCCTCTGAAGCTAACATAAGTTTTTCTATCTACCCCTTCTTTAGTACAACATATCATAGTTTCTCCACATGATTCCTTAAGGCCTTCTTAAATTATGAGACTTCTTCAAAGTCCTGAAAACTAGAGCAAAACGTGATCTCCCTCTTACTCAAAGAATCTTTTATTCTATCATCTCTAGTCACAGACAAGCATATTTCAAATTTTCTTATCTTCATGTTCCCTCTTCAGCTCAAATCTTCAAATCTCAATTTTGGAACAAACCTTTTATCACAAGCTTTGCTTTGTTCTTCCATGTATTCCCCCTCTGTTTCCAGAGACATGTACCTACAATCCTCATTATCTTTTGAGGAGAATTTTAGCTCATAGGGAATTTGAGACACAAGTATTTCTCATAGACCTTTGGTGTAATAAAATATTATTATTCAGGTCTTCAAACTTCTGACAAATCTTCTCTTAAGATGATAAGATATCATATAAGTATACTTCAAACAATATTTTAGTGATGATGAATAACACCCATTCCAAAAATTCAAGAAGTCATTAATATTTAAACTTAGTTCTCCCATTATAATATTATATGCATGGAAACATTATTAAGCTTGACTTCATTGCAAATGCATCTAGGCTTTTGATTACAAGAAAGTATCCAGGCATCTCCAAGACCTTTGTAGACATTTTCAATGATGTTAAGATACTTCTGTGTTATGATCTCCTCATGGTCACTTTACATTCAAGATCCTCGGCTTTGAAAAAAGAAATATTTATATACAAGACTGAGGACAATCTGCTCCAATGACTCAACGTGACATCTATAGCATGTCTCTAGAATTCAAACTTTTATCATAGTTGTAGTGCACTCACAAATACTTCCAAATTCCCATAATTCATAATCTAGTTAAAACATCTTTGACACACAATAAATCAAAAACATGATCTAATTACCAACTCATGGTAAATCATCAACATCAACTACTTTCCATATCTTGGTCGGTACTAGACACATGGCATATCTTACTATCAACTAGTCACCATATTCTAGTCACACTGACAAATGGCATACATAATAGTCACCAACATCCTCATCAATATCTCTGACTCATGATGAATCTCTAAGGGCCTCACTCTTCATGAGTGATTTTTGGTCTGATGTTAAGTGTGCTCCTCATCCTATCTGGAGAGTCTAAGCTTGATGCTGAAAGGCGCCCACTCAACTTAGTGTATGGGCCTCTCGAACCATTCTTCCTCATTTTGGTCAATATCATTGACTCGAGAAGAATGTTTGTCTGAACCATTCTCCTTAAGGTAGAATGTCTATCCCCTGTTGGACCATTCTCCTAAGGTAGAATTTTTGTGCCATGATGATATCATATCAACAATTTAAACCATTTTTTTTGTCAACTTGATCGAGAAAGAATGTGTGTCCTTGATGTTGCTATCTCATCACCCCCTCTTGTTGAGAGAGACAAGCTCAACCATTTCAAGCTTGTCCTTGAGTATATAGACTTCGTCATGGGATCAATCTTCTTGACTGTAGAAATGCAGCCACAATGCTCTCTTTTGTACCATGTCTTCTTACTACATCTCAAGATGCCTCAACCTATAATCATGTTGTCACCTACACCTAATCAAATAATTATACAAGTAGTTTCTAAAGCCCTACTACTTCACAATTTTCCATACAGCTGCAATATACTTGGCCACTACAATATGGTGTGTGAAAGATGTCTACTTCATGCTCATAGTCATAACAGATCCTAGACTAAAACAATATCCTAATGAAATTATTCGTTCTTCAACACTCTCTTCCTAATCTAAATCTACAGTTGTACTTCAATATTTGAGACAAATATCAAAAAATAATTGACTTAGCCATGACCAACTGTACCATGTCGACACACTAACCCTTTTACGAGGTCTATCACCACAGTTGCTTCCCTGTCATCTTGACTAGGTGCTCCCTCTCATACTGAGACATATCTTGTTGTGGTGATTCTAGTTGTTCTCTTTGCCACTGCAACCTTTTAGCAATATCAGCTACTAGCTTGAAAATTTCAATTACATTCCATAATTTAGAACTTAGAGATCTACTCTCTCTAAAGCTAGTACGAGGCTCTCTGACTTCTCCCAGAGGCAATTATTTATGCCACAACTACTCCCTCTAACACAAGTCCTTTATCTTTCATTAGAAGAAAATCACATGAGATCAACTAAGCCTAGAATGTTTGCTTGTAATAACCTTCTTGTGAACATGTGCCCTCAATATTTAGCTTTGTTGGCAGATAGATATCAACTTAGTTCCTTGCATAGGCTTAGATGTGATCTTCAACTTCCATGTTTTCACCAAAGCTCTAATACCATGTTGATTTTTCAGTACATTTGATACAAGTACTTTAATTTTGAACTATGGAAATTACTTGTGAATATATATATTATAGTACCATAGCTACTTTCTTCAACATACCCACTCATCCTTGGGAAAGAATTTCCATGGAATTTGTGGTATATTTACCAATAACTAGGAAGGGACACGTTCATGGTAGTTGACAGGTCCAACAAGATGTGTACTTTGATGCTCTGTAAAAAGATCATCAGTGGGCAAGAAGCAACAAACTTATTCTTTGGATAGGTTTGAGTGCACTTTGGGATACCAAGGAGCATCATTTTAGAAATGGACATGAGATTTATTAGTGTATTTTGGACTACATTGTGGGAAAAGAAGGAAATGAAGTTGAAGAGGTCTACAACATTCCATACTCTGACATATGGGAAAACAAAAGTAGTCAACATGACTTTGGTGCAACTTTTGAGGGTTTACAATTAGAAGAATTTGCAGACCTTGGATGAAATATGGTATACATACAACACTCTTATAATAGAGAAATCCACACTCTACTGGTAAGTCCCCACTTGAAACTTGTTTTGGACATTTTCCACCTTCACCTTTGGATATTTCATATGAGCAACAAAGAGGAGTAAGGGAGGATATTGCAGGAAATGCATTGATGGATGATTTTTTTTTTGAGAAGATCAGTAGAACCCATGTACAGGTACAGGAGACACTATATAATTCATAGGAAAAATAGAAGACCATGCATGATCAACATAGAATATAGAAGTCGTTTAAGGTGGGAGATAGAGCATGGCTACAGTTGAACAAGGAGAGGTTACAAGGTCTTGGTAAGAAAATCAAGGCTTTATGGTATAGTCCCTTCGAGATACAAGAAAAAGTGGGTGATAATATCTTTCGACTCAGTCTAACACCATACATGTGGATTTACTCAGTTGTGAACATAGAGGATATGAAACTCTATGAGCCTTCCATGCTAAATCGGGAAAAAGAATAAGTCCTAGCTTCTATGGAGGATTTGGCACCAGATGCTTAGGTAGGGATGACAGAAGATACAATTTTGCAGAAGAAATCTAGGACTAGGAGACGGGAGTAGTATGACCTTTAGCAGATTGGGTTGAAAGAACAAATTCCAGGCAACGCTAAAAGGTACACCTGATATAAGATGGAGGAAAAATTTCCTCACCTCATTTAGTGAAGATTTTGGGCACAAAACGCCTCCCAAAATGGGGAGGTGTGATCCAAATTGGATCATTACACTATTTTTCATCCATCTTGATGCTTTTAGAGTGGAAAAAGTGAAGGAATCAACTCACTAGACCATTTTTACCGGCAAGACCTAGTTTGGAAAATGGGGTTTGAAACCTTCTAGGAGCATTTTGAGACATTAAACGATGTTTTTTGGATGTAAATATTTTTTTCTTTAGTGTCATGCCTTTTTTTGATATTCTACACATAGAGACCTTTCCAACATTGCAAGAATCACCTCAATCGGAGTTCATATGCAATAGTTATGCCACTCATAAGTTGGCCTTCCTATTTTCACCATCATAATTCGAGGGGATGCCACGTCAGCTCCCATAACTCATGGAAAAGGGATATCCACATGGTTATGATGAATAGGACTATAGAAGAATATATATTATAACTTTGATTCAGAGTTGAGGTGGTCAAACCTAACCACTAGTAGGCTATCAGGTTGTGTTATAATCAAGCCACTAGGAGGAAAAGGGGTTCCATTCTTTTTTAGTGAATTTGTTCCATAAATGAGAAAATATAGCCAAGAGGGATAGGAGATAGATCACACATAAAGTATTTGTGCACTATAGTAGCCCATGGGCCACATGCCATACTTTTGTGTACTCACAACCATTTTCTATTTAAAGAAATAGAGTAGAGCAAGCTCACCTTCCCACAAGGTTTTGTCCTGAAAGAGTTTCTTAGGTTATATCTTGTGTCAAATTGTGGTTTCTGACTTTTTATTTTGTTATTCTCTATTTTCTACAATATTTTGATTTTCATGCATATGCAATTAACAATAATCTACATATCCGTAAACCTAAAGAGAAATAAAATTGTAATAGTGTAGATTTTGGATTTTTTAATATAATTTTATCAAATCTGTTGTGACGAAATATCCAATGGAATATCCACGACATTTTATGGATCAAAACTTCTTGGTGGGTGCAATTTTTATGTTTATGATCTTTATTGCAAGGAATAAATTTGTAGTAGTTTTCGCTAATAGTAAAGTAGTGATGGGAGTAGTTTCTCTTCTTGCAACCATTGTGTTCAATAATTTGGCTATCACTTCCCATGGATTTTTTACTGTGTTAGAAAGAATAATGAGTGGGAATTCTTCATATCTATATACTTTGAAACTTTTGCAACATTTATATTCAAATATTTTGTACTAATATCCATCTTGGCATTAGCAAGAAATATGTTCATCTTCAAACATATAATAGTTTTTTTGCCATTAAGCAGATTTAAATGAAGATTATAGGGAAGAGTTACAGTCTATCCTCTACTATCAATTAAAAGATTCAACTTCCACTGCTACGTGATTACCACAAATTGGTTGATTTTGTAGTACTTAATCATAGAAAGGGGAATGCATGAATTAGAGTTTACAACAGGGAATGAGACAACATATTTAAAGGAGCCATTACATGGAGATTTGGTTGTCATGAGAAAGTGTTGGGTTATCATTATGGGTGCATGAACATGGTTTATTCTTTAAGTTTATAGTCCTTTTATGAATTGGTAAAGAGTGAGATATTTTGTTGCAATGGAAAGAGAAAAAAAAACAAGAGGTTTGTGCTGCTACTTCAGAACCAATACTTAGAAAACTTGTGGTTGCCACACAAAAATCAACCACAAGAAAGCCAGTTGCAACATCAGTCCTTATAGCCAAAATTTTAAAGGAAGAATACCTAGTCACATAAGTTAGGAGAATCAGATGTTAAGTTGCATGAGGACATGCAACATGTTCAGTTGGGGGAATGTTGAGTCTTAGATTTTCCATGTTTTTAGCATCATTTTACAACCTTTCCATTAACAATTTAATCATTTTTTTATAATCCTACTTTTACTCCATTCCAATATTTATATGTCGGATTAGGTTCAATATTTTCCAATGCATTTATTAGTATTTTAAGTGAATTTATGAGTAAATGTTAGAAAAATGACATGCTTTCACTTATCTTTGAATGTTGGGTGAGTTTGGTGAGGATTACAGGCACATTTAAAACTTGCAACAATGCAATTTTTTACCACTAAGGTCTAAATTCGAATTTCCTCTTCAACCCTTGAAGATTTGATCAGAGTTTGGGAGGATCACTCAAGTATCTTGGATAAATAAGAATCATTAAAGGCTTGTTATCAAATATTTTAGAGAGATTTATAGGGAGATTTCGAGAGATATTACTTGCTAATTATTAGCAAATGGTTGTAACCATATGAGAGATATGTAGATCTGAATGTATTATTTGTTAGCTTGCTTTTTGTATAAATAAGAATGTCCTCTCCATTCTAATGGGAGGACTCTTGAAGCGTTTGTCAAGACTATAATGGAATAAACTACATTTTATGAGATGTTATCTCTATATAAATTGTAGTTATATAATTCTCGTTTGATTTTATAATTCATGTACTTTGCATTTAGAATAGTTTATTTATATTGTAGATTAGTAGTAGTATTATATTTTAAGAAAGAAAGACCCCTCGATAGGAGAATAGAGTTTTGCTTAATGTAGGATGTCTTTTAATTCCATTTTCACAAATATGATTTATTCCTATGCAGGTGTGTTGTGTTTCCTAATTCACCAACTATAGAATGATGATCTTTGGAAAGTTGGAAAGAAACAAGGTGTCATACATAAATTGGAAGTGGTTTATGCTTTTAGATCCACTTACTATTTTAATTCGTAGGAGATTTCCCACGATTCCTTCTGATTCAAGCTTGCAGCCTATAGAATCTACCATAATGATGAATAAAAGAGAAGAGAACAAACAAACTTGTCACAACCCTTTATTGCTCGTGGGTTGACCATTATGTGAAGGGGAGATTCAAGGGGACCCAATACAATATGCAACCCAATGAATAAAAATATGGCTAAAACCAAAAAAATTCAAAATCTTGTAAATAAATAAATGTCTAACTCGGTTAAAAGAATTTCCATGTCTACTTTGTAACCATACCTTTCTCCTTCATAACTAAGCTTGAATTGATGTTCTCTTCCACTAATGTTATGTTGTTTATCATCTTTTTGTTTTTCATAAACCCCCCTTGACTATTAATGAAGAATTTGGGAAGAATATTTTTTTATCTTGTCTACAATAATCTTGATCATAATTTTGTATGAAGGGTTGCAAAGAGTGATCAACCTAAATCTACAAAAAGAAGACAGGTTCACTTCTTTAGGAATAAAGGCTAGAACATATGAGTTTGTATCCCCCAGCTTATGAAAGAATTGGGAATATAAGAGCACTCACTTGAGATCACATTTAGCTAATTCCCAAAAGAAATTGTAAAAGGAAATGGTAAACCCATCTAGCCTTAGAGATTTCTTTTGGGCTCAAACTCCAAATAGCACTATTGATTTCATCTTTTTCTATTGGCCTTGTCACCTCCTTGTTTTTAAATTCATTATGATTCTTGGTATGCATTAAAGCGAGAGACATGTATTACTTAGAAGTGCATCATTTTTTTGAGGTAATAATGAACAAACGTGTTGCTTGGAAGCCTTTTTTAATTCCTAAAAATCTATAATTTTGTTCGCATCTTCCTTCAAATTTTATGTTTACAATATTTTCTATCATATGTGCCTTAGCCTAGTTATGAAAGAAGCTAGTGTTCATGTCCAATAATTTCAACCATAGACTTTTGGATTTTAGTTTCCAATGCTCGTCTTCCTAAAGCATAATGTTAGTAAGTTGATTTTGTAAGATCACTTCCTCCTCAAGTGGCTATGAAGTGACCTCTTTAATTTCCATCTTATTTTAGATGTCTTCTAGTTTTGACCTTAGATTTTATTTTGAACATGTGGGGGAATGTAGCTCTCTATTCCCAAATGTATAGGAAGATGCTTAGGATCAACTTTGTAAAGCTATTCTCACAAAGTCAACTGTTCCTTGATGACTCAACCAAAGAGAAGTAAATCGGAAAAGTAAGGGACCATAATCTAGATAATTTTAGCTATAAAAGCAAATAGGCTTGTGAGTAGAGATAACCGAGGGAAGAACCTTTGATATGAATTTAAAATCTTACAAAAGAATATCATTGTTCACCAGAAACCTGTTCAACCTTGCAACAATATTCCCTTGACCAATTCTTTTGTTAAACCAAATGTTTTTCCTTCTAGTGGAATTAATGTCTATTAAGTTCCATTCATTGATTAAATACTCTATCTCCCCCCTGAATGCATCTCTTACAATACTTTTTCCTCTTTTCTCTAACTTTTTCCAAACCACATTAAAATATCTAGCTATAATACTATTAGTGGTGAATTCTGAGTTTTTAAGAGCTAACAAGGAATTCCAACGTAATTTTTTCTTTGCATAACTCACTAACAACTATAGGTTAAAGATGTTAAAAATCTTACCTTGATTAATATGCCTAAACCTTGTAAAAAACGAATTTTGGATTTGAAAAGAGAACTCAAACCTTACTAATTGATTATTTTAAAGAGTACAAATACCCCTTCGCTCTGCTTCTATTATTGTTTCATGTTTTTTATTACTTCAAATGAGTTCATTTTAGCTTCATGGAGCAAGGGAATTGTAAGATTTTCATATTTAATTTTTCCATAATTGCAATGGATTTACAATTGCTACCTAAACTTCTACAATTCCAAGAGACTAGAATCATTACTTAGTTTGTTTTTTTCCACCCCCTCCTCTAGGAGATGCATTATTTCCTAGAGATTTTGAAAATCTACTTACAGTTCCAAATATCTTCATTGTTGATAGTGATCCTATCATGATTTGTTTGCTTGCTTGTTCTTCCCTAAGGATCTTTTTTGGTTTTCTTCCAAAATGCATAAGAGTTTTCTCTTCTAACTACCCATATTCAACCTCCTCCCTAATGTGATAATGGACTTCCAAATACTTAGCCTTCAGATTAAGGAAGGTAATCTTTGCATCAGTATAATTTTCTACTTCTTCCGCACGCACATGAGGATATTTTTCCACCACTAGTTGAGGAACTTCATCTCCAAGGATCTCTATTAGATTTTGGATCAAAACTTCTTGATCAAAATGAGATAAGTCATTGGATTTTCTCAAGTTGATTGGGGAACTTCTAAAATTTGGACTAAAGGATGTTTCCCAAGATTAATCAAAGATGAACTTGAAACACCATTGACCTAAGGTTCAAGGACATGTATTCTTGATACAATATTTTCTACTTGTTTCTTCTTAACTAATTATTACCCTCATTTCCTCTAGTCACATAGGATTTCTCTTAGCGAGAGGAGGATCCCTTTCCCAAGGATACCTAGGGCTAGGAGCAATTGGAACTTTGTTTGTTGTGATATGACATCAAGCACATAGATTGATATTAGATCTTTACTTTCAACCAACCCTTTCCTGTTATTCTTCATTCATAGAGCTTGAGATTGTTGTGGAGCATCCTTCCTACAATTCCTAGTAAAATAATCATATTCATGGAAATACTTACATTTGAAAGGGAGTTACGCATAGCCAATTTGTTAGATGTGCTACCAGTTGTCTAGAGAGATTGAAATTGCTTCCAGCAGTCATTTCTTGAGATGGACCTAAATACAAATCTTGGCACATAAGAACATGTTTTCTCTTGGTTCGACCAAATCTATATATCTACCCATTGTATCTCTGATGCATCTAAAAGTTGTGAGGAGGTTTTACACAAACATGAACAATTAAGGGACATCATTCTCTAGATTGAAATTGTGGGTCCATATGTTCAAATATGTACCTCTAGTTCCCAAAAGATATGGCCCACTTCAAAAGATGAGGTTCGATCCTTCTTGGTGTTAAAGAGAAATGCATAAAAACCTTCATCGCAAAAAAAAAAATGATGAAAGTTTTGTTTGATGTAGGGTTTCTAGTTATTTAAACCCAAATAACCATAATTTTGGGAGAAATCTAACTAGATCCCAATGAACTGACCAACTAAACCACAATCTACAAATGTCAAATTTTTGCTTTAACAAAATTAAAAAAAAAAAAAAAACACATTGAGAATTTCTTCACCTTCACAAATCTCATGAAATTTGGGGAATTTACATAAAAAGATACCATAATTTGAAAGCCCAAAAGATCAAAAAGGAATGGTAAGGAATTGTAACATAGAGTGGGCCTCCATTTTGCTTAGCTATAAAGACTACTCACATTAGGGTTGCTTTAAGAAAAAAATATTCCCGATCACAAATTGAAACACAAAATATTCTTTTAATTACATGCCACATCTAACATATATCGTAATTTTGTTCTTATATATTATAGAGTGAAAACATATTTTTCAGTGAAATACCAAAGCACACAACACAAATTTGAAATATGTTTTTCCCAAATTTAATCCCCACGGGCTCGTAAGCATTTACTATACTAACTTACGTGGAGGACACAGCACAAACTCATATAATGTAAATGGTACACGTGTCATATACCTTCTGCGTACGTAATAACGTGTAAAAACCTTGCCGATGCAGCTGTCCTATGCACTTGCCACCTCAGTTGAAGTCTCTCATTTCTCTGCTAGTTCTAGCGTTTTCCAACTGTTGCTATGGTTCATTTTGCAGTGTTAAATTGGACCTGAGTAGTGGCAAACAGCAAGTTCTATTCATTCATCAAAACTATGTCAGACCTCGAAGTTTTTGGCAAGGCTGCTCCAGGAACCGGGAGCCCAAGCAAGGAGAGAGGAGATTGTAAGCTAGTGATATATTTCTTGTTCTTGTTGTGCCAGCAGTTCTCACAAATGAGATTAATGGCTTCTCACAAATTAGATTAATGACTTGTGAGATTAATGGCTTCTCATAAATTAGATTAATGGCTTGTGAATTAACAAGATTGATTGGGAATTGCAGGCCCGTTTTCACAGAGGGTTTTCTTAGAACTGGAAGAACTTGGCTTGCCTTATACTGCAACTTACATCCAGGAAGGACCCAACAAACCCCACTGGTATTTGTTTTTGGCTTTCAGATAGAATTATGGCTGTGAACACCAGCCATCCTTATGGTTATAACAACGCCATCCTTCCAAATCATCTTATTCACCAGATTTAAATAGCTCAGAAGCTCAGATTCCATTGCACCATTGTTTTTTAATTCTATTTTTAATCTCTTTCCAACTTCTCTATTTTTAGTGTTGAGATAGATCTGTGTTAATCTTAAGCTCTGGTCATACCTGCTATTTTGTATAGGTTTATGGTGAAAAATCCTTCTGGACTGATGCCCGTCCTTAGAGATGGGGAAACATGGATCCAAGACTCTGATAAAATTGCAGAATATTTAGACAAGCACTATGCCGAGAATACCCTAAAAACCCCTGTGGAATTCAGGGATGTTGGGAGTAAAATCTTTCCGATATTTACAAATTGGCTCCAAAGCAAGGATCCCGGCAGCCCCTGTATTTATGAATTTGTGGAGGAGCTCGTACGGTTTGATCGCCATTTGCAAAAACATGTGAGCGTGGTTTCCTTTCCTCTGTTCAATGCTTAGTTTCATTCATTATTAATATTTTATTTTATTTTTGTAATGCTTAATTGTTCTTTAATTAGAATAATCTAATTCGACTAATGAGACCCCTATGTTGTCCCTCGCAATAGCAATTTGACTACTTTGTCTTCGAATTCGAACCCTGTAACCTGCAATTATTTGATTCTATCACTTTGTCTTCGGATTCAAGCCCTGTAACCTGCAATTTATTTATTTGATTCTAGATTCAAACCCTGTAACCTGCATTTTATTTATTTGATTCTAGATTCAAACCCTGTACCCTGCATTTCATTTATTTGATTCTAGATTCGAACCCTGTAACCTGCATTTCATTTATTTGATTCTAGATTCGAGCCCTGTAACCTGCAATTATTTGATTCTGTTACTTTCTCTCCGGATTCGAATCCTGTAACCTGCAATTTATTTGATTTGACTACTTTATCTTCGGATTCGAACCCTGTTTCCTGCAAGCGGAAACACGTTCTGCTACTATTCCTCATTCGTCGTCCCTACCTATTCGAAGCTATTCCGTCGCAACTGTAACTTATGGATTGGAACTTCATACCTCCAAGCTGCAAACTCATGTTGTAAACCATTTTTCCTCCTTTTGATTCAAACCTTTTCTTTCTGATAGTATACAGAGATGTAGTACCTTACACATCTTACCCTTCCGGGTTCGAACCCATCTTTTGCCCCTTTTGATTCAAACCTTTTCCTTCTGATAGTATACAGATTCAAACCTTTTCCGTCTGATAGTATACAGAGATGCAATACCTTGCATATCTTACCGCTCCGGATTCGAACCTGAACCTATCTTTTCCCGATTCAAACCTGTAACATCCGGATTGAAATCTATAACCTTCCAGGTGTAAACACATGTTGCTCACCATCATTTGCCGTGTGAATTACAAGGCCATTACACTGGATTAGTGTTTATGAATGTTGAGTGAAATTATATGCAGGGACCATATATAGCTGGGGAGAGGCCTACGGATTCAGATTTTGCGTTGGCACCTAAGCTTCGCCATGCCCGAGTGGCCTTGGCCCACTTCATGGACTTTCAATTTCCCCAAGAGCTCGGCGCACTGCAGAACTACATGAATGTATGTATATGTGCAGAGCATCATCCTTGCTTGTGCCCTTCAATTTGTATGAGTTACGTTAGTCTGTTATTTATGTATTTATTTCTCAATAACGTTGCAGCGGATGGAATCTCGAGAGAGCTTTGAGAAGACCAATTATCCGGATGAAATGATCATCCAAGGGTGGCGTGCGAAATTTAACTTACCAGAGAAAATCGCCAATGTTCCCAACTGAGCAAGCTTCTCAATGTGGACGATTTGTCTGTAAATGTATAGTCATGGATATATGAAACTGAAACTAATTTATGTATGAAGTGTGTATACAGACGAGTTTCTCCAAATCTGCGTCTTCGATGAAGATTCTCACTCCGAATCTGGAAAAAGTTCCCTACCCGTGTTACCATGGCTTGTGAATAAAGTGTGTTATTGGTGAAGATAATAAAGATCCTCACTCCTGCTGCTCCGATGACATCTCCTTAGTCTTAATGAAATTGGTGTTTCATTTATCTAATGGTCTCCCATTACAACATGCAATTCAGAATTTGTGATTATTCCAAACTTTCAGTTTGAATAGTTAATGAAATTGGTGTTTCATTTATCTAATGGTCTCCCATTACAACATGCAATTCAGAATTTGTGATTATTCCAAACTTTCAGTTTGAATAGTTTTATAAACAGTAATGTTCTTGGCCTCCATGTTCTTGGCCTCCAGACTCGTGGTAGTCATTTAATGTGTAAATGACTTTTCGGAATTTATTAAAAATAAAATGATTGATCATTAACGTCCACGTCCATTAAGATGACTTTAAGAATGTAAAATTGACCTTAAGAAAACAAAGAAATAAAATGATTATCATTAATTTTAACAGCATGATAAAATGATCATTAACCTTAACATCTACTAAGGTCATATAAAATGATGATTCATTAAGATAAGGTTACCAAGATCAATATGACCTTAAAATGATGATTCATTAAGATGACCTTGAGAAAGTAAAGAAATATTTCTTAAGAAATAAAATGATGAACATTAAATATTTCATAAGAAATAAAATGATAAACGTTAACCTTGATCATTAAATGATAAACGTTAACGGCATCATCTACTAAGATGATGATCATTAACGTTAACGCCTAAAAGATAAATAAATATGACCTCCTCATTAGAGTAACGTCTACTAAGATCACTATTGACCAATAGGACCTCATTATAGTAGAATATGACTTACTGAGATAAATATGACCTCCTCCCTTAGTAGAGTAACATATACTAAGATCATTGTCTACTAAGATCTCTATTGACCAATACGACCTCATTATAGTAGAATATGACTTACTCAAATAAATATGACATCCTTCACTATTGACCAATATGACCTCATTATAGTACAATATGACTTAGATAAATATGGCCTCCTCCTTCAATGGAGTAACGTGTACTAAGATCAGTATTGACCAATATGACCTCATTATAGTAGAATATGACTTATTATAAGTAGACCTCCTCATTATAGTAGAATATGACTTATTATAAATAGACCTCTAAAGTCACGTCTACGAAGATCATTATTGACCAATATGACCTCATTCTCTACTAAGATCACTATTGACCAATATGACCTCATTATTGTAGATGATGACCTGGAGTAGACGCACTATTGACCAATATGACCTCATTACAGTGGATGATGACCTAGAGTAGATCGTCTACTATTATTGACCAATATGATCTTACTCATATCAATATGGACCAATATGACCTTAACGTCTACTACGATTAATGACCTCATTGGTCATATTATAGTATATATGACCAGCTTCATTATGTATACGATGACCAATATTGACTAATATGATCTCATTATAGTATATGATGACCAATATTAACCAATATGATCTCATTATAGTATATGATGACCAATATGAGCTCATTATATGATGACTTTAACGTTTACTAAGATCAGTATGACTTAAGAGTATAGGATGACTTTAACGTTTACTAAGATCAATATGACCTAGTTAGAGTAGATGATGATCATTAAACTAAGATCAATATGACCTCGTCTACTAACCTCATTATAACCTCATTACTAAAATCAATATGACCATTATGGTATACTATAATGATTTACTAAGATCAATAAAATCAATATGACCATTATGGTATACTATAATGATTTACTAAGATCAATAAAATCAGTATGACCTCATTATAACCTTATTACTAAAATCAATATGACCTCATTATAACCTTATTACTAAAATCAATATGACCTCATTATAACCTTATTACTAAAATCAATATGACCTCACTATAGTATATGATGATTTACTAAGATCAATATGATCTCAATAGATGATGACTTCATTATAGTGATGATCTACCAAGATGATGATCATTAAACTAAGATCAATATGACCTCATCTACTAAAATCAATATGACTTCATTAATGTTAGCGTGTAAATTGACCTCATTACAATAGATGACCTCATTATAGTGATGATGATCTACTAAGATCAATATGACCTCATTAATGTTAGCTTGTGTAAATTGAGTCTTTAATATTTCTTCCTCTTGTCTACTAATACTAAGATCAATATGACCTCATTAACATTAACATGTAAATTGAGTCTTTAACGTTTACTAAGATTAATATGACCTCATTATATTAGATGATGACCTCATTATAGTAGGAAATGATGATCATTAAACTAAAATCAATATGACCTCGTCTACTAAGATCAATATAACCTCATTATAGTACATGACGATCTACTAAGATCAATATAACCTCATTATAGTACATGACGATCTACTAAGATCAATATGACCTCGTTATATTAACCTCATTATAGTAAATGATGATCTACTAAGATCAATATGACCTCGTTATATTAACCTCACTATAGTAAATGATGATCTACTAAAATCAATATGACCTCATTACAGTAAATAATGACCTCATTATAGTGATGATGATCTACTAGATCAATATGACCTCATATAAATTGAGTCTTTAATATTTCTTCCTCTCGTCTACTAAGATCAATATGACCTCATTAACATTAACATTTAAATTGAGTCTTTAATATTTCTTCCTCTCGTCTACTAATACTAAGATCAATATGACCTCATTAACGTTAACGTTTAAATTGTGTCTTTAATATTTCTTCCTCTCGTCTACTAATATTTTTTCCTCTAGTCTACTGATATCAATATGACTTCATTATAATAGATGATCAATATGACCTCATGATGTTTAATATTGACTAATATGATTTCATTATAGTATATGATGATTTTAATGTCTACTAAAATCAATATTATCTCATTATAGTAGATGATGATCATTAAATTAAGATCAATATGATCTCATTTACTAGGATCAACATGACCTTATTATAGTAGATGATGATATACTAAGATCAATATGACCTCATTATAGTAGATATGACCTCATTATAGTAAATGATGATCTACTAAGATCAATATGACCTCATTATAGTAGATGATGACCTCATTATAGTGATGATGATCTTAGTATGACCTCATTATAGTAGATGATGACCTCATTATAGTGATGATGATCTACTAAGATCAATATGACCTCATTAACATTAACGTGTAAATTGAGTCTTTAATATTTCTTCCTCTCATCTACTAAAATTAATATGACTTCATTATAATAGATGATGACCTCATTATAGTAATTGTCTACTAAGATGATGATCTCATTATAGTGGATGATGACCTACTAAGATCAATATGACATCATTATAGTAGACGATGACCTCATTATAGTGGATGATGATCTACTAAGATCAATATGACCTCATTATAGTAAATTATGATCATTAATGTTAACATCTACTAAGATCAATATGACCTCATTATAATAGATGATGATCTCATTATAGTAACGTCTACTAAGATGATGATCATTAACGTTAACATCTACTAAGATCAATATGATCTCATTATAATAGATGATGACCTCATTATAGTAGATGATGATCATTAACGTAACATCTACTAAGATCAATATGACAACCTCATTATAGTAGATGATGATCAAATTTTTTTTTACAGAAACGGTTATGGGATTTCATTAGATACTTGGCATAAAGCCACAACTCAGATTACATATAATGGAGCTGATTTCTGAGCACCTCTCCAACAAGAGGATCAAGGCGCATACGCTTATGAATCGTCTCTTCTTACATTTTACAATGAGCTCTATTTCTGTTATTTGCCCGAGCTTGTGAATGCATACAAATTGCTTCAATAAAATGCAGTAAAACATGAAAGATTAAGGAATTGGGTCCCACGATGTTTCTTTGTCTCTAAGAATAGTCCCAGCAGGTAGCTGGACTGCCTTGTTTGCTTCAATGTCTGCCTCTTTGTTATTTATTCTCAGCACATGGAAAAATTCCAATTTCAGGGGCTTTGCCATATCTTTGACTCTTGTGATCGTCCTTGCAAGACGCAAATCCGCTGGAGTAGAGTTTGTCACCATTTTTTTGATGATGACCTACGAATCGCCAAAAACATTAACCTCCTTAAGTCCCAACTCTTTAAGCAGCTTGATCCCTTGGAGAAGGGCCAGCGCTTCAGCTTGCATGCTAGAGGAGTGACCCAGTCCCCAAGCATATCTGTGAGTAGGAGTTCCTTCTGTATTTATTATGAGCCCTCCCGCGCCAGCGATTCCTGGATTTCCCTTGGCTGCCCCGTCAAAGAAGAGAGAGGGAATTGTTTTCTTGGAAATCCAGGTTTGAAAGTCTTCTTCATTTTTTCTGATTTGCCATTCTTTGGGAGAAGCGGGGGTGGTGGTCGAATTTTGGAATTGGAGATTGAGTGCAGCACCCAACTCAATGTCTTGTTGGCATAGGTTTGAGTCATCCATTTTGTCTCTCAGGCATTCATTTAGCTGACATTTTACTGTGGTTGCAACAAGTCTGAAATCCTGCTCTTTGTTTCTGAATATCCTTCTATTCCTCTCTAACCAAATCTGCCAAATGATGAATTTGGGAAGAGCAGTCCAAGTTGTTATGATTAGCTTTTTCTTCGGTTTGGACCTGGGTATCTAGCCAGCCATCCGACAAACAGATCCGGGATAGTGCAGGGGAGAGTGAAGCTAGATTTCCAAACTCCAAGGAGCTCTTGCCAGATATGGACTGCAAATCTACACTCCAGCATGAGATGAAGGGCGGATTCAGGCTTGTCTTTACATAACATGCATCTTGAAGGGCCAAAAAACCCCCTCTTCTGCAACCTGTCATCCGTTAGAATTTTTTTATGGCAGAGCAACCAACAAAAATGATCAATTTTCGGGATGGAGGGGAATTTCCATATCCCAATCCAAGGAGCAGGGTCTGGCTGAACGTATGGCCTTTCCAAGCTTTTAATGTACCCCTGTGCCACCAAGTAGCCTTCACGCTGCAGACCCCAACCTCGGGCATCTTTCCTCCGAGCGTGAATGGGAGCCAGCCCATGCAAGAGGTTATAGAGCTCTGCGCAATCACTTTGGAGAGCAGGAGGGACCGGGAGCTGCTTCCAGCCTGTCCAGCTATTACCACTCCAGCACGATATATCCCACAACGAGATAATATGGGCGTCCGTCATCCACGTCCGCAGCGTGTGCAAGGGGTTCATTTCAGCCAGCGGGGGTCTATTCATGATGTGATATTCCCAAAGGTTAATGTATTGGTCGTTCCCAGGGATCCAGAAGGCCTGCACATTCACCAAAGGAGCTGCTTTGTTGCTAAGAATGCAGAAGGGAGATCTGAGGTGGGATTTGGGCTTATCCAAGCAGCGAAGTCGCCTTCCTCTGAAGTATTTTTTCCATAATGCTAAATGCGCCCAGCCTAGATTGGGAGCTATAATTTTCCAAATCAGTTTTGCTCCCATGGCTAAATTTTGAGCACAGAGGTTTTTAAAATTCAGTCCTCCCTCCTGAAGTGGCTTGGAAACAATTTCCCAGTTGACAAGTGGGATTTTCTTTTCATTTTGCTTGCCTCCCTTCCAGAAAAATTTTCTAATAAGATCCTCCATCTTCTTGAGAATACCCACAGGTGCTAAGAGAACAGAAAATTGGAATAATGGAAGACTGTTGAGAACTGCTTTGATGAGGACTTCTTTTCCTGCAATATTGAGCCAGGAGGATCCCCAGGCCTGCATTTTTGTTTTGAATTTCTCTAGCTGTGGGTTCCAATCTTTACTCAAGGCCCTCTTGAGGAAGATAGGAAGGCCAAGATATTTGAAAGAGGTCCAATTTGAAGACGCTACAAAGCCTAGACATATAGCAATGGAGTTTGGGGAAGATGGAGAAATATTCCAGCAATAAATATGACATTTCCCATTATTTAATTTGCTACCCGAGACTTCACAGAAATCATCTAGTACTTCTTTAAATCTGGCAGCTGAAAGCAAAGTTGCAGCCCCCAACAACAAGGTGTCATCAACGAATAGGGCGCGGTTGATGTTTTTTACCCCTCTTGCTATGCTAAGCCTAGTTATCTCTTGGTCTTGTTGTTTATTGTCTAGATAAAAGCTGAGAATAGAGGCCTGCAGCACAAAGAGGAGGGGTGAGAGGGGGCACCCCTACCTCAGCCCTCTAGAGGCTTTGAAGAAATCTGCAACCCTACCATTTACCAGGGGAGCAATCCAGGGCTCCGAAATACATGCCTGAATCTAGTTTATAAATTTTAGTCCAAAACCCATCTTGTGCAGAACATCCATCAAAAAACTATGTCTAACTCGATCAAATGCATTTGCTAGGTCGAGCTTGATGACCATACCTTTTTCTTTTCGATGCAAGCTGGAGTGGATCGCCTCTTGGACCAAAATGAAGTTGTCCACTATCTGTCTGCCATGAATGAATCCTCCTTGGTTCTCCGGGATGATTTTGGGGAGAATGTTCCTCAATCTGTTCGCTATAACTTTGGTTATCACTTTGTATCCAATGTTGCATAAGGAGATCGGGCGGAATCTGTTGAAGGAGTTTGCTCCTTTTTCCTTGGGGATAAGAGCAAGGAATGTTGAATTTGTGCAACCTCCAATTTTCTGGCAATCTTGGGATTTTAGGATCATTTTAAGGAACTCCTTCTCCACAATCTGCCAACAGGTCTGGAGAAATCTGGCTGTGAAACTGTCTGGTCCCCGGGCTTTGTCAGGGTCCATATCAAAGAGGATGTCCCTGACTTCATTTTTGTTGATTTTAGCTTCTAACAGTTGATTCATTCTAGCAGTGATAAGGAGAGGAACTACATCTAGGAGTTTAGAACTATGACCAGCCTCCATTCCCTCACTATACAGATTCTTAAAATGATCGGAAGCTGCCTTTTTTATGCTGGTAAAATCCTTTAGGATGTAGTTCTCTTCTTTAATTTCAGAGATGGAGTTAGAGCATTTCCTGGCTTGAGCTTGCTTATGAAAGAAGGAGGAGTTTCTATCCCTAGCTTTGAGCCAAAGGCTCCTGGATTTAAGCCTCCAGAATTCTTCCTCGGCCAAGCAAGCCTTGTGTAATTTCTGCTGAAGCTGCGTCTCCTTGTCCAGATCTTCTTTTGTGATTTCAGTTTCTTCTAGGTGAAGATGGTGCAATTCTAAGGAGCTTTGGATTTTTTTCCTTTCAGTTGTAGGATTGGGCAAGGTCTTGGCCCAGCTTTTCAACATTGCTTTTACTCTTCTAAGTTTTTCTTCCCAAACAAAAAAGGGGGAACCCTTGACTAGGTCCTTCCAACAATCCCTAATCTTTTGCATGAAATTTGCCTCTTTGATCCATAGGGGATTGAATCTGAAAGGGATAGGGCCCAGGTCCTTGGGAGCCAGCAGCTCAAGTCTAATGGGCTTGTGATCTGAAACACTGCTATGGAGGATGTGCATTCTAGCCTCTAGACCGAGAAGAAGAAAGGAGCTTTGAACAAGAAATCTATCTAGTCTTGCAGCTATATGACCAGGACCGACTCTCTTATTTGACCAAGTGTACTTACCAGTAGAAGGCTTGATGTCTAGCAGGTCCCAGTCCTGCATGAGATCCTCCGCCCATTCCCTTGTCGGATCCCTTACAATGCTGCCTCCTCTTTTTTCTGATGAGAGAAGGGTGAGATTGAGGTCTCCAGCGATGATGATATTTTCCAGATTCTCTAGGTCTGCCAGATTTTTTATGGAGTCCCAACAAATATTTTTCTCCCCTGCATTATTAGGAACATACACATTGAATAGACAAATGATCTCCTTGGTAACTAGATGCTGCATCTTTAAGAAAATCCAGTGGGTGTTCAAAGTCTCAGAGATTATTGAGAACTTGTTGGCATTCTAGAGTGATCCAAGCCCTCCTGAGGCTCCATGAGCAGAGATGGCTTGAGCTCCGCTTTTATTCCAAAAAATTTTACTTACTTGGAGGAAAGTTGTATCCTCCATTTGGTCTCCTGGATGAGGAGGATATCCGTGGCTTCCAATCTTGTTAAGCTTTTCATTGCTTCTTCCTTGGCTCTAGTGCCCATACCCCTACAATTCCAAGAGAAAATCTTCATCATTTATTTTTGTTATGGTGAGCTCCCTTGGAGCCCTGAGGTTGATTCCTCATCGTCTTCGGGGTTTTTGCCAATAGCTTCTCTAGAGTTGGTTGGCTGCCTTGAAGCTTGTCTTTGTAGGTTTCTTGCTCTCTTTTTTCCCTGGCAGACTTGCGTCCTCTTGTGGATCTTCTGGGAGAGGATTGAGAGTCTCCTATTTCTCCTTCTTCTTCTGATTCCTCAGATTCTTGGACTTCCTCCTCCTCTTCTGAGAGCTTCCCTTTGGATCTCTCTGCGGCACTTCCATCTTTGATCGAGACGGAGGGGGAAGCTTTGGCAGGAGAAATTTCCTTTGGGATCTCAACCTCTTGGGAGGTCATGGTTTCAGATCTTAGGAGTTCGAATTTGTTCCCTTGTCCTTCCATGGTTGGTTGCTGAGCAGGAGCCGTCTGAGGGGCTTTAACATTTGCATTTGCAGTCTTCTTGAGAGAGGTCTTGGTGTGCTTGACCTGGTTCCAACCTTCTTCTTTCCCTTTTTCTTTCGCCCCATTGGACGGACAACCTCTGACAAAATGTCCATAGATGTGGCATTTTTGGCATTTGAAGGGAAACTACTCATAGTCGAGTTTTTGCAGATGAGTCCAGGGACCTACGATGATTTTGATGACTTCCGGAAGCCCCACCTCTAGATCTACCTCCACACAGATTCTGGCGCAGTCGTACTGGTCTTTGTTGTTAGCCCGATCTATAAATTTGCCTAGAGTGTTGCCTATGTGCTTCAATGAATCCCAATTCCAACAGTGCACTGGAAGGTTGGGGAGTCTCACCCACACCGGGACCATTGTGGGAACATCCACTGCCAGATCGAAGTCTGGCGTCCATTTATTCAGATATAATCCCTGAGGGCCCATGAAGTAAGGTCCATTTCGGAAAATCAGATCCTTGTCCTCTTTTGCAGTGAACTCAAACAAAAAGTAGCCTCTCGCGAGAAAGTATGAGCTTACTTTGTTTTTTATCAAGGGTGCTCAGTTCTTGGTGACCCAGTTCTCTATGGATTTAAGGGAAGGCCAAAGCCCTGTGAACTGGCCGACAAGGGCTCGATCTGCTAGAGACAGAGCGACTTGGATTGGCCCTTCTGGCGGGAGAGAAATCTCGGGGATGTCATCCAGTTTCTTCACAAACTTTGCAGCTTCGACTTTCTTCTTCTTAGGCAAGGAAGCAAGCAGAGAGCTGAATGCTTCAGAGGCAGAAGACAGAGGAGGGGAGATGGGTGGCCCCTGAGGAGAACCCAGCACCTCCATGGAGGCGGGAGTCTTGGGTAAGGCCCAGCCAAGGCAATCAGCGGTAGGCAGCCGCGACCTACAACGCAGACCTAAACTCTTCAGCAGAATCGCGTGCGCTGTTGCAGAGCTCGGAACAACCCTTGTTGGTTCTATAGTAGATGATTATCATTAACATAATCTAGTAAGATCAATATGATGACCTCATTATAATAGATGATGATCATTAACGTACGTATACTAAGATCATTATTGTAACACCCTGTGGTTATGTAGTCAGGCGCGCGCTCTCCGCACTTAGAAAAATGACTAAGTCATGACCATCGTTTATAGGCAAGCTAGGGCGTGGATGAGCGATGGGCGAAGTAACACGATATAGGAGTGTCGCACATTGGTTGAGGGCATCGGCGTGTGGATAGATGATGGCGTTTGGTGGGTCGGCCGAGAGAAGGTCGCACACATGGAAGGGTATAAGTGTTGGAGGAGTGCTTGGTGGAGAGACATCATCAACACATCGCACAAGTCTTCATCGCAAAGAGGAGTGCGCTCTTGGGTAGCCGCAGCGGACGCATAGGTGATGCGCCCGCCCGTCGGGCAAAGGCACACGGAGGTTGGTTGAAGGCGCGGTTGCGGTCGGTTGAGGGCGCGGGTGAACCGCCCGCCCGGTGATCGTTCAGGGCGAGGGCGCGGGTGAACCGCCCGAACGCCGGTTGATACTTCGGTTGTGGTTCGTGTGGGTGTGCACGGGCGCGCCCGCCCGTTCGGGCAAAGTTGTATTGTGGTATTTTGGGTGAGAGTTGTGGTGTGACCGCCGTGCGCTCTTGCACGGGCGGGCGCCCAACCTCGTTTATGAACGCCGGTGGAGCGTCGCTCCCGGCCATTGTACTATTTCTCATATATATAATAAAAGAAGATTTCCTCTTGCATATTGTTGGGTTATTATTGTTGTTCATGTATTATTAATGGATTCCGCACATTAATAATGTTAATTCATGGTTATTATGAATTGTTGAAGGCGTAGTTCGTAAAGTTAATCTAAATATGGAAAGAGTTGGTAACTTAGGCGGTGCCGCACTCGGCCAATTTAAGGAAAAAAGAATTGGGGGCGTGACAGTTAGTATCAGAGCAAGTTCACAGGTAGTGAAGCCGTTGCTTGATGATGAACGCAGAGAACAGACATGTATGCAGGGAAAAGTTATGGAGAAATCGTGGATGAATAGTCTGGGTTTCGTGGACTTGATGGTTCATGGCAAGACCATTCAAGCTCTGGTGGACACAGGGGCCACTCATAACTTCATGACGACACGGTTGGCAAAAGAGGTTGGACTGATGATCTTCCCATCGAATGTGGAAGTCAAGGCAGTGAACTCTAGAGCTAAAGTGGCGGGTTTGGTACACGAAGTACCTGTGCAGATAAAAGACTGGAAGGGTCAGTTGGACTTCACAGTGATGGAGATGAACGACTTTGATATGATACTCGGACAGGATTTCTTGAAGGGCAACAAGGCTATTGTTGTCCCCTTCTGTGATGAGGTGGTGCTGGTTGGACAGACACAAACTTGGACTTTGCCCACTCATAGGCAAAGGAGGGAAGTCAAGGTGCAACATGTTTCGGCACTGAGTTTGGAGAAGGCTATGAAGGAATGAGATATGGAGACATATGCGGTGATGTTCAAGGATGTCGAAGGTGATGGAGTGGGGACGCCTGTTCCAGCCGAGATTTCCGAGGTGCTGACCAAATATGCAGATTTGATGCCTGATGAGCTACCAAAGAAACTTCCACCAAGGCGTGCAGTGGACCATAGCATTGAGCTTGAGCCAGGAAAGCAACCCCCGGCTAAAGCACCTTATCGGTTGTCAGGACCTAATTTGGAGGAATTGAAACGACAGCTAAAGGAGTTAGCTGATGCAGGTTTCATTAGACCTTCAAGGTCCCCTTATGGAGCTCCGGTATTATTCCAGCGAAAGAAGGATTCGAATGAGCTACGGAGGTGTTGTGATTACCGTGCATTGAACAAGCAGACAGTAAGGAACAGGTATCCTTTACCATTGGCTGTTGATTGCTTTGACAAGCTTGCGAAAGCCCGAGTGTTTTCCAAGCTGGACTTGAGGCATGGGTATTATCAGGTGCGGATAGCTGAAGGAGACGAGAAGAAGACCGCGATAGTAACAAGGTATGGTAGCTTTGAGTTCCTTGTTATGCCATTCGGGTTGTGTAATGCTCCTGCTATGTTTTGCACTTTGATGAATGATGTCCTACGACCATGCTTGGATTGGTTCGTAGTAGTGTACTTGGACGATATAGTGGTGTTCAGTGACAACATGGAGGATCATAAGAAGCACTTAGCAATGGTGTTCGAGGCACTGAGGAAAAATCAGTTGTTCTTGAAGAAGTCTAAGTGTGTGTTCGCTCAGACTATGATTCCGTTCCTTGGACATATTGTTGGTTAAGGGTACATACGGATGGAGCCGAGCAGAGTGAAGGCGATTGAGGACTGGGTTGAACCAAAGAATGTCCATGAGATGAGGGTGTTCTTGGGCATGACCAACTACCAATGGAGGTTTGTAGAGGGGTACTCCAAGGTGACATCGTCACTGACAAACCTATTGAAGAAAGACAAGAGGTGGAGTTGGACGAACAAATGTAAAAAGGCATTTGATGACTTGAAGAAGAGGATGGTTACAGCACCGATACTGAAGTTACCTGACTTCGAGAGACCATTTGAGGTACACACTGATGCTTCGGATTTTGCCATAGGAGGGGTTCTTATGCAGGATGGGCATCCGGTGGCGTATGAGAGTCGGAAGTTGCAAGATAGAGAACGGAGGTATCCGATCCATGAGAAGGAGATGACTGCCATCATCCACTGTCTTCATGTGTGGAGGCATTACCTAATTGGGAAGCCGTTTGTTGTCAAGACTGACAACGTTGCAGCAAGTTATTTTGCATCACAACCGAAGCTTTCTGCGAAGCAAGCTCATTGGCAAGACTTCTTGGCAGAATTCGACATGACTATCGAGTATAGACCGGGAAGGCACAATGCGGTAGCAGATGACCTTAGCAGGAAGGGACAACTTGCATCATTGGAAGGAGAAGACCAGGCAGCGAGGAGTAGGAGTCAGGTTCAGATGTCAGAAGAGATGCAGAATAAGATCAAGGAAAGTGTTGAAACCGATACTTTGGCGCAGAATATAGTGAAGCAGATAAAGGAGGGGAAGACACGAAAGTTCTTTCTACGAGACGGGTTCTTGTTCTTTGGAAACCGACTCTATGTTCCAAAGTCATCTGGACTTAGGAGGCACCTTTTGAAGGAGTTCCACGACTCGCCATGGGTTGGCCAACCAGGGATGCGTCGTTCTTTGGCATTGTTGGAGAGAGGATTCTTTTGGGAGAAGATGCGAGAGGATGTAGAGGAGTATGTACATACGTGCATCATTTGTCAGTAGGACAAATCGAATACTCAGAGGCAAGGAGGACTGTTGCAGCCTTTACCGATTCCTGAGAGGCCATGGATGAATGTCTCGATGGACTTCATCACTCAGTTACCACAGGTTCAGGGGTATAATGGGATAATGGTCGTGGTTGATCGTTTTTCCGAGTATGCCGTCTTTGTTCCGACAAAGATGCCTTGTGGAGCTGAGTGGACTGCAGAGTTGTTCTTTAAGAACATAGTGAAGTATTGGGGGATGCCATTGAGCATTGTGTCGGATAGAGATCCGCGTTTTACAGGCAGATTTTGGACCACATTGTTCAAGCTAGTTGGGACAGATTTGTTGATGAGTTCTAGTTACCATCCGCAGACAGATGGGCATACCGAGAGGATCAACGCATTGCTCGAGGACTACTTGAGACATTACGTGACGGCTGATCAGAAGAATTGGCCTGAACTCTTGGATATTGCTCAGTTTAGCTACAATATTCAAAAAAGTTTTGCGACGGGGTATAGTCCATTTGAGTTGGTGAATGGACAGATGCCGGTTGCACCGCATACCGTAGTGACGGGAGGCTTCTTGAGGAGTCCTCATGCGAAGAAGTTCATGAAGGCTTGGGAGGAGACCTTGGAGTTAGCACGGTTGCCTTTGCACGATGCTGCAAGGAGGATGAAAAAGTATGCTGATCGAGGAAGACGGGAGGCACACTTCAGTGTGGGAGATATGGTGTTTCTCAGGATTACCGGGGAGAAGTTTCAGCGAGCCAAGGGGACTATGAGAAAACTGACACGGAAGTATGAGGGACCATTCCGAGTGAAGAAGAGAGTGGGGGAAGTTGCTTATGAGCTGGAGCTTCCGCACCATATGCACATGAAGCATCCATTTTTTCATGTGAGTCAGTTGAAGAGATGTAGACTTGATTCAGACCATCCAGAGAGAGCTGAACAGCCGAGAGGACCAGCCGGGATTGTGGACAAGCCAGGACTGGAGTTGGAGAAGATTTTGAGCTATCGAACTACAGGGATTGGTTGCCACATGAAACGGGAGTATCTTGTCAGATGGAAGAATGCACCGGAGGAGGAAAGCTATGAATTGGAGGACTCACTTTGGAGATGGAAGAAGAAGATTGCAAAGTATGAACGGAGGACACTGAGGCAGTCGGGATTGTCGAGGGCGACAATGATTTCCAGTGGGGGAGGATGTAACGCCCTGCGGTTATGTAGCCGGGCGCGTGCTCTCCGCACTTAGAAAAATGACTAAGTCATGACCATCGTTTATAGGCAAGCTAGGGCGTGGATGAGCGATGGGCGAGCCGACACGATATAGGGGTGTCGCACATCGGTTGAGGGCATCGGCGTGTGGATAGACGATGGCGTTTGGTGGGTCGGCCGAGAGAAGGTCGCACACATGGAAGGGTATAAGCGTTGGAGGAGCGCTTGGTGGAGAGACATCATCAACACATCGCACAAGTCTTCATCGCACAGAGGAGTGCGCTCTTGGGTAGCCACAGTGGACGCATAGGTAATGCGCCCGCCCATCGGGCAAAGGCACACAGAGGTTGGTTGAAGGTGCGGTTGCGGTCGGTTGAGGGCGCGGGTGAACCGCCCGCCCGGTGATCGTTCAGGGCGAGGGCACGGGTGAACCGCTCGAACGCTGGTTGATACTTCGATTGTGGTTCGTGTGGGTGTGCACGGGCGTGCCCGCCCGTTCGGGCAAAGTTGTATTGTGGTATTTTGGGTGAGAGTTGCGGTGTGACCGCCGTGCGCTCTTGCACGGGCGGGCGCCCAACCTCGTTTATGAACGCCGGTGGAGCGTCGCTCTCGGCCATTGTACCATTTCTCATATATATAATAAAAGAAGATTTCCTCTTGCATATTGTTGGGTTATTATTGATGTTAATGTATTATTAATGGATTCCGCACATTAATAATGTTAATTCATGGTTATTATGAATTGTTGAAGGCGTAGTTCGTAATCTAAATATGGAAAGAGTTGGTAACTTAGGCGGTGCCGCACCCGACCAATTTAAAGAAAAAAAATTGGGGGCGTAGCAATTATGATCTCATTAACGTTAACACTAACCTTTATTAAGTTCATAATAAATTGAGTATTTAATATTCTTTTAATAAAAAAATAATTTTTTTTTTGAAGAAAATAAATTAAGTCCTTAATATTTCTTCTTCTAATAAACAAAAATCTTCCTTTAATTAAAAAGGAGGGAGATCTTTAATAAAATGGGAGGGAGACAAGCGTTAATAGAAAGGATAAAAAGATCTTTAATTACAAAAAGAGGGAGTGAAGCGTTAATATTCCTTTATGATGAGAGAAGCATTCCCAGCCCTATTAAAAGGATTTTTAATTTAAAAAGGAGGGAGTGTAGCGTTAATATTCCTTTATGATGAGAGAAGTGAGAATCATTATAATTTGAAGTCAAGAGGTTGGTGCTGTGAGAAATAATTTTTTATGGTTAATTAAAAAAAAGGAGACAAGTATTTTTATATTATTATAGTTCTAGTATTAAGTGATTATAGTTCTAGTATTAAGTGAAGAGGTGGGTGGTAAAAGTTTTTGGCAATGAAGGTTTGGAAAAGTTAGTGTTTTGGAAAGCTTAGCAAGATTGGTTGTAAAGGTTTTGGAAATGATTTTTTGGGAAGGTTAGTAAGTTTGGGGTTGATCATCTTTTTACAATACTTTAGTTTCAGTTTTTCTTCCAACTCCTTATCATCTCAATATTTATCTTTAAATTTGGCAATAATATTATTTTTAATATTATCCTAATTTATTCTTAAATTTGGCAATAATAGTATTTTTAATGTTATCTTTATTCTCCAAGATGATCGATCCCAATGATTAAACCACAATTGGATATCTTGATAATAGCTTTTCTTAAGCATGAGTAGGGGTTTTTGCTAGAGTTAAAATTAGCCTATATTTATGAATTGTGGTCTCCAATCTTGATAATAGCTTTGCTTAAGCATGAGTTGGGGTTTTGCTAGAGTTAAAATTAGTCTATATTTATGAATTGTGGTTTTTGCTAGAGTTAGTCTATATTTATGAATTGTAACGTATGAATATGAAATTATTCATTAAATTTATTACTGAATTAATATATTAACTATTTGTAACATACTTCCAATTATAAGTATCCTCCTTTTGGTAGATATATAGGTAACATATCTCCAATTATATGTATCCTCTTTTTGGTAGATATATAGGTAATGGAATATATACATTTCTCTTTATACTTATCCTCATTTTGGTAGAGTTAAAATTAGTCTATATTTATGAATTGTAACATATGAATATGAAATTATTCATTAAATTTATTACTGAATTAATATATTAATTATTTGTAACAAACTTCCAATTATAATTATCCTTCTTTTGGTAGATATACAGGTAAAATATTTCCCATTATACTTGTGTTCTACTTATCCTCTTTTTTATCCTCTCTTTTTGGTAGGTATATAGGTAATGGATGAATATATATATTTGTCTTTATACTTATCCTCCTTTTGGTAGATATATAGGTAACATATCTCCCATTATACTTATCCTCTACTTATCTTTGTCATTATACTTATCCTCTTTTTAGTAAATATATAGGTAATGGAATATATATATTTGTCTTTATACTTATCTTCATTTTGGTAGATATATAGATAATTGAGTGTTCTGGTAGATATACTGGTAGATATATAGGTAATTGAGTGTCCTGGTTTTCAATGTCATTTCCAATTTCAATTACTTGAATCATTAGGTACATATAATCTTTGGCGCAACTATACATATAATTGATTAAATCTTTACACTCTCAAGTCACAATAACCATTGTGAACTTCATGTTCATATAATTGAAATTATTATAACATTATATATTATGCGCACAATTTTTGTTATATTTCAATGTGGGAATTATGTGCCAAGTTTGATCTCCACGTGGTCATAAATCACTGGCCCATGTGTCACTGTTCACGTGAATTCTACAAGGGTACGAATAGGGTTACTGTTTGAAAAATCGTGATTCGATTTGGGAGATCCTATGGTGTTTTGGAGTCATGGTTTACCCAAAACCCATGTTCCCCATGCAATTTTCCTCATTTTTCCTTTGTCCATTCGGCCAGGCATCGTTCTACATGTTGGAGACTTGACATTGAGGGTTTTGAGAAATTTATAGTCTATGTCGCATTTCGTTTTACCCTACTGATCTTCAAATACATAATATGTCTTCCATAAAGTTACTTTCTCAAACCCACGAGCTCAAGGTAAGTTTCTAAGAATCACACTATTGAAATTTACACTTGTATTTGATTTAAATTTCAATCTCTAATGATAATGGCTCCTTTGTTCGCTAATGATATTTCTCTTATAGGAATGTTGCAAAAAATTTCACTTTGGCTCAGCATTTAACATTTTATCCCTTCTTTTTGTTTTCAATGGAATCGAGGGTTTATTCCCCTTCAGATAATGACAACGCCCATTTTCTTTACTCCCCAATTGTTATACCATTGCCAAGTATTTCTCGTCTTACCCTTATGCTTCACATTGTTCCTTCCAGGGTAGAAAAGGTGTATTGGGGGTTTTCTCCCCAAATTGATGTATCAGTTTCACCACAGGTATTACACTTTGTGGTTTTCCCTTTCTACTATTTTCTTATTTATGGTGATTCTAGGGCCATTCGACACCTAGAAATATCTTTGCAAGAAAGCTATTGTACTTTACAGTTCTCTATCCTTAAGTCTGGAATATTTTATAATGACTATTCGGTCATCTACGTCAAGGCATACATTATTATTTTGAGGATCGAACTCAGGTTGGGTTCATACCCTCACAATGTCCTTAGGGTTTTTCTCTCTTTTTACTATTTATTCTCCTCATCACAATCAATTTGGTTATTTCTTTGGGTCAATTCATTTCTGGTGTTTCACAACCCAAGCATATAATGTAAATAATTTATCTCATGTCAAATTCCAACATTTTGTTATAACCCTTCAGTACACATTGGGGTTTTTATTTATTTTCTAGGTTTAATGTCTTTGCTTTGAGCGAATACTAACTTTTGGCCATTTATGAAGGTTGCAGGGGAGCTAAAGTCACCACTTGACTATGACAGGGAATTATAGGGCACCACTTGACTGTGACATGGAATTAGAGGGTCTCAACTCTTTCTTGCATGACCACTTATACAGTGGTTTTTGTTCCATTTAACATAAGGGAATTGACAATCGTCCTCCTCATTTCCTTTGACAAGAAAATTGTGGAGATAGGATTGTCTTGTGAATTCCTTTCAGGTAAAAGACATTTCCCTCTTCATCTCTCGTTCAATCCAATTCTCATTAGACCCATATGGGCTATGAATACTAATTTAGTACCGGGGTTTTCCTTTTCAGGTACCTAGTGACACTTTGGTTGAATCAATTGAAGTTTTTCAATCCCATCACGACTTAGAGAGTTTCAAAAACTTTGACTCCAACATATTCCTACAGGACAACCTCTTTATTCACTTGTCCATCCTCGATGGCTATATTGTTCACAAGGATTCAACATCCGCACAGGGTTACAAAAACGCTCAATACAATTTCCTAATAAGATTGATTTTGTTGTATTTCTACCCAACCCAATTGGGGTCATGGTGTGATTTATTTGACTGAATACATTCAAGCTTTATATATTGGTTTTGATTAGGGAGTTTCACTTTAAATATCTATTAATATGTTAAATACCAAAATATTGGTTCCCTGTACTTGGAATTCTTTTGTCAAAAGTTTAGTGTGATGTTTTTTCTTTTGATCCCTATACAAATCGCTTGACTATATGGTTCTAATATGTAGTTTATGTATGGTTACTCAAAATTTGTTCCTTGTAAACCATTACTATATGGTTCTAATATGTAGTTTTTGTATGGTTACTTAGACTTTGTTCCTAGTAAATCATTATAATCGTGTAATATTTTATCTTAATTAATTAGTTTACATTCATATAATATACTTTCATTATTTGAATGTTTGTATATGGATTGGCATAACATATCTATGCCAACTCGACTATTGTGTCACATGTAATTTCCTTTGGTAAAATGGCTATATATACTCAATTGACCACACTTAAGGAGGTCAATATACAATTTTTTTTTATGTTTAAGACCATGTGATTTAGTCCAATGAGTTCAAATCGGAAGTAGATAATGATTTAAATTAAGGAATATATATATATATATATATATATATATATATATATATATATATATATATATATCCCAGTCGAATGCTAAAGGCTAACCTTATGTAAATAATGTATTATAGGTCTCTATTTTAAGTCAAAAACACTAATCTTTTCTATTTTAAAGTTAAGGGTTTAAACTGTTTTATGAACTGTAGAGAGAATAACCAGTATACCTTTAATTACTTTGCTTCACCCTAAGTATTGTTCTTATTAATTGAGTTTCGATAAAAAAATCCTTCTTTTTTTTTCTGTTAATTTTCAAAATAGTTGGACTTACAAACAAAAGGTATCCTTCCTGCAGTACTTTATGACATGACTTCATGATCATTAAGATTTTTTAGCAATCATACTGACATAAATATACTATAGTATAAAGGTATATCTAGAACTTTACTAGCCACTCTTATGCTACAACTTTTACAAAATAACCTCTTTTTCTCTTTACCTCAATTCTTTTTTATAACATATACAATATTATTTCTCTGTATTAAAACCATCAATTTTCAATCCAATCATTAGGATAACTCTATTTAAATCACTATAGATTACATGCATGCATCCTTAATTTCTAACCATCATGTTGGAATCCACAAATCTATTGAATTTTTAAAATTACCCTTCAATCCCTTTACTTTCATATACAACTGGGAATCATAGCATAAATAAATAATAGATTTATGTATACAATTCTTTACACTATTGACCATACCATATCATGATGCATTTAATCCATTTTGTTGTAACAAATGACTTTATCACAAATATATACTATATTTCTTGCATGCATTCTCATCCTAGTCTTCCACGTCTATTCTATCATTCCATACCAACAATAATCACAAATAAATATAGAATAACAACCATGATTAGACTTCTATCATTCCATACCAACAATAATTACAAATAAATATAGAATAACAACCATAGTTTTATCTAATCATATCCAAGGCTTGGGGAATATTCAGGAACCGCGCATGTTTCACCCAACCATGCACTGCCTCTGCCAGTTCCCCCGAGCTAACATCTTCTTGCCCTTTAGAATCAAGAACTTCATTGATTCTTAGGTGGTTTATTTTATAGATTTCTTTGTAGCAAATTTTATTAGTAGCGTCTTGCTTTAAAGTTTGTTAACCTTTTGCTTAGGCCTTTTTGTTTTAGTTTGTTCGAAAAAAAAAAATTTATTTTTCTTTAAATCTAAATATTTTTCTTTAAAACACATCTTTCTCCCCTGTTGTGTTTTATTCCACCCGAATTAGTATTTCTCTCCAACTAAATGATTAACATAATATTTTTATCTCATTATGCTAATTTAAATTATTTTAATTAGTTCATGATAATTTAATTTCTTTTAATTATTTTCTCCTAGGGATTTTTAGGAAACTTTTAGGGAAGGTTCATCATATAGACTTAACCACCAACAATTTTTTCTAAACTGGCAAATTTTTTTCTAAATTCTAGTGTTATTTCCTCAATATTTCAAAGCAATTTATTTATTAAATCAAATAATAATAATAATAATAATTACAATATCTATTAAATCTGATAATGTCTTGGCATAGTCTTTCAATCCAATAATAGTTTCATGTCTAAAAATAGTAAATGTTTAAAAAGTGAGCCACATAGGTGTTACATTACTAGTCAACTCAATTATATTAAAATTAATATTATGAATCAATAAATAAATTGAGCAATATAAATATAATTATATTATATTTTAAAATAACAATCTGTACGTAATATAAAAAAATTATATATATATATATATATATATATATATATCTTAATTAGAAATTTACTAAGAACACATAGGAATCAAGAAATATTGAGGTGTAAAATTTTCCTCAAAATTTGCATTCAAAAAGAAGTTTTCATATTGAGAGATTTAATCCCTTTAAATTCTGAGTAGATCTAAAGTTAACATGAATCTATATTGATTTATTAAAATTATATTTTGAATAATTCAACGATATAAACATAATTTATTAAAATTATATTATAAATTAATAAATTAATTAGTGAAAGATTAAAATAATTATTTTATATTTTAAAATAAATTAATAATGCGGACATAATTTATTAAAATTATATTATTATTATATTCAGGAAGCACATTCCCTCTTCTATAAATGTGAGGGAGATGTTTGTTTAAGTGAAGGTGCTTTTTTTTTTTTTTTTTAACTTTCATCACTTTTTAAATTAAAATAATTTTTTTTAATAAAAAAATTGTATTTTATTTATTGGGTATATAAATAAAATATATCAATGTTTATGGTGATTAATATAATTTTATATAAATTTTGAAGAAATAAAGTGATTATAAAAAATAAAAATAGAAATTATATTATTAGTTTTAAGGAAGATGTATAATTTTTATGCCTTTAAAAAATACTTCAAATTTTGAATTGATTTTTTAGCTTTTATCACAACTTTTTAATTTGAGCCAACCAATATGATTAATTATGAGGACAAGTATAATTAGGTCATGTTGTATAAATAGGTGAGAAATGTCAAGAAAAGTCAAAAAGTCAAAACAACAAGATGTATAATTTTTATGCTTTTGAAAAATATTTTAAATTTTTAATTGATTCTTTAACTTCTATCATAGCTTTTTTATTTGAGCCAACAAGTGTGACTCATTATTAGGACAAAGATGAGAAGTCTAATTAGATCATGTTGTATAAATAGGTAAGAAATGTCAATAAAAGTCAAAAAGTCAAAACAACAACATGGAAAATTATTTTAAAAAAAAATGATAACGATTAAAAGAAATGTATTAAATATTTAATTAAATAGTTAAAAAACAAAGGAATAACCAATCTTAACTAATAAGAAATAATGAATAAAAAAAAAAAAAATAGAGTTAAAAAGAAAATTCAAAGAAAAAATGTTGAAAAATAAATATATAAAACAAATAAATTATAATTATATATAGCTTAGTCTAACAGGAAATGGCTTTCTTTCAGACCATTTTTCCTGATTAATTCTAACCAAATTCTGGTAGAGATTTTTAGAAACTCGAGGATAAGTTGTTTAATCTATAGAATTTGAGTACCCGAGGGTTTTTCAAAATGTTGAATCCATTTATGTATTCAAAAATATATTTTAAATAACAAAAATAACAATTTTACTTGTCTGATTCCAATGGAAAAGGTTATTTCTTTTTTTCCGCAGAAAAATCGAACCATCTATTGATATAAGAAGGTTACATAGCATAATGCAAAGCATTTTCGTTTCCCTTCTTTCAGAGAAACCAAAAACAGTTGTTTGTGGAGATTTCCAGATATTCCTCCAAACAGCCCTGTCAAAACCATTCTTTAGGACAACTAGATAAGCTGTGGTTTCCCCAACCCCCGGCTTCCTAGTAGGAAAACAGCCGAAACAGGGTGAGGGACAAACCACCATGTCAAAAAACCAGATAGTAGGCACTGTGCTGGCTGTATGATAGTTTAGTATCAAAAAAAAGACAGGAACTCAGGCCTCCAATGAGAGGGAAACAACACTGAGTCCTGTTACAGTTTATATAATAACAGAAAGTTTTTGCAGCAGTATATACAAAGAAATAGAAAGCTGGAAAGTGAAAGAGAACTGTGGGCAGCTCACAAGTTATGCAAAAACGGGAGGAGCAAGTCGCCTTGCCACCCCGTCCACCACTTCTTCTACTGACCATGCGCCCAAATCCTGCTCAGTGCCTTTTTTAGAAAGGTTGTCTGCTTCTGTGTTTCTTTCCCTGAAAATATGACAAATTTGAAGCTCAGAAAAACAATTTTTAAGTCGAACAATCTCATTAAGCAAAGGAGTTAAAAGAAAATTCCTGCAATGATGCATTCCATTGGCCCACTTGATTGTATTCAGAGAGTCACCAAATATCTGAGCCTCACGCTCATTGCGCAAAGAGAGCTAGCAAAGAAGCAAATGTAAGGCTTTTAATTTAGCAGAATTATTTGTTCCGGTGCCAAGTCGATTGGATGCTTTGAGGAGAATCCCCGAGGGAAAGTGGATAACCAGACCAGCACCGCATTTCTTATTCATATCTGAGGCCCCATCGAAGTAAGCCCACGGGATGGAGCCCTTTATTTCTTCTATCTAAACAAGCCCGGTGTAGTGTTCTAGCTAGGGTACTAGACTAGACTATATTAATTATCGACCAGGATGCGTAAGCTTAGAGGCATGCGTCTAAAGTATATAGACATAAAGGATTGTTGGCTAAGTGGTTATGATGTAGGTCACAGGGCTTCTTTACGGAAGACTGGGGTATGTCACCTATCATCAAACACTCAGGTCACTCTGCTAATATACCTGATTACAATGCTATCATTAAATGCATTTACCAAATTACACATTGAAACTAAACACTGTGTATCACTGCAACAACAATCTCAATCTCCTTACAAAGACATTACACATAAAACCCTTGTTCAGTAAACACCCAGCATTCGCTAATATTTATACAATATCAAAATATACAGAGATCATAAATGGATTGTGAAATGAAAACAAAGCTTGTGACAGTGCTTTTAGAAGACAACACAGGGATCGAATCCCTTACAGGACGCACTTCCAGATCTCAATGATGACTGTTCAACATTACCATAAACGCAAACCATGTACATTCGATGGAAATCAAAAGCTATGGAAATCGAAATCGATTAATTGTAACTGCTGTGCAAACCATATAATACCTATTGAAATCGAAATCCAATCAATCGTAACTACTGTGCAAACCACACGATAACCTAAGTGCAAATAAAATGAAAAGAACAGTACACCGGTTGAACGCAGGGCCCGTGCGCGTTCCAGAGGTACACTAGACTATATTCAACCGGATATCAAATCAATGCACTAGACACAAGTCGTAACTGCAACTCGGTTCTTAGTATTAAGTTTCAAAACTCTGTTTCAGAATGATACAACGATTAACCATCTATCCATTACTCGGACTGTATTTACATATGTCTAGCACAACCATGTCATTTCGATAATGAATGTACATTCGGAATTTGGCTGTTTCCGCTTTTATTACATCGAGCTTTTCAAAATGTTTCTATCCTAACTGATTTCAAAAAGAACAAAAACTAAATCAAAATAGAATGAGTTGTTGTTTCTGCCTTTGTCACCAGTATGCCATGCTTTGACCTGAGTTGACCGCGCATGTAGGAGGATCGATCCGGCTGTAGGATAGGTGTTTGTCCATGCTTGGGCATTCTACTTTTCATCCATGCCTTTCGTTCTCACCCCGCTGTTGTGCCACATGTCAAACAATGAGCTAATTACAGGATGTTGGAACTTCCTGTAACCATTTCACCAAAAACTTCTAATTCTTCAACATAAAATTCCTAAATCAATTCCAATGCATTTTAATAACTATAAGACTATTAATAATTAATTTTCAAGGATTCTAAGGGATATATAATGAAAAGGAATGGGTAAATGATATGTTTTTAGGAGGAAAAAGAGGTCTTGGGATGATACCAACATCTCTCCCCGACTTAAGGAATTAGCATGTCCTCATGCTATCCCCGAAGTGCTTCCCTTGAACTCTGTCCCTGCCTGGATCTCCGTTGCCTTGAGCAATGTGTCCACATTCTTTTTCACCTGGTTATCTTTCTAACCCTTGAGCTCCTGTTTTAACCTTTTGTATTTTTCTTTGAGAGTCTTCTTCTGATTGTACCACTTAGTGGCCCAGTTAGAAATCTCAGTTTGCTCAGCCTCCAGTTCACTGATTCTTTCCTTTAACTTTTCATTCTTCTTCTGAGTTTCTTTACTCTGCGCCCAGAGCATTTCATTTTCTCTCTTGATAACTTTTTCTAGCATATTAGCCTCCATGAGCTCTTCCTTTAATTCTTCAATTTGTTTTTCCAGTTTCTTCTGTCTCTTAATGGGAGGTGGTGAACATTTTTCCTGCTTGTTATTACTTTCCACCTCTATATCAATTTCTGGTCCTGGTAGTGAGTGGTCACCACTCTCAACATCCATTTGTGCAGGTGCATTGGATTCAAGCTGGTCCTCTTGTAACTGGGCTTTTGGTGTCCTCCTTGTTCTTCGTGAGTAAGTGGTGAAAATTTTATCTTTTTCGGCCCTCTTAGCATCTTCCTTTCTCATGTTCCTAGTCTTTATGCTGCCCACAGGTAGAGGTGCCTTGCTGGTTTTGGATACTGGGATTTCTTCATCAATGTCCTTCATGAACCCTGAGTCCTCTTGCACTTCTTCTTTATCTTCCTCATCTCTAATTTGATTAACAGCTAGGAATTCCTTCCATGGCTTCCCTCTTCTCTGCAATTCATGCTCAATAAGGATTTTAATTAAGCCAAAGTGATACAGGCTCTTGTCTTCATTCCCCTTCTGCTTCTGGATAGTCTTGGACATCTTGGTTAAGCTTTGTAACAGAAAATATGGTACACTGATAACACATTGTTTCTTCAAGTGGAGGAGTAGTTTAATGTGGTATAGATAGACAATACTGTAACGGCCTTCACAGGTTATGAATTTTTAAAGGATGTAGACCATCTCATCCCAGGGATGCATCAACCAACTTCTTGGAACACCCTTCTTCCAGTTCACTGATGAGACTCTAGATCTAGACATAAACTGTGTCCACAATTTCTCTTTAAATTGCTTGGTTTTAAAATATTTCTCCCCTTCTGGACTAATCCCTATTGCCTGAGCTATAGTATCCTCTGAAACCCTGAATGAGAAGTTACCTATAAGGGCTTTTTCTCCATTGAAGGTGAAAGCAAATTGCTTGGTAACCTCCTCATTGCTTCCATGGAATTTCTCTAGAAATGGTAGCCACTGTATTTCTCTGAGAATTTCAATGCAATCCTCATGATATTGTGAACTGTCGAACACACTCGGTTCGACCCTATTAGTCATAGTGGCAAAGGGTCGTGCTTCTAACCCTTCTATGTTTATGTTCTTACAATTTTAACAAAGAAATTTCAAATTTGTTACCTGGTGTATCGCTTCCCTTAGTCTTCAATATGATGCTCGGCCGGTCGATTGTCTTATGACTGTGGTGGGAATCAAAATAGAGTGGTGATACTTTCCTCTTTCGGCGCTCACTGCTTCCAATCCTCACTGCGTAAATCGAACCCAAATGATAATACTCTTTTCGGCGCTCACTGCTTCCGATTCTACTTTGAAAGTCACGGGAAATCAAATGCGAAAATGATGGTGGGATAACCGGTTGTACTCACTTCACAATGTATCCATTCACTTTAAAACAGAGGAGTGTTGTACGCTTACATATATGTCACCATAAGAGCTCTGGGAGCATGTATATATAATGCTGGGTATGGTTTTGGGAAGTCCCTTGAATCATTGGGTACGTCGGGTGGTGGAGTTATGATTTGGCTGTGTGGAATGAAATAGATAGGCCGCTTTACATTTGTCTCTTTCCCTTGTATTTAAAAACACAATCCGCCACGTGTCCTATTTCAGTTGGTATTCGGTCAGATGGAGGATGTTGGTATGACTGTAGGATGTATGACAAGGTTGATGTGTTGGTAATGGGTTTTAGAAGTATGAATAGGTTGATGTATGAGAATGATGAGAATCGGTGGAATAAGGGATGATAGGAAATGTAGGTGTCCTTGAAATCAATCATAACAGTTCACAGTCATCAAAGTTACATTAAAAATCAATCTAAGTAATTAAATGTTTAAGAACAAGAAACATATTACTCTTTTGTTGGTCATTGTTGTATTGACATGCTGAGTAGCTAGTCCCTTTTTGACTGTTCTTTTGCTTGTTGTAACAGGTCCTCTAAGGAAGATTGAATGCACAGGTCCTTTGAGAAAAATTTGAAGATATAACAGGTCCCTTGAGAAAGATTGAATGTAACAGGTCCCTTGAGAAAAATTTGAAAATGTTCATGCAACTCCTTATATTGATACAGGTTCACTGAGCTTGGGCATTTGATGGAGTCTTGGTGCCCAAATCCTTGTAGAAACTTGATGAACTTCGTTGAAGTAGCCCTTGGTGTCAATTTCTTTAACAGGTCCCTTCTGAATGTATTAAACAGGTCCCTTACTACTGGTGTTGGTAGCATAGATGTCTGGACAGAACAGGTCCCCCTGCATAATGTTTATAACCAGGTCCCTCTGAGATAAAACAATGACAAAACAGCTTATTTATTGAAATCTGGAATGCTGGAACAAGCTGCTTTGGAAATTTACAGTGAAGATATAGAATAAGAAATCTTTAAGAATTTACAATGGAGAGATAAAAGAACAAAGTGTTGATGCCTCTCTCCCCGACTAAAATTTTCACTTGTCCTCAAGTCATGATTCAGCTGATAAATCAAACAGTGAACAAAAGAAAGTGAATTCATACCCTCCAACGAATTGGTTTTCAAGTAGGAATTCGAGGTTAGAGTGTGCCAGAGACTGGTTTTCACATCTAACCCATTATTATTTTTTATATATTTTTTTTAATATATATATATTTTTTAGTTTTTGTTTTATATTAATTTTTTTTTTTTTTTTTTTTTTATTTCTTTTTGACTCTGAAATTGAAAGGAAATGAAAATAAGGCAGTGACACTGCAGCTGAGGGCTGCAGTACCTCAACCTCTCTTTGCTAAGATAGTGTATGGAGAAAATCTTGCTTGCTGATGGGCTTGGTGTATAGTTTCAGGCGATGACCATTGACTGTGAAGGAGTGACCTTCTCCATCAATAGTTTTGAGCTTGACTGAACCATTGTCATAAGCCTGAACAATTTCATAGGGGCCCATCCAATGGGTGGTGAACTTGGCTTTATGATCTCTGAATTTTGAGTCGAAAAGTAAAGCCCAGTCACCTTCCTTAAACTGCTTCTTCTTAATATGTGCATCATGCCACTGCTTCCTTTGTTTTTGCATGAGGATTGTGGTTTCCTCTGCTTGCTGCCTCATCTCATCCAGCTGGTTCAACTGCTGAATTCTTTCTTTTTGTGCTTGGTCCAAATCAATTTGTAAATCTGCAGCCAGTTTAAAAGTATGTATTTGGAACTCAATAGGAAGCATTACCTCTTTGCCGTACACCAACTGATATGGTGTAAATCCTGTAGTATCTTTCCAGGTAATCCTGTAAGCTCAGAGTGCATCTTTGAGCTTCTCTTCCCAGTTTTTCCTGTTCAGTGCAACAGTTTTAGTAATGATCCCCTCCAAAGTTTTGTTTGTGGATTCCACCTGCCCATTGGCCTGTGGATGGTAAGGGGTACTTTTCCTATGCTTGATTTGGTATTTGTCTGTGATGTCCTTCACTAGCTTTGAGGTGAATTGGGTACCTTGATCAGTCACAATTTCCCTTGGTACTCCATACCTCACAAAAATCTCCTCAAAAAGGAAATTGACTACTGTGTGTTCAGTTGCTCTAACCAGTGCTTTTGCTTCAGCCCACTTTGTGACGTAATTAGTACATACTAAGATGTACTTCTTACCATTGGAGGTTGGGTTAATGGGTCCTATAAAGTCTAGAGCCCATTTGTCAAATGGCTCTAAGTGAACTTGGGGCTGAAGGGGCATCTCATCGGTAGCTGTGGGCCTGCCCATTCTTTGGCAGCTATCACAACTCTTTACATACTTCTTGGCATCCTTGAAAATGGATGGCCAGTAGTATCCAAGAGTAAGAACTTTGAATGTTGTCCGCTTCGCTGCAAAATGCCCACCACACGGTTCATCATGGCAAGATTTTAAAATATCAATTACCTCATCATTTCTTACACATCTCCTAATAATCATATCATAACCAGTGTAAAATAAATCGCCATTAAGCCATGAATATCTAGCACTTTGTTTGACTAGTCTCTTCCTTTCCTTTGCAGTAAAGTGTGGAGGTGTCCTTCCTGTAGACAAATAATTGGCCGAATCAGCATACCAAGGAGTTACTATGGAAATTGCAAATAAGTTTTCATCTGGAAAAGAATCTTCAACTGGAACAACCTCACCTGGATTTTGCAGTCTAGAGAGAAAATCTGCCACCTGGTTCTCTTTGCCTGGTCTATCTAACACTGTGATGTTAAATTCCTGTAACAATAATAGCCATCTGGTAACTCTGCCACTAGTTATTGGTTTATTCATTAAATGTCTAATGGCCGAATGATCAGTATGTACAAAGACCTCATAACCAGTTATGTAATGTCGGAATTTATTCACAGCATAAATGATGGCAAGTGTTTCCTTTTCTGTAACTATGTAGTTTAACTCTGCAGGTGTTAGATTTTTACTAATGAAATAAATGGCATAAGTACAAGATTCCTCTTTTTGGCCTAAGGATGCACCTACTGCAGTGTCGGATGCATCTGTAAAGATATGAAATGGTAGGCTCCAATTAGGCCCTCTCAAGACTGGTGCGGTTGATAAATTCTTTTTGAGTTGTTCAAATGCTTGTTGGTAGTTCTCATTCCAGTTGAAAAGTACATCTTTGGTTAGAAGTTTAAACAAAGGTAAATCTATCTTACTAAAATTTTCAATAAATCTGCGGTAATAGCTTGCATACCCAAGGAAACTTCTTACCTCTCTTTGATTCTGTGGAATTGGCAAATTAGCAATGATCTGGATCTTGGCTGGGTCAACCTGGATGCCTTGAAAAGAAATATAGTGGCCTAACACTATCCCTTCGTTTAACATCATAAAGCACTTTTCATTGCTGAGGGACAGGTTAGCTTCAATACATCTTTTCAAAACTCTCTCAAGATTTTCTAATGCATGTTCAAATGAATTGCCATATACTGAAAAATCATCCATGTAGACTTCAACACAATCATGAATTAAATCAGCGAAAATAGCTAACACAGCTCTCTGAAATGTAGCTGGAGTGTTACAAAGTCCAAATGGCAAAACATTGTAGGCATAGGTTCCCCAAGGACAGGTGAATGTGGTTTTGTCCTGGTCTTCAGAGGCGATCCTGATCTGGTTGTAGCCACTGAAACCATCAAGAAAAGAAAATGATGATTTGCCAGCTAGGGCGTCTAACACTTGGTCAATAAATGGCAGTGGGAAGTAGTCTTTGAGCGTTGCTTTGTTTGTTAGCCTCTCTCATAAAACAATAATAAATCCAAAAATAAATTAATTAATTAAAAATTCCAAGTTAGGAATTTGTGCCTAACTCTTGGGTTGTTCCTCTAAGATAGGAGTTAGTTTAGGTAACTCCTATATTGGTGTGTCTGGTGAGAAATTATCTCCACCAAAGGAGAAATTATCTCAACCAAAAGTGTCCAAGATAGCACGCACTATCTTGAGACCAATATCTCTCATCTATTTATTTGTAACACTATATTCAATTATTTGAGTAATGTGTAATGAGAGAGAAGCATGAGGCTTCAGCCTTTTTCCGCCAATATATTGTGTCTCTGGTTTTTATGTGTGATTTATATATTTTTCTGAGTTAATTTCATTTTTATCATGTGGTATCAGAGCTGCAGTGAGATTAGGCTGGGTGCTCGATTTTGTTGAGTGAGCCCTTGTCAGTATTGTGGGGCGTTGTGGTAAAGCGCTGGAGCAAAAGTCCCATTTCTGTGAACATTGAATGGGAACCAGCATCACATGACCTTGCAAACTGGCGCAAGAGCCGAAGAGTATAGGACGTGGGCCGCATTTCTTCTCCAATGAATGAGCCATCACAGATTGTATAAAGCCAAATTTATTAATTCCTGAAGCTCACCGAGTTCATTATCAGCTAAAGCGGTTCGCATTGCTAATCGTGGGTCATTTCCCCAAACTGGACAAATTCTGTGCACAAAAAGACAGTGAATTTCCTTGCACAATTTTGTGGCACGATTTTGTGCTAAATTTCACTGTTTGAGGTATGAGCTAGTTTTCACTGTTTTCTGATATGCATTAAACCAAGCTTTTCCACAGTGCAAAGCCAACATGTAATGTAGAAACACATCACTCATCTCACCATGAGAGCAGATTAGTTATCGGCTCGGACTTGGCTGTTTGAAACTCGTAGCATCACCATGGGGACTCAGAAGGTGTGAAAATCTCACCAGAGGTGTTCCAGTTAAATTCTCGTGAAGGAAGGATGATCATCGATAAGGCAGAGGATTGAAGTTGAGATAGATTCGTCGAGTTTATTATCGGGTTCGAGTTCCATCTTGAAGTGAAGTTATAAGAGTCGATACTTGATGGTATGCCTACCCACGAGAGTGACAAGATCTTCATGGCCAATGCGATAGAGAGATAATGTGGTTTCATCAATTTAAGGTATGAAGATATTTCTTTAGTCTGCACACATTTCAAAGAGTTTATGATTTGTGTTTATGATCTCGTTAAGACCAGCAATTTCATCTTCTGAGAGACTGTTTGCTATAACACGAAGAGCCATTTTTTAAAATCTTGTTCATTGTTGAGAATTGCTTCAACCGAAAAAGCAATGCAGAATCAAGTGGTTTGTTTTTCTTCAATTGGTATGAGAACTTTGTCTATAATATTACAGCGATGTGAACTTATTCCAGGAGGGTCCAAAAGTTTGGCTGAAGCAGACAAAGCTTCTTTGTAATTTTCCTCGTCATTTGAACGCCTCTTGTTTCTTACGAGATCCCTAAATTGGTTCTCATCTTTGGTTGATGGGAGCATTTCATTATGCATGTTTCTCCACTCTTCATCCAACTTTATCAAAAGGACAACATATGGAATATTTTTGTGTATCACAGAATTCGCAAAACAAAATAAAAATTAAGAGCAGCTGCTGTGAACGAGCGCACAAGAAGTTTTATTTGGCTGAGTATTCCTTGGAAGCCACAAGGACCAGGTAACGTGGAGAAAGATTTTTTTTTTTGGAAGTTCACAGTTTTTTTTGCACAGTCTAAATTGCAGGATTGATGGGATTCTCCACATCTTTAACCCTTGCGTGATGTTTATGCCTGAAGTTCTGTGAAAAATCTGTCTGCGTGAACTTTTGTGAAAAGCCCGGCCACTTTTCACATTGTTGATGCATTGTGCCTGAAAGTCTGCTTAAAAATACACTGCGCGGAAGGGTTGTTCACCCAAAACGGCCACACTTTCCTCCCTTTCCAAATGTTGACATTCAGAGAAGAAGTGTTGACCTAGAAAACGTGTTGTTATTAATAGCTGCCTAGACAAATGAAGACCAAAGTTTCCACGTGCAATCTCAGATTCAAACTGACTTAAAAAGGTGAATAGACGGTCCATACAGAAGACAAAACGATTAAAAGGTAAACACTCTCACTATGTTGAAAAAGTAAATCGATTTACAGATGAGTGATTTAGCATCGTGAAAGTAGCCTTACCGTGGAGAATCTTTTGAGAAGACATGTATGGTTAACACTCCTTAAATTTTTATATGCGTAGAGGGAATGGTGCATACACTTTTACATACCTAAGCAACGTGAATTCAAGTGATCTCATAAAGTTTTAATAACTATTTTAATGGGAAGTATGTAAAGGCACTTTTAAAGAGTGATCATAAATTATTTTAATGGAGAGATAAGGTATGCTTTTTAAATTGTAAAATTATTTTGGAGTGATAAGTTTTTTGGAGTGAGAAGTAAGAAGCGTTTTGTAATTTTAAGAGAGATAAGGAGTGATGGAGAAATAAGGAGTATATTTTGTAATTTTTGGAGTTATAAGTATTTTGTATTTGGAGAGATAAGTGAATATTTTATTTCTAGAAGGTTGAGTCACTGTTTTGAAGACATTTTTCTTTCAAAAGTTTTAGAACTCGGATTCTATGAAGATGTTGTGAAGCTGAGCGAGTATGTACTCCAAAGTTTAATAAAGATATAACTTTTTGTGGTGATTGTGTCCTAGATCCGCCCGAAATTGAATAAGGGGATCTTAGGTACACGAAGAGTGTGTTGATAATTGTGCATGCTTCATGTTGTTGCTTTTTTATTTGTGTCTAGTTTTGACACATAAATGATCTCATTTAACACACATACAGTTCAATGCAAGCAAGCACAACACTTGTAACAAAATAGCTGCAAGGAAGGATAATTAAGCTCAACACATGCATTTGCGTCACTACAACAAATAATCAAAGTTTTCAACATCAGCATTCTAGCTCAACAAACAAATTCACTCAATACCATCAAGTTCATGAATCTGTAAACTCGAGCATTTCAAAGCAAAATCTACATCACTACATTCAAGTTAATGAATCTGTAAACTTCAACGCTTTAGCGCACAGTCTAAATCAACATTGTTGAACTTGTAATCAAACTCAAATCACATTGAATTGTAAGGGTGCATTCTCGGTTGAAACCGACACCCAAGCCTTGAATTGAGTCATTGTATTGAATCATTGAAATCATTGTAAGCTTTTTGGGTGCATTTTCGACAGTGTTCGACACCCTGTCCATGAGTTTTAACTCCTTGGCACAACCATCACAGCAACCAAAACAAGTTCAACTCTAACACCAATCAAGCAAGTTGAGTTCGTCATCAAGCGAGCGTGAATTCCAGAAAGTTCTAACAGCCGGTCATATGGAAGATCAAAGAGCCGGTCATATGGAAGATCAATGTTTTGATCTCCATCTGTGTTGCCATTGTGGCAAGCACAATCATTCCTCAGAAAAATGTAGCAACCAACAAAAATCAGCCAGATTGAAGATACATTATGAGTGGATCGATCCTTGGGAATGGTCCTCCACAGTCAAACGGTTATCTCAGTTCTACAACCGACTACAATCACACATAGTGCAGCCAGCAGTGAACCGATGATGGTACTCTCATGCAATTGAATGAGGGAGTACAACAGTGAAACTCTCCTACACCTGAAGGGGGGGAGTTCAGATATATTTTGGAGAAGATTGTCTCTCCTTTCAGCTGACAAAGGGGGGAAAATGTCAATGAAATTGACAAGTGGTTGTCAGACTGAAAGTCTCGACAACATTAGCGAAGCAGCCAGTGGGCATCTTCATCAGCCAGTGGGCATTTGTTATCAGCAGTGAGCGTCAGCAAATTTGCCAGTGGGCGATCGACAACCAAAGCAGCAGTGAGCAGCTTTCATCATAGCAAAAGCAACATTGAGTTGTTTTTTGACATCTTCAGCCAGTGGGCGCTCATCATCAGCAAATACGCCAGTGGGCGTTCATCAAATTGTGTCAGTGGACACCGGATGCTGTTTTTCAAGCAAAGGACAGTTGGATCCTTTTGCGGCTTGGCACATGATGGAGTTGTCAAGCATCCCTCTGAGATGAATCAGTCATGCAACTGGCTCAGTCTCTTCATTTTGCGGTTTGTTCAGCATCCAGATTTGGCGGTTTTTTCAGGCAATGTTTTTGAGGATCAACATGAGAACTTGGAAGATGGTTCCTCGTTCTTATTTTGGATTTATCATTGAAGGGGGGAATGTTAGCCTCTCTCATAAAACAATAATAAATCCAAAAATAAATTAATTAATTAAAAATTCCAAGTTAGGAATTTGTGCCTAACTCTTGGGTTGTTCCTCTAAGATAGGAGTTAGTTTAGGTAACTCCTATATTGGTGTGTCTGGTGAGAAATTATCTCCACCAAAGGAGAAATTATCTCAACCAAAAGTGTCCAAGATAGCACGCACTATCTTGAGACCAATATCTCTCATCTATTTATTTGTAACACTATATTCAATTATTTGAAGAATGTGTAATGAGAGAGAAGCATGAGGCTTCAGCCTTTTTCCGCCAATATTGTGTCTCTGGTTTTATGTGTGATTTATATATTTTTCTGAGTTAATGTCATTTTCATCATTGTTCAGCTGTCTGTAATCAACACAAATGCGCCACTTACCATTTTTCTTGGGCACTATAACCAATGGGGATACCCACTGACTGTCAGAAATAGGATATATAAAATTAACTCTCAAAAGTTTTTGCAATTCCTCTCTGACAATATCTTGGAGCATGGGGTTCATTCTTCTCTGTGGTTGCCTCACTGGTTTAATGGTGCTATCTATATAGATATGGTGAGTGCATGTGTCGGGGTGAATCCCATACATATCGGTGTAGTCCCAAGCAAAGGCTTTTTGGTACTTTCTCAAGAGTTTAATCAATTTCTCTTGTTGAGATGAGTCTAGGTGATTGCCTATGTTCAGAGTTTTCCCTGGACTAATCTCTATGATCTGACTCTGTGTATTGGTGATGGATTGAACTGGAAAAATGTCATGAAATGTAGTTTGCAAAGACTGGATGGTGCATGTTTCCTGAAAGCTTTGGGCCAGAAGTACATCTGCAGCATGATATTGTTCACTTCTCAAATTTTCAGACATATCAGGTTGAGAAAGGAATAATTCTACCAAATCATTATTGTCTTCCTGGAAATCATAGATTTGGTCAATGCTAAAAATAGATTGTACTTCTTCTTTATCATTAAATTTATCATCAAGCCACAAATTATGTGTTACTGGTGGTGATTGTGCCGATGGATAAAGGGTGAGTTGTTTTCTTTCGGTCCCCCTTGAAATGATCATGTTGCCTGATCGACATCCTATAAATGCATCAACAGTCGCTAACCATGGTCTACCTAGGATGATAGGGTATCCTAAATTGGATTTGGGTTGAAGGACTAGGAAATCCACTGGATACTCCCAAGAGTCCAGTGAGACAATGATGTCTTCCAAAATCCCTTCAGGAATGACTTTGGATCTATCAGCTAGTTCTAGAACAATCGTGGTATGTTGCAAATTCATGAGCTGGAGTGTTCTCATGGTTTCAAGAGTCATGACATTGATTGCGGCTCCAAGATCTATCAAAGTATTTGGAATCCGTATGTTGTTAATGATGGTGGTCACTTTGGGAATGCCAGGATCAACATACTTCTCCATGGAGATGGTACTGGTCATAAGACCTGCTAAATTTCCTAAAACATGAATGGTTTGAGGATCAATCCTTTTCCTAGCAGGCTTCTTGAGGCACATGTCTTTGATGGCTTTGGTATAGATAGGAATGTCTTTTATAGCTTGCAGCAGTGGAATTTTTATGTAGACATTTTTAAGCTCATCTAAGACATCAAATTGTGGTATAGACAGTGGTGGTTTTACTTGGACCAATCGGTCTGGAAAAGGTGGATGCAGTGGTTGCATCTGTTTATCTTTGGTATCATTGATTGGTTTTGTTGGATTTGTCATTTCATTTTCCTTTTCTGAGTTTTCTTCTTGCTTATCTGTTATTGGAGAATCTTTGTGGAGCACCCTACCAGACCTCAAATTAATGTTTTGCAAAGGCAGTGTGGAATATGAGGTTCCTTCTTCTACATTGTAGGCTGGCCTCTCTGCTCTATTATTCGGATTTGGGACAGTTTGAGCAGGAATTTGAGTGGGTCTGGGAGGTTGTGAGTTAGCTGGAAATTGCACCTGTGGTGCATTTATTGGTGGAGGAGCAGGCAGAGCTTGTTGAGGAGGTTGGGGCTGATAGACAACTTGCTGAGGATACTGCTGATATGGTTGAGAATGTGATGGATACGGCTGTTGGTATTTTTGATATGGTTGTGAGTAAGGTGGGTATGATTGAGGATATGTATGATAAGATTGGGAGTACTGTTGAGACGGTCTCCATTTGTGTTGTGGTTGGTTTTGGTGCTGCCATGGCATGGGTACATTCCATGAGTTTTGTGCATACATTTGATCATTCATAGGAAATTGCAGATTTTGATTTGGAAACATACCTTGGGTTGCTGGCCTTGGCTGCCATGGTCGCTTTGTGCCCATGTAATACACGTTTTTCATCTCTGTATTGGCTTCCATATTACAGTTCTGCAAAAATTTAACTTTAGGACAGTTAAACATATCATGATGTTCAGTACAGAAAGCACAAACTTGGATGTTCTCTAGAGGGCAATCTTTTAATGCATGTTTCTTTCGGCATTTTGGGCAGAAGATAGCCATGATATGATCTTCATCTTCTTGTTTCTTCTTGGCTTTTAAAGTGTCAATTTGGTTCCCTAGAGTGCTTAACAAATCTGTTTTAAACTCTTCTAAAAGATTCCCTATTTCGGCCCTTGTAACACTTGCAGAGGCAGATTTTGTGACCCTTGATGACAGGCTTCTCTTTCCCATTTTAGCTTTACTCCTTGAATACTTTTCGCACAACTCAGTGATTTCTTCAAAGGGTAAGGCAGAAATGTCACCTTTGCCCATCAGGTTGAGATCATCCATGTATTCCTCTTGAATACCTTTCAAGAATATTGTGCGGACCAGATCAGGAGGCATAGTTCGGTGTTTAGTTTTTTGTAAGTTATAGACAAACCGTTCTAAATATTCCTCTAAGGTTTCATCCTCTTGCTGACTCATTCTAAAGATATCATCTTTAGAGTCTTTGGATCTGCAATAAGGCTGATATTTCCTAAGAAATATTCTCCTCATACCATCCCAATCAACTATAGCATGCTCACCAAGCCCCATGAACCATTTTAAGGCTGATGCCTTTAGTGTGGCTGGGAACAATCTAAGCCTATGGGCATCATCTGTATAGCCATAAGTTCGACATACAATGTCAAACTCGAACAAGAATGAGTCTGGATCCTCCGAAGCCATACCATAGAAATTTGGTAGCACGGATGGGGATATGTTTTTCATTTTGATCTCCTCATCCTCCTGTGGTTCATTTATAGGGAACTTAAAAGTTGACTCCTCTTCATCTCCTTGGCGTGGTACTGATCCAGATCCTTCCTCAGCCATTCTAATTGGTCTCTCTGTGTCAGTGTCACTTGGTGGAAAAAGGAGGAAGGAAGATTGTTCGGTAACTGTACTACTTTCTCCTTGTGTAGAAGGTCTAGGAAAGTGCTTCTTCTGCGATTTATGTGTGAATAAAGTTTCCCTCTCAATAAGAGTAAGTTCCTGTCTTGAATAAAAATTTTCTGCCAAGGTCTCGATAACTTCCTCAGCTGGTGTTGTATTCCCTAGAGAGTCTGCTCCTGATGATGATGGGTTAGTTTTTAGATGGTGGGGGGTTTTTACAAATCTCCCTTGACTGTCTCTAAATCTAGGCATAAATGAACATGATTTCTAACTATGTTTTTGTTTATTTTTGTGTGTTGAAATTTTTTTTCTTTTTGTCTGAATCCTTTAAGTACGCCTCCTCGGCAACGGCGCCAAAATGTAGTGTTCTAGCTAGGGTACTAGACTAGACTATATTAATTATCGACCAGGATGCGTAAGCTTAGAGGCATGCGTCTAAAGTATATAGACATAAAGGATTGTTGGCTAAGTGGTTATGATGTAGGTCACAGGGCTTCTTTACGGAAGACTGGGGTATGTCACCTATCATCAAACACTCAGGTCACTCTGCTAATATACCTGATTACAATGCTATCATTAAATGCATTTACCAAATTACACACTGAAACTAAACATTGTGTATCACTGCAACAACAATCTCAATCTCCTTACAAAGACATTACACATAAAACCCTTGTTCAGTAAACACCCAGCATTCGCTAATATTTATACAACATCAAAATATACAGAGATCATAAATGGATTGTGAAATGAAAACAAAGTTTGTGACAGTGCTTTTAGAAGACAACACAGGGATCGAATCCCTTACAGGACGCACTTCCAGATCTCAGTGATGACTGTTCAACATTACCATAAACACAAACCATGTACATTCGATGGAAATCAAAAGCTATGGAAATCGAAATCAATTAATTGTAACTGCTGTGCAAACCATATAATACCTATTGAAATCGAAATCCAATCAATCGTAACTACTGTGCAAACCACACGATAACCTAAGTGCAAATAAAATGAAAAGAACAGTATACCGGTTGAACGCAGGGCCCGTGCGCGTTCCAGAGGTACACTGGACTATATTCGACCGGATATCAAATCAATGCACTAGACACAAGTCGTAACTGCAACTGGGTTCTTAGTATTAAGTTTCAAAACTCTGTTTCAGAATGATACAACGATTAACCATCTATCCATTACTCAGACTGTATTTACATATGTCTAGCACAACCATGTCATTTCGATAATGAATGTACATTCGGAATTTGGCTGTTGCCGCTTTTATTACATCGAGCTTTTCAAAATGTTTCTATCCTAACTGATTTCAAAAAGAACAAAAACTAAATCAAAATAGAATGAGCTGTTGTTTCTGCCTTTGTCGCCAGTGTGCCATGCTTTGACCTGAGTTGACCGCGCATGTAGGAGGATCGATCTGGCTGTAGGATAGGTGTTTGTCCATGCTTGGACATTCTACTTTTCATCCATGCCTTTCGTTCTCGCCCCGCTGTTGTGCCACATGTCAAACAATGAGCTAATTACAGGATGTTGGAACTTCCTGTAACCATTTCACCAAAAACTTCTAATTCTTCAACATAAAATTTCTAAATCAATTCCAATGCATTTTAATAACTATAAGACTATTAATAATTAATTTTCAAGGATTCTAAGGGATATATGATGAAAAGGAATGGGTAAATGATATGTTTTTAGGAGGAAAAAGAGGTCTTGGGATGATACCAACACCTGGTACGCTGAGAAGAGGAGGGAGAGGGTATGCTTTCATAAATGGCCACTCCCTCTGCTGCTAATTAGGCAAAGGGAAAGAAAGTTTCTGCGAAAATCAGGCGGTTTCTGGCAAGCCAGATTCCCCACACAACCAATAAGGGCAGCGTTCTAACTTTATCATTGGGAGCGTGCTGCCACCAGCTGTTCCAGGCCTCAGAAATCTCCTCCCCCTCCCAACTTAGGGGGATATTAGTCAATCGTAGCATTTCATTCCAGAGGCTTTTAGAAAAGGGACAGGCAAGGAAGATATGTTGGGGAGTTTCCTCGCTCTCCTTACACAAAGAACACCACCCGGGGCCATTTTTCCCCCTTTTTTGGAGAAAATCCCAAGTGGGTACTTTTCCTTGTAGAACACACCAGAAAAACAGCCGAGTCTTGGCTAGCCCTTTCAATTTCCACAGTGACTTGGCCCACCAATTTGGTTCCTCCCACCCCTTTTGGGACATAAGCCAGTCATATCCCTTCTTAGGAGAGTAGAAGCCCGTCTGTGAATGCACCCATCTCAGCTCGTCTGGCTCATTGGTAATACGAATGTGAGAGTTCAGCAGACCAGCACGGAAAGCCCTCCATTCCTCTTGCCATCTTCCTTCTAGGGCGAGGAAATCCCCTGATAACCACTCTTGTCGCCAAATAGATGAGTTTACAGGATCAGCAATTTGACAGAGAAAGAAAAAACCTCTGTTATTTAGATGTTCGATCAGATCCCGTGAGAGGGCGTATGAGTCCGGGCAGCCCACCCACGGATCTCTTCCAAGCCTTACTGAGCTGCCATCACCTACTTTCCATGCCAACCCTTTTTCAATAATCTGTACAGCTGCCACCAAAGCTTTCCAGATAACAGAGGCGTTTTTTGATGATTTGATGGGCTGTCTGATCCATTCCAAAGGAGAGATTGGGTCGATATACTTTCTTCTGGTCACAACAGTCCAAAGATTGTCCGAAACTACCAGCCTCCAGGCTAATTTAGCAGCTAATGACTGAGAGAAAGGAAACAAGTCCTTTATCCCCCATCCACCCCAGCATTTTGGTCTGACAATTTTATCCCATGCGACCTAGGGAGTAACATGGTCCTTCTTCTGTCCAGTCCATAAGAACCTGCTGCAGATTTTATTTATTTTCAGCAGAATGCATTTCGGCACCCAGGTGAGACTAGCCCAGTATACAGGGATGGCCAAAACCACAGATTTAATCAAAACTAACCTGCCAGCCCTTGACAGCCATTTAAAGCTCCAATGTTTCATTCTGTCCTCAATTTTCGCCAAAAGCCAAGACCAGTCTTGAACCCTGTAGGAGTCAGGCTTAAGCAAAAAACTGAGATATTTGAAGAGGTCATGAAGGGACTTTGCTTCAAAAGAGAGTAGCTCTTTTGCTCTGTTCACTTCAGAAAGTGAGAGCCCTGCAGTAGTGATGGAAGATTTCTGATCATTTATGACCAGACCCGTGGCTTTTAGGAAAATGTCTAGAATCCTTCTAATGTAGCGGCAGTCATCCCGGCTCCCATCACAAAATAATAGAATATCATCTACGAATAGGAGGTGAGTTACCCAAAGATTAAGCCCAACTTCAATCCCTTTCAGATCACCCTGTCTCTTTGCCGCTTTGATCATTAAGCTTAATCCTTCAGCTGCGAGTAGGAACAGCAGTGGGGAGAGAGGACATCCCTGGCGTAGACCCCTTTGAGGATTGAAAAAATCCGAAGCAGCACCGTTGATTAGGACAGCAATCGAGGTCGAAGAAACACACCCCATAATCCATCTCACAAAGTCATACCTGAACCCAAGGTGCATTAGGAGAAGCCTTAGATACATCCAGCTGATTCTGTCATATGCCTTAGAAAGATCTATTTTGATGATGGCCCCTTTTTTCCGACTCTTTTTGAGGCTGTGAAGGGTTTCCTGAGCTACTCCAACAGCCTCATGAATTTGTCTTCCATCCAGAAAGCCAAATTGTTCCAAGGAAATGTTTTTGGAGAGGAAAGGTTTTAGCCTGGAGGCAACAATTTTTGCAATAACCTTGTATAAGCAGGTGCACAGTGAAATGGGGCGAAAATCATTAAAGGAAGAGGGGTGGTCAGACTTTGGGATGAGGGTCAGGAAGGTAGCATTGAAGGGCTGGTAGACCAAACCTGAGACCCTGGATTCTTCCACCACCGCGGTCAGATCTTCGCCTAGGGCATCAAAAAAGTGAAGGAAGAATTCCACCGTCCAACCATCCGGTCCCGGGCTTTTCTCTTTTTGCATCGACTTTAGAATAGCTTCCACTTCATCTTTAGAGACCGGAGACATCAAAAGATCATTGCCTTCTTCATCAATGAAGCTTGGGAAGAATTGAGCTACTCTTATAACTTCAGCAATAGAAGCTTCTGCTGGAGCTCTAAACAGATCTTTGAAGTAGGCAACCCCAAGAGAGGCAAGCTCTTCAAAGGACTGAGCCTTTTCCCCATTCTCTTTTGGCATTTCCCAAATGGTATTTAAATTTTTCCTTCCTTTGGCATATTGCTGGAAGAATTTTGTGTTTTCATCCCCCGCTTGGAGCCAGATAGCCCTGCTCTTCAATCGCCAGCTTTCCTCCTTTACCTGAAGAATTTTCCTTCTAGCTGCTTCAAGCTTCCGGATTCTGTCTCGAGAGTCCAAGGTGGCATAGCCACCACCTTCCGGATCTTCCAAAAGCTCAAGTTCGGCATTTATAACCCTTAACTCCTCATCTTCCTTCAATGTCTTTTGAAGAACCCAGGCTTTAGTTGCAGTCTTCAAACGTTTTAGGTTATTCATGAAAGCCTTACTCCGACTCAGCCCCTCCTCATCAGCTGGCCCATCCTTCCTCCAAGTAGTATGAAAGAGAGTTTCAAAGGAGTCATCGGCAAGCCAAGAGGCATTGAATTTGAAAGGGGACCCAGGTTTTTTGAGAGTTCCTTTTGCCTCCATCAGAATTGGGAAGTGGTCGGACAGGCCCCCTTCACCCACCCAATGTCGAAAAATGGACAATTTTTCAGATAAATCTTCACCTATGAGAAAACGGTCCAATTTCTTACCCACCCAGTCATCACCCACTCTTTTATTTCGCCAAGTAGGTCTAGATTTGAGGAGCGTAAGATCGACCAGATGGGAAGAGGCTATCTTGGAAAGGAAAAAGTCTGAAAGAGGGTCCGCACGAGCATTTTCTCCCCAAGATTCCGAGACCCCCAGAGAGAAATTGAGGTCCCCTCCAATGATCAGATTAGGGTGGGCAAGAAAATATTTTTGGAAAAATGAAGACCAGAACAACTCCCTCTCCTGACAAGGCCCATAAACATTAAGGAGAAGAAGAGGTAGACAGAGCTCCTTAGAGTAAAGCTCCAACGCCAGAGAGTGATCATACCCCCAAGCAGAGATTTCCTGCTTTATAGCCTGTGACCACCCCCCAGAGCGACCATTTGCATCAAGGGCTTGAAAGAGCCAACCAGGAAGCAGTTTAGATAAAAGAGCTATAATTTCCTCCCCTTTACCAAGAGTTTCTTGAAGCATAAGAATGTCTGGGTTATTTTGTCTGATCAAATCCCTCAAAGCTAGTTTTTTGGGCTGACTAGCTAACCCCCTACAGTTGTAGGAAAGAAGGATCATTTCAAAATGTCAGGGGGTGGCTTTGCTGCTCTAAGCACCCCAGTCAGGGATTTTTGTTTTCCATCAACGATATCCATAATTGCCTTATGCTGAGCCTTTGAAATATTTGATTTCCTCCCTCTCGATTTTCTGGGCCCAATTGGCACCAAGTCCTGCTCTAGACCACCAAGAGCTGTGTCTTTCCCATGACGATTTGCCAGCGATCTCAGGTTGTAGGGGGGAACAACAGAGGAGGGTACCGACTCCAAAGTTTCGCAAGGGACCAGGGGTTCAACCGGGGAAGGAGAAGGGACACCAGAAGGCGAAGGCACCGAGACAACTAGGCTGTCAACCGGGTGGGAATTTAAGTTCAAAGAGGAGAACTCCATCTGAAGCTGCCTGGAGGGACCAGGCTCAGAACCAGCAGAGACAGAAGCTAAAACAGAAGAACAAAGGGAAAAAGGGGGAGATAGAGGCATACCCGCCTGTGAAACCCCTGCTGTCTCAGCTGCTGAAGTAGTCTGAGAGGTGGTCAACACAGGTGCGTTCTCAGGGAGCAGATCGGGAACAGGCTGCTGCATAGGGGCGCTTGATGTCACGATCTCCAAGCCGGCCTCTAAGTCTTCCTCCAAGGGTTCCTGTGGGGCATCCAAGCCTGGGTCAGGAGCAGGAAAAACCACCGGCTTTCTGGTCACTTTAAAAGGATTTCTTCTACGGCGATGTCCCAGAGGGCACTCTTTGGCCAGATGCCCATATTTATGGCATCTGTGGCATCGGAAAGGAAAATTCTCATAATCCAACTTTTGAAGGAACTCCATCTCTCTGTATTTTAACGTCATGGCATCTGCAAGCCCTTCTCGGGGATTTAGACTCACAAGAATCCGTGCCACACTAAGATCATCAATTTGCTCAAAAGACCTGTCAACCTCCAGAAACTTACCCAGAGTGTTCCCAATGGAAGTGAAAACCGAATCAAACCAAAACTGAAGAGGAAGCCCTGGCAATTTAACCCAGACTGGAGATTCGTTCATTTTTTCTGTCTGGGCATCAAACAAAGGAGTCCATCTGCGAAGGAGGACTGGACGTTTGCCAAAACACCAATTCCTGTCAAGAACCCAATTAACATGATCTTTATGGGCAAAACGTAGAGTAAACCAACCTCTTTCCAGGGCTTTAATCTCCACTGGTTTTCCTGGCGCATTTGTCCATTCCGATTGAACCCAGTCCCGGATATAATCAGCCGTGTATTTCCTCCCACGCACTCTGCCTACTAGTCTAGACTCAGAGGCTGCCATAGCTTCTTCTACCCGGATGTCCACTCCCAGGGTGCAGCAAGGCCGAAGCTCCTTTTTTCTGATAGAACTCTGCTTTTTGCGCTCCCCCCCCCACCACCGTCGTCTGCACATCACCCACCCCTGGTTCCGTTGATGGCCGTGCTTCAGAACCCTCTACACCAGGCAGCCCCTGGCTCCTGTCCTCCTTATCACTATTTGCACTAATGTCACAATTCTCCGAACCCTCAAGCAAGGGCTCCTTTGCTTTCTGTCCCTTCTCAGCAGCTGTGGCGACCCCAGATTCGGGAGCCCCCTGAAAGCTCGCCTCTATTCCAACTCCCAATATCTCCTGATGGATTCCAATTCCAGGTCCATGGCCTGTATCTCCGACCTGATTATCCTTCTGAGACCGAGCCCGACTCACTTGAGCAGAGAGATCTGCCAAGCGCCTAGAGATTGAATCCGGTTGTTTGCTTTGATCTGGGGCCCTAAAATCACCTCCTGACACCCAGGGAAACCCTTCTCCTGTGACGGGCCTTTTTCCGGCCTTATCATTTGCAGCTAAAGGCCCTTTCGATACATGCAGCCCACGACTTGCCACCACATCCTCTAGTCCTCCTGTGAGGGGGAAAAACTGAGAGATCGGACCCCAAGGATAGGGAAGGAGGCCTGTGAACAACAATGCGATCCCTACCAAAACTTTCACCTCTGGAAGAGCCACCCCTTATGGATGAAACAACGAAATCAGCCTTCCGATCGTCAGCCAAGTCAGGGAGAGCACCTTGTTCTTTGTTTGGAAAACCAGCTTTCACAGTCGCTTTGGGGAAAAAGCATTCAAGGTTCTGGGCTGAAACTTCATGCCCCCATATAGTGAGAAGGTCCTCCGGCGCCGGATCTAAATCCACAAAATCACGATCGAGCCCCATCCCTGCCGTTTAAACCAAACCCTAGCCCCACACCGCTGAAACTGGAAACCCGTGGCAGATCAAAAGTAAACCCCGTCGCGCTGTGTAAAAAACAAAGAAAAAACTTAACCTGCATGCTGGCTAGGGTTAAAACCAAGCCGTTTTCCTACCTCGGACGACGCTATTCAATGCTGGCTCGAAAAATTCCAAATGGGGAACAAGGCCCTGACAGGTGAGGTACGCCTGTCACATCTCATCGCCCGCGTGGCCTGAGGCAGGCCTAGCCTGCAGAAAGTTACAGGTCCGCCATTCACAGGAAAACCCTAGCTCCGCCAAGCCTAACAAGTCCCAATGGAAAAGGTTATTTCATCTATAAGTTAGAATGAATATATATATATATATATATATATATATATATATATATATATATATATATATATATATATTCTGTATTCAAGCTTTTGTGATCCATAATGAATTAAACAAAGTCTTTCGGTAGAAATCACATGAGGCAATTTTTTGGCCGACGCCTTTCGAACCAACAAGTGTGGTTCACCATCACCATCTGGTCCTGATGATGAACCACAGTTGTCGGTTTGAAATGCGTAGGCCAAAAAATTCTCTCATGTGATTTCTACTGAAAGACTTTGTTTTATATATATATATATATATATATATATATATATATATATATATATATAGTTTTATTTATTGGTTTATATATAAAAATTTATTATTAGTATTTTTTTTTTCTCTGCAAATACTAAATTCTATTAACTGTAAGGCAAAATATTTTTACATAGTATCGAGGCTTGGAAGCGCTCGACAGAACAGAACTGCCCCTTTACAAACATAAGCTAGGGAAACCAGTTACAAAGATCAAGAAACCAGATAACAGACATAAAGAGAGACATGTTTTGCCGAGAAGGAGAACTGAGCCAGCACAGAAACACAAAATCATTGCAAACCAGCACATAATGTGTCACCAAATCCCCATCTGGAAGCCAAAAACAGTAGGACATTAGCACTGAACCTTGACCGCGAGCCTGAAACAGTAGCCGAAACAAAAAAGGAGGCAGTCCCAGGTGGCGCTACTTCTCCTTTGCCGGGCCATGGTTCTTCTTCTCAGCCAGACCTGCATCACCAGTCTTCAGACCTTCATTGCCACCCAAGTCGCTGCCAGGGATTGCCATGGCATGGCCTGCTTCGCCATGAGTCCCTTCCTCAGCAGCAGGTCCTGTATCTTCAAGGGGAGGAAGATTTTTGAGAAATTCCTCCTGTTCAGACTTCTCATTTTTCCAATTCTCCAAGCTGTCTTTGTCCGTGGAATGCTCACTGCTTTGGGAAGGATCAGGGGCTATGCAGGCCAGAGGGGAGACCTGATTTTCCTCTTCCGAAAGAATAATGGTGATGTGAGCAGTGATAAGGGGCCTATGCAAATTACTTTGAAATTTAAAGTGCGTGGTTTGGAAGGCACTGTTCGGAATAGGCTTACGACCAGAGCTTAAAGATGGCCCAGCTTCATGGACGGGGGAGGGATTGAAGGGTTCCAACGCAGTTTCCATAGCATGACCGACTGGGGGATGCAAGCGACTGTCATGACGCCCCCCTGAACGATGCCTCTTGCCCGAACGAACCATGATGACAGACAGGAGGTAGGGCGCAAATGGATTATGGACGGGAGAACCAACAGAACAGAGTCGATTGAGGCGAGAGGGATGCCCAACAGAACTTGCAACCGACAATACAATATAACAGAACTTACAGACGACCACAGAACTTGCAGACAACAACACAATGCATGAATCCAGAACAGGGGAGAAATTACCCTTGATAGAGTTGGCTTGGAGCTCGCGGCAGTGAACCAGAATTAGTCCATCACCAACAGCCTCCGCAAACCAGGTTCCGTTGCCGAGCGACTGAGCACAAGGCATGGTGAAATAGCTATGGAGCAGCATGATTATAACTGTAGGAATGTTGCGTCGATCAACGCAGAGCATAAATGCGAATCCGCCAACCGATCCAGCATTAATAACCTTCCCCAGCTCGCGTGAGTTTAAGTCCCGGGAGGCCACGCTGCTCTGCAGCTGGCAGTACCGGACATTAATTCCTTGCATGGGAAACAGTAAGGTTGATGGTGCCACCCGGATCCGGGATTTATTATTAGTATTATTTATAATTTATTTTGTTGAAAAATATATATATATATCTATATATATAAACTATATATTTCAATTTGGGTCGATTTATATTTGTCTTCTATTATATAAATTTCATTCATATTCTTAATTTTGGAATGATTTATTTATTAATTTGCATTAGTTTAATTATTTCCTAACTAGCCCATTATATTCTAACATTTCTTATTTGATTTAGCAATCTTAACGTATTTCATTATGAGCACCTTTATAACTCGATATGCCTTATTTTTTCTAACCACTTGGCTTCATAGGTCCCTAAGAATAAGTGGAGTGTCCACCTGAAACTTTAGACAATATCCTCAATCCATTCACACACAATATCCTCAATCCATTCCCACAGTGACAAAATCCAAAAATAAGACCATATATAATTATAGACTAGAAACTCGCATTCTCTATAAACTAGAAACACATATTCTCTTATAAATAATTAATTAATTAATTAATTTATTTATTTATTTATATGGTTTCTTCAACTTTTGTTTTTAACTTTATTAATTTTCTTATTACTCAAGATGGGTTATTTCTGGTTTTTTAACTCTATTAATTATTTATTCATTTTCTTACTACTTAAGATTGGTTGTTTTCTTGTTTTTGAAATATTTAATTAAATATTTATTATACTTTTATTAGAGGTTATCTTTTTGGATTTTTTAATAATTTTCTTTATAATTGTTGTTTTGACTTTTAAAAAAAAATTAGCATTTTCATTATTCAAACTTCTCTTCTGTGTAGCCACACACTTATTGGCTCAAAAATGTTTACTCAATAAAAAGTTGCGATGGATACTAAAGAATTACAAAAGCATAATATTTTAAATGTCAATATTAACTAATATATATGAAAAAACATTTTAATGTCAATTATCATAAAATATTATAATCTTTAAAAAGAAGTAATTGAGAGTAAAAAATTCCAATACTTCTTAATAAGATGGAGATGTGTAATTGATTAAATTCTTAATATAACATTGATATTTGACATTTAAATAATATTAATATATAATAATAAATCAATATGAATTATAAATCAAACATTTTAATAGGCAATATTAAGTTAATATGGAGATGTATTTAAAAATATATTAATAACAAAAAAAATAGTGTAATGGTTTATAAATAAAATACTTCAATAGTCATATTAAGTAAAATATATCAACCATGTACATATATTATGTATGGTTAAAAAACTATGTATATATTATACAAAGCAATTGAAAAAAAAAATCATGGTTAAAACATTTCAAATAGTTTAGTTATTCTATGTTTTGGCTGATTTTTGAGGTATAGTTTTTTCTTCAAAGATTTGTTGGAATTACAAATTTAACCTTTGTAATCTACACAATCCAAGTGCCTAAAAGAAATTTCAAGGTGTAAAATATATTCATATATTCAAAATAGGCTTTAAACAATAAAAAAGAAGTGCACATCATGTGCGTCTATATAGAAGGTTCAAATCTCTTGAGAGTTCTAAAAAAAATTATACCTTAATAGATCTGATCCCTCTCAACTCTTGCCAAATTAATAAATCTATTCTAATTTATTTAGATAAACTATTAGATTTATATTATCAAAATAATAAAATTCTATTTTTAGTGACTGAATTAGGAAACCATATGATATTCCTGCCCTCTCTCCATCTTGGTGTTTCCCCAGTTGCTTCTTACTCTACAAAGTGTACTATGGGTGGGAAAGCCTCTCAAAACAACCACAATGATCGGAAATTATCGGGCCTGATATAGGGTCAATAAGGACTAACTTTTGGGTCTCAAATCACACATAACTCAACTTAGTTAGGCATGTATCAATGATTTTCAACTTTTCCCTTGATAGGTCTCAATCTATGGTAATAAATAACATAGAGGATAGGTAATAAATAACATAAAGGGTAGGGCAGGGCAGTTTGTTGGCTTCGAACAGACCTAATAAGAGGTGAATTACTAACTGGAATTGAAGAAGAGGAAAAATAATTGTAATTAGAAGACTAACTTCCAGCCAAAATGTCGATAAGAAGGAGACAGATGAATTACTAACTAGAATTAAAGAAGAGGAAAAATAATTGTAATTAGAAGACTAACTTCCAGCCAAGATGCCGGTGAGAGGGAGACATAGAGTGGGTCAAAGTCAGACATGACATAGAGTGGGTCAAAGTCAGACATTTTTATCTAGATTGATTTTAGTAATATCTTAAAATATGATAGATATAAGTTAATTCAAATAATTGAATTCACTTTTGTCTATTAGATTATGGAATATTCTAAAACTCACTCTTATTACTTAGGTTATGAAATATTCTAAGAATTTATAATCGAGATAAGTTTAACGGTCGAAACTAAAAAACCACTTCAAACAAAAAAACACGGTTATTTACGTATTTACGTGAGTATGGAATGAGTTGACTGCATGAGTAGCAAGTCGAACGACTGAACGGCTGGCTTCCCTATGTGATTATGATTGACTTTCTTTACTGTAACCAAATAACTGAGCCTTGATTCAAGCTAATATTTGTAAATATTTTACATTCTTATAAAAAGAGAATGTCCATGTTTTATTGGATATAAAAATCATGTACATAATTGTGATAATAGTACACATATTAAATCTCAATATTTATGAAAAAAATTATTATTTATAAAAATAAAAATATATATATATATGCCATCAAGTGTTATAATAGTACATATCAAATTTCAATATTTATGAAAAATAGTAGACACATCAAATCTAAATATTTATGAAATTTTCATTTCTAAGCAAGTGTGTCAAACTCATGTTTATTTCATTTCTAAGTAAATGTGCCGAACCTTTTAATAATGTGTAACTTTTGACAATAATTTACAAAAATTGTTAAGTTTTTGAAAAATTTTAACAATTACATTTTATTTTATGATATTTTTTTTTGTGGTTATATATATATATGATATTTTAAATGTGAAAATACTTTATATATAAATTCATTTTTATATACAATTTTAACAAATATAATCTTCTTAATATAAGAAAGCATTTAAAATTATTATGTTACTACTTAAATATTATATTCCTAAATTATAATGGGGGATTTTTAACAAAATCTCTTTTAAGCCTTACTATTGGGACTCCAATACTATTGCAACAACTACAAAAAAAAATCCAACAAACACATTTGTGATTTTCTATCACTCCCTATATCAATATAAATATATATTTTTAAAAAATGCAATCTAAGTTCTTCCTCTAAACTCTTATTGCATTTGATTCCCTTCCTACATTGATACAACTTCTTTAGATAGATAATCAATATTTGAGTTGAATTATATATACATACGAAAAAAATTATCGAAATTGCTTTTACTTTCGTAAATTGATTTCTAAAGGAGCTGATATTATAATCTTAATTTTACATTTATTGACTATCTAATATATTAATAAATTAAAGTCTCATAATACTTATAGTTTTCTATTGTTTTTTTCATAAATATAAAATGCCTAAAAATTAACTATTCCTTTACTAACAATATATTTCGAAATAATATAATGTATTGATAAGAAAAAACAATGTCCCCTCCTTTATAAATCTTTATAGCTCTTTGGTATGCCTCTAAGTCAACATGTCTTTCCTAATTAATTATGTGTTCCTTTAATATTATATAATGCTTTTCTTTCAAATATTTTTACCTACCTTTAATAGCTAGCTTGATTTTATGGACATCTTGTGTAGGAGTCATATAAGGCCTTGAAATATCTAGTCAAATAATGCAAGGTAAAGACTTATAAGCATTTGTAAATGCATTAGTTATTTAAGAATATAAATCAGAAACAAAAGACAAATGATGTCATTTGTTGTGTAAATTTTTGTTATAAATGATCTTAATGCAAAATATAAATTTCATTGTTTTAACTAAACACTTACTAAATATTAACTTTGTGAATTAAACTATAAAAATCTCCCTAAAAAACTTTGACAATTTTATTTGTTTTAATATTTTGAAAAATTGTTTTAATATTTTAAAGTAGAAACCTAAATTCAATAGTCGAAGAAGATCTAAATTATTATAATGTCGCTTACAAAATAGAACCTTGCAAACAATAAGTTTTAATAGTTAAAAAAATTAAGTTCTTTATGCATAGTCATGAGAGGAATTTTTATACTTCTGTTATCAATTATTTTTCACATAAGAAGTAGGTACTAGGCAACAACATTACATATTAGACTTGTTTATGTTATATTGAGAATATGATAATGTGTTACTTATTCTATATTAATGAAGTTATGATTCAGATAAATAATAATATAGAATAAATAAGAGTAATATATTGTAAAGTATATTATCAGCGGATTAACACCATACTATACTAGAAAGTTGTGAAACACCCTATTCAAAGATTCACAACGTTGTAACCATGGAGAGCCCCTAGGGTCATGACAATAGTCGATCAATTAATTCGAGTGGAGTCTCGTACCTCTATATTGGTTTATAGTTAGAGCTAGTAAGGAAGGTGTGGAACCAGAGTTAGTTTTGAAGCAAATCATTAATTAAAACACCTGAGGTGGGTTGGGCGAAGGTTCGTTTTGGAAACCAGTGAATCGACAATAAGATTACTTTTGGTAAGAAAAGGTCACAAACTAGGGTTTCCCCATCCATTATACAGATTATATACTAAATAAGTCTAAGTGTTCAATATAATTGATTATTAATCAGTTATGAAGTTGGGGATTCTAGATCGCGGTGCCTGATCAGTACAGAGCAATAGCAAGCCCTTAATTGTTCTATCAAAATGAATTTCAATTACTCATAGTCAGCATTCATCTTCATTGGGATTCTCTTCATGTTCAACCTTATAAATGTTTAATTTACTGGGTGTGTGGGATAAATAAAGGGGAAATTTCATTGATAAAGAAATGAAAGGGACTGGGTCGCTTCAACCCAAGGAGATAGATAGGGAAGTAACCCGTCCAAACATTGCTCTGGGTGTATGAATGAGAACATAGTACGCGAGTGCATGATGTGACGGTCGGGGCGGTTGGTTTGCACACCCCCCGGCCAGTTTCGAATCCTGCGAGCTGCTGCTGCAGCACATATTGTTCCGATGATGGCTTAATATGTCTCGATGTGTCGGTTCTGACACGCATTTGTAATATATGTATATAAAAAAAAGAGGGCCCATGATGCTTCTAAAGGGAACTAGCCCCTCCCATTTAAAAAAAAAATGAATGAAGGCATAAATCAAATCAAACTACTCTCATTGACGAAACAATGATATAAATGGATTGGCATAAAACAAGCATCGAATTGGTAGAAAACATTAAACATCCTATATTCCCACCCCACAATACCACCGATTTTCACCTCTACTTGGGTTGTTGGGGAGAGACGTTTACCAATTTCAATGAAGTTGAATTACAGGGACGGGAAAGGAGTTCTACATAGTAGGGGGTTGGGGCTTCAACGTTACTCCTTCGTAGGAGCTTCATTTTAGGAAGGATTAGGCAAGCATAAAAGGGATAGAAGATAAGCTAGGCAGGCATCTTGTTTAAAACATTCACCTTGATATTATTTTTTCAACTAGAGCTCTTACGGCTAAATGTGTAATTGTAAATTGTAGAGTGAGCCAAACCTAGATGAACATTGTGTTGAGTGAGGATACCCATCCTTTCTCTGAGAGCTACCTCCCTCTTCTACCATTCCCTTAATGGGTGGAATTGTGCTTCCTTCCCTCATCTTTTCAAGCAAATCAAACTGAAGTGAATGAAGAGGGATGGGTGGAAGGAATAAAGCCCTCCCTTTATCGCTATTTCCCACCTACTACTAGGTAAGACTTCTACGTTTTCAACCCTTCTCTGAACTATGGCTAGCAAAAAAGAGATTGCAATGAATGGGCATGAACATAAATGAATGGGTGCATTGCAATCTATACTAGATTATTGAAATACAGGAACATGATTAAACTAAACCATTAATTTCTTAGAGGCACTAGCACTAGATGGACTAGTTCCATCAGTGTCTTAAGGGGAAGAAATTAACTCACCAAATAAAGGAAAATTTTTAATTAAAGGGGAGAGTTTAATAGGTTGAAAAAGAGAGATACTGGCAAGTGTTATTGTTAAATCTATTAGGGTAGATCTATAAATTAAATAGTTGGTAAACACTCATAAGAAAAAACATAAAAATTAACAAAATTATAACTTTATTTTAAATAATAATAATTATTATTATCTCCTCTCTCTCTCTCTCTCTCTCTCTCTCTCTCTCTATATATATATATATATATATAAGTTAAACATATCCTCATTAAAAAAGCATGTAACAAGATCATTAACCATGGAGATTCACCCCAAATTTACTATCCAAATTCTTAATTTATAAATAGACTTTATAACAATACCATGACTTACTATTAAGTCATGTCCAAAAAAATATAACTCATGTTCATATGACATTTTTTTCAATTAATCAAAATAGTTGAAAAGGTAGAAAGGACATAACTACTTTTGAGATAAATCTCAATCTTTGCTCTATGGATACTAAAAAGAATATTCTAAAATATTACATGGAGTTTAAATCCCAACCATCCCCCTAATAATTATTATGTGATAGGCATGTCTATTTTGAAATATGGCTTCAATCATTTTAATTTAATTATCAATAATTATTAGGTTAATGGTAGGGATTTAACTTCCATGGAATATTTTACAGTATTTTTAGTAGTATACACAAATCAAAGGCTCAGATTTAATTCCAAAGTAGTTATGTTTTTTTTCCCTTTTAATTAAATTCATTAATTAAAAAAATGTTATATGAACAAGTGCCATATGAAATGAGTTGTGGTGTTTTGGGCATGTTGTATTGATAATCCATGATATTGGCCCACGGTATTGTAACAAAACATATTTACATATTAAGAATCTCTATAATAAAGTGGGGTTGAATCTCATAATGGTTAAGAATTTAGTTGATTCTTATGATTTTCTTAATTTTGGCAATTTGAGATGTATATTGAAGTAAGTGTTTTGATATTGATGCCTATTGGCATTTAGGGCCATTTAATTTACATGGCTGCCCTAGTTGATAATTAAATTATAATTTTAGAAGTCCTATTACAGAATAAATAGGCATAATTAACTAAATTATAAATATATTTTAAAGTATTATTATTATTATTATTATAAAAATAATTAATGTATGAGTTAAACATATGTACATTTAAAAAAATATGTAACAAGATTTTTAATCATAGAGGTTCACCTCGACGTTACTATGGAGATTCTTAACTTGTAGTAGGCATTGTTACAATACCATGATTTATCAATACCATATGCCCAAAAAACCATAACTCATTTCATATATCACTTTTTCATATGTCATTTTTTTAATTGATTCATTTAATTAAAAAGGAAGAAAGATCATAACTACTTTCGAAATAAATCTCAAATTTTTATTTGTAACTTCTACTAAGAATATTCAAAAATATTCAATGGGGTTAAATCCTTACCATCAATCTAATAATTATTGATAATTAAATTAAAATTCCAGAAGCTCTATTTCAAAATACACATGCCTATCGACATAACTTTAACCTTAATGTGTTGGAAGAACTTCTTTCTCCTAAAGAATTTGTCTTGGTTTCTCATTTAAATCAATATTAGTCTCAACAATTCCTTCTTCTCCCTCATTAACTTAGATGTGAGCTTTAGTTTGATTCCAAGTAACAACACTCACATCCTCTGGACCAATGATATCTACCAAACCTATTATCTGAGCTTGATATTTTTCGACAAGATTAGGCCCTGGATTATAATTAGAAAATTTTGGACCCTCTTGCTCCTATCATTCCAATCTTTAGGTGGATCATCTTTGTTTCCTATGATTGGGAAAAGGTTTCTTATACATATCCAACTTACTATTATTAGGATGTATTGGTTGCTTTAAACCATCATCTTGTTGTTGTTTCTTCCTACTCAAAAAAATCAGTTTGTGTCTTACTTTGAAGTACATGCCTTCTTATCAAGTACAATGGGCACCAAACATCACTATTGTTCGACTTGGGAACCTTATCATCCAGCTCAAAATTCATCTTGAGAACCCAACTAGGAGGATTATAAGGATCAAATGCTTGATCAGTAATGTAATTGTTGCATAATCCTAACATGTGGTTACTCGACCATATTCACTTTTGAAACATCATCAAGATTATAACCACTTTCATTGGAAGGCTTAGGTCTGGTCCTATCCGTAGGCTTAGGATTAGTTAATAGTTATTCATTCATTTCTTTAGTTTTTACCCAAATAAATGTTGAATCACCAAATAAATACCAATCTCAGTGGTTAGGAAATGGGGCGGGAATATGAGTGTTTTTCCCATATGCAAGTTCTCACTATCCTTTGTGCCTAGTGGGTTGGTCCTAGGCTTTCTTTCACTTATTATAAGGGTGTTCATTGCGCCGAGATGTGCATTCTACAACCCAATATGAGGGCAATGTGTGATTTTTTTTTGCTCAACATGGAGTTGACACGTGTCCTTTTTAAAATAAAAATAAAATATGCTCTAAATTAAAAAACATTGTTGACAATAATAAAAATATATAAAAATTAATATACATATGTGGTAATTTTAATTAAAACTATTATAAAATATCAATAGTCCCACCCTCGCGCTTTGTTGTTGCACTGAGGTGAATTTGTCTGAGGGTAATGAGCGATTTTGTCCTTGCTCAATGTGGAGTTGACACATGTTCTTTTTAAAATTTTAATAAAATATGCTCTAAATTAAAAAGAAATCTCGACATAATTAAAAAATAAAAGTGAATATACATATTTAGTTAATTTTAATTAAAAGTATTATAAAATATTAATGATCTCACTCTCATGCTTCATTGTTGATATCACAATCCAGTCTAAAAAAGATGTGTAAAAAGTATTTCTCTCTAACTCTCTGTATAAACAAAATATTTTGAAGTCCCTGTAAAATAAGATAATTTTATATTAACTTTAAAATAAGACAAAATAATTAAAGTCACATTAACTTCCCTCTCGGATCTCCATGGCTCCCCCTCCAATGAGCCCTTATCTCAGCATCTAGCAACACTCGCTTGAGGCGGGTCTTAACAGTCCTGCCAGACCATTACTATGGTAATCATGGCGGCCACCCTGGCTCTATAGAGGATTAACTTCCATCCTCCACATAGTCTCACGATCCATTCCTCACTTAGCTTTAACTCGACCTATGTTTCCCTCTATCAGGCATTCTATCCTCCATGGTGGGTAAAGCTCTCCCCCACTCCAAAGTTGAGCTTGCCTCTATGCTAGAGCCATCTCCCTTGGTTGTTTTCCCTTGCTCTTTTCAGTTTCACTATGTTGCAATCCTTCCTTCAAGTGCACTCTATGACCTCCACTTTTGTTGCATTCCATTTATGCTGCAATCCTCCCTTCATAGTGTTGTAGCATTTTTTGGTTTTGATATGTTAGAATCAATTAGTCAAAAAATGAAAATATTTTTCAAAAAATGTTAAGCTAGGATATGGACAAAAAGAATATTGAATAAAATATGTTAGGAAATATTTTGATAAACATGTCCATATCAAAAAAAATGTTAGAATAGATGCCCTAAAAAATGAATGCAAATTAAAATGTTAGGTTAGAGAGAAAAGCAAAAAAAACAATAAACTCTGAAAGTGTGCAAGTCCAAGTGCCACTACTTTTACTTTATTATGCAAAATAATGGTTGTGTGCAGCTTGTCATAAATGCCACAACCCATGACAGTCAAATAGTTTAATCTTGACTAGTTCATGCTTTAAATTTCATGTTTATAATTAGAGAATAATGATCTAGCCAAATTGTTTAATCTTGGCAGATCAGTAGTTAGGTAGAGAATAATAAGGAGCTCATCAGTTTAATCTAAGCCCTTGGATATTATAAGGTTAGAATTAGATAGTTTGCTTTTCAAAAGAAAAAGGAAATAAAAGGGTCTGCTAGCCTAAATGCACCCAATTAAGTGAAGAGAAAATGTTAGGGTAAGTAAATGGGTAGGTAGAAGAAAAGTTTCAGAAGTACATTTACCATGCTTGATCATATTTTTTAGTGTGTAGGAGCAATTATGAAAGTGAAAAGGTGTTCACAAGTTGATTTGGTTTCCCCTCATTCATTTCATTCCCCACTACATACTCACTAATTTCCTCATTTTCCCTCATTTCGTGTTAAAAAACCCTTTTCCCTAGTGTGAAATCCATTTCCCTTGAAAATCACTTTCCCCCTAAAATAAAACCCCTTTTAAGCCTAATTTTGGTTTACCCCCACATTTCTTAACAAACCTCCACTATATTCACTTTTCCAATATAACTCTGTTTAACCCACCACCCTTGGTGTGGTTAAATAAACCCCGCCACAGTTAAACCCCGATCCCACTCCATTAACCCATCACATTATACTTTTAAAACCCTACTTATTCATTAAATAATTACAAATCTCTTGTAATTATTCCTGAGCCCGCTAATCTCCGCACTTGCTCCCTTCGTGCATCTCGACCGCACGATAGCTGTCCGATCACCTGCTCCCAAATCTAATGATCCACAGCCATATTGCATGCTCCCGATCTCCGACCTTTACCCGCCCGAGAGCACGTGAAATTAGTGGTTTTGCTCAAGCCCTTGTGGTTACATGTCATTCCCACATTAACTCGCGTGCCCTCTAGAAAATACCACCCCATGGCCAAAAGCGGTGCGACGAGCCTTCGAAACCACTCTTCGCATACGACAAAACCATCCACTGTTCACTTTGCGCCAAATTTTAAAAAAGTTAACTGTTTTCCCGTTTAAACGTGCAAACCCTCATGTTCACTCCTTTCGCTCGTTTTTCAGTAAAACCTGTATAACCCTCCTACACAACCCTAAGCCTCTGCAACCGATTTAACCATTGTTTCCCTCCCAAAAATGCTCCGGACTTCATCCACAGACCTTTCAACTCAAAAGAAATCATTGTGGCCCTCCCTGTCAACCTGTGTTTTTCTTAACAATTGTTGTATTTTGCAGGTGATCAACAGAAGACCAGGAGATTGGATAAATAGTTTTAACACTAGTTAAAAACCTGTTTACTTTAAGATTCTCAGGAAATCTATTCAAAAGGCTTCATTTATCAGAATTTTGTGTACATACAGAAGATCAAGTTTAAACCAGAGACAGAGCAGAAAGAAGTCATTTACACAGCAAATGTTAAAACAAACAATTTACATAGTTAAAAGATAAAATAGAGGAGGTAGATAGAAAATACAGATGAAAGACAAAATAGTTAAAGTGTATCAGATGAAAGGTCATAAGTAAATATGACATCCCGCGTGAAAATCAAATATACAAGGAGCTTAAATGGAAAAATATCAAAGACCAAAGCTAGTAGAACCTAAATAACAGGAACAACAAGCAGCGGTTCAATAGCTATTTCTATCTTCTTGCATGAAGATATTTCCTTTTCCTAGAATAAATCCTCAAACCGTTTAGGATATTTTTTTAGTTCCACTATTGTATAAATAACTCTCTTCTCGAGAGGTTGAGAGTTCAAACATTGAAACAAGTTCAGCATTGAACCAAGTTCATTGTTCACCATTGGACCAGGTTGACCATTGAAAGAGAGTTCACTCTTGAAGAAGCATTTGTAAACCTTTGATGTACTAGCTTTTCTGGACCCTTAATACAAAGCAAAGGATTCTGAATTCAGTTTTACACAGTTTGTGTTTCTTGTAAGTTTTTCCAGAACACATTATGTTTTTCTTCATATTCTTATGTCTTACAGAGATACCTAGGTAGGAATAATTGTGTCTCAATCTATTCCTATAAGCTTCTGAAGTGATAATCATTAAAGAGAATGGATTAATGAACTATCTGTTTAATTAGTTCCCTTTGAATCAATAAATCATCAACATCTTGTTGTAAGCATAAGCATATTCTCTTGAACCTTCTGAACATCAGTCAAAGGTTTTCATACTTATGATTATTTAATTTTTTGTCTGAAAACTGTAATAATCATATTATTTTTTGTTTCTGCTCACCACTATTCAAGCTTTATCACTGTGTGAAGTTTTATAGCAGCCCTCTACTTTGGGATTAATATTATTCAAAAGGTTAGGCATTACAGTGTTACATCTGTTTTATTCATTGGTCTTCCAAACTAAAACAAAAACCCCAAAACAATTATCTTAGATGCTCTGGCATTGATAGCTGACCACTATTATTTTAAAGGTACAACACATGGGTCCTTTGCGACCTTGTCATCCACCCCCTTGTTGATCACTTTTCAGTTCCATCCCTCTGTCCATCTCACTCTGGTTTAATGGTTCGAGAACGAGGCTAACCTTGACATGGTAGGCATGGAAGAGGTAGTCCTCCTCACCCACCCTAGTATGGATTAGGCACAAAGAAAATTGAGCCAAGCATCCCATGAAGACACTGGTGCCAAGTTGCAGACCTCAAAGTTGTCGAGCTTTGATTCGTCGATGACAATGCATGGGCTCTCAGGAATGTCCTAGGTCACCTTCTCATAGACCAAGAAGAAATCTCACTGGTGATGGAGGCATGAATCCTGGACTTGGTCCACTTCTGGAGGAACCTCAAAGTGGCTCTTAAAGACATGGTGGGCTCTCTTAGCATCAGCCTGAGTTGCTCATCTCATTCTAGCTCATCTGGAATTGATACTTACAATCCCTCACAGTCAGCTCCTCACGGGGTTGACATGTCTCTTACACCTCCTCATGCAAAGGATCTTTCCTCCATTTCTAGACCTCTAATCAAGCATTAGCACACAAAATACAACCTTCATGCCATCATGAGCCCTTAGTTTGGTGATGACAAGTACTACAACCCAACACTTGTCGAGGAAGAAACTCATGTCATGCTGAAATCGCCATGACCAGGTGTTTTCCCTTGTTTTTGTCTTTATTAGCTCTCAATGAAGCAGACCACGCCATATCTCTTTTGGTAATATTTTGTTCTAGAATTAATCCATGGTCCTTGACCACCAACATCTTTTTCATGCAAATTCTTAATGTATTATGGACTCACACCCTATGAAAATATAAGACTTACTTTGAGGTATTTTGGCTCACTAACCAAGGCAATGTAATTATTGTATATTTCATGTAATACAAAGATTTTGAACTTACAAAAAAAAAAAGATAAAATAATTAAAGGTAAAGGAAATCTTACATTTTCACTTTTAATATGTATAATTCTTACATTTTTTTAAACATTTCACATAACTTAAATAAATTATTTGAATATTTATGGTAATTAAATAAATTACTTGAATATCTATGTTAATTAAATAAATTATTTGAATATTATTTAATTTATTTCAATATCAAATATATGTGTAGAGAGTAGAAAATAAATTATTTTAATGTTGACCATGATAAAATATTTTAATATCAAAACAAAAGAAGTTATTAAAATAAAGAAATTCAATTACTTTCTAATAAAAATAATAAGAGGGAGATGCACGATCCATTTAATTCGGAATATAAAATTAATATATGGTATTTTAGAAAAATTAATGATGAAATTCAATGTAGGTCAAAAATAATATGTTTTCATGCGCAAGGTTAAATACTATTGATGTGTATTTTAAAATATATAAAGAACAAAAGAAACATTTTATTGTGAATAATGTGGTCCATAAATAAAATATTTCAATGCCCGTGTCCAGTGAAATATATCAATATCAAATATATATCTATATATATATATATATATATATATATATAGCTTATATATATATAAGCAATTGAAAAAAATAAATTATTATGGTTAAATCATGTGTGTGTGTGTGTGTGTATTCACAAGTACAATGTTGTATATTCTATATGAGCAATATATGCCTACTATCAACATTGTCAACTTTCATCATGTCACTTGAGGGAATTTAACTTAGGTGGGGAGGATTCCATTCCTTCCCCACAACCACCCTTGGTAACCCTAATTGACAATATATATATATATATATATATATATATATATATATATATATATATATATCTTAATTACTAATCTAACAAGCATCCATAGGGATCAAATCTCTAAATTACTAAGTAGAAAACATGGAGATGGATCAAATATCTAGAAGTGCAATCCCTTTTTAAGTTTTGCACTATGAAAGTGGTTTGCACATCAAGAGCTTTAATCCATGATTAAGATGGATCTTTAGTGGTTGTTATTACAACTCAATCTAAAGGAGATGTAGTAGAACATATTTCTCTCACTCTTTGCATAAATAAAATATTTTGATGTCCATGTAAAATAGTATAACTTTATATTAACTTTAAAGTGAGATAAAATAATTAAAAGTAAAGGAAATCGTATATTTTCACTTTTAATATGTATAATTCTTATACTTTTAAAAGTATTTCATTATAGAACTTAAATAAAGTATTTGAATATCTATATTAATGAATTGCATCAAGAGGCACTCTGAGTTTTTGGCAGCAATGTTATAAAATGTTATTAAATGTAATGATATGATGGTCCAATCAAATATTTAAAATAAAATCTATATATATATATAAGTTTGAGTATGTGATTTGTTAGGTTTACAGATGGTGGTTTACAAGCCCGTGGTATTACATAATCCATGGTATTTGTTATGGTATTAAATATTTTATATATGTATATAGAGAGAGTGAAAAATAAACAAATTATTTTAATAAAATATTTTAATATAAAAAGAAGTTATTAAAGTAAATAAATTCAATTACTTTATAATAAGAATAATAAGAGGGGGATGCACAATTCATTTAATTTTTAATATAAAATTAATATATGACATTCACAAAATTAATAATAAAAATAAAATTCAATATTTTTCATAAATAATCATAGGGGATAGCTCAATTGGTGATTGGAGTAATGTGAAATGTGAAAACTAAGAGATCCAACGTTCAAATCTCCCTGATTGTGACATGGTTTACTTAGAGGAGGATATACAGTAGACTCGAGAGATTTACTAGTAGTTTACTTAGAGGAGGACAAGCAGTAGACCCCCAGAGATTTACTAGTAGTTACATGTTAGGAAGACTGTAGAAAATCTCTCATAGTTACATGTTAGGCAGACTGTAGCAAATCTCCCCAGTTGTGACCTAGTTTACTTAGAGGAGGATAGGTAGTAGACCCAAGAGATTTACTAGTAGATTACTTAGAGGAGGATAAGTAGTAGACCCCCAGAGATTTACTAGTAGTTAAATGTTAGGTGGATTGTAGGGTTCCATCATGGACGTAACAACATCTATAATTTGGAGTGTTCTTCAGTCGGAACCATATCTGGGGTTCCATCATGGACGTAACAACATTTATAAGTTGGAGCGTTCTTTAATCAGAACCATATCTGAATGGATAGTCGTCACCATATCTGGGGTTCCATCATGGACATAACAACATTTATAGGTTGGAGCATTCTTCAATCAGAACCATATCTGAATGGATAGTCGTCATAACTCCTATCCAAAATGTGATGGATTGGAGTGGGTTATGGTCTGTACGTACATGTAAAACCATTGGGGATGAATCGCTTGAAGAAGAACTAACTAGTTTTTGTTTTACTTGGGATGAATAGAAAGTAGGTATATATATATATATATATATATATATATATATATATATATATATATATATATTTATATACTTCATAAATAAAATATTTCAATACATGTGTTAAGTGAAATATATCAATATCAACCATGTATATATTATATCTATTTTTAAGAAATAACACACACACACAAGCAATTGAAAAAAAAAATTATGGTTAAAACATTTCAAGAATCTCAGTCCATTTTGACCATTTTTCAAGTATAATTCTATGTGTGTGTGTGTGTTAATCCTAATTATGGATTTAACAAGCATCCAGAGGGATCAAATCTCTAGAAGTGCAAACATTTTTTTAACTTTTGTATAGAATAGGTTTTCACATCAAAAGATTTTATCTCTCTCTTTCTATGTGGTTACTAGATCCGTAATTAAGATAGATCTATGCTAGTTAAATTAAAATTATAAAGGTCATATATATATATATATATATATATAACCACTATTGATCCATCTTAATTACAGGTCTAGTAAGCATCCAAGGGGCCCTCAAATTTCTAAAGTAAGTTTGCACATCAAGAGATTTGATCCCTCTTGGTGCTTATTGATGGGCCCCAGTATTGCAGCAAGGATGCTGCAACTCCTAGGGCGACCAACTTTACTTTATCAATCCAGGGTTTGTACAAACTTGGAGGTGACAATGTTATATGCACAACAGATGCAACAATCTACTCTTATCACTTCTCAATTGGGGCGATAGACCACTAGGGTTTTTCAAACCAGTCTTATATTGACTAGAAGGAGGTTGACTACTTATAGTGAATGTAAAGCTATCTTTGATGCAAAACGTAAATGCTTGCCTATTTTAAGGAAATGAAAGTGTTGAATAGAAAGTGCTATGAAATGACATGAATTACCCAACTAAGAATTAACACACATTACTTTGCAGAAGAGCCCTAATTTAACCTTGCATTCTATCATATAGCTATCTAGACTAAGTAGATGTCAAAATTATCCTAACATTGTTATGATTGATGTATGCATGCACTAGCTAAATATTGCAGAAAATAGTCTTTTGGTTTTCAATTTAGAAATGTAAATTCTAAGCTAAACAAGTTGATCTTTTGTAGGGGAGGAAGGTATGGGAAAATTGGTCCAAAATGGCATTGAGGGTTATGGAGGTCAAGTTGAAGGCCTACCCTAGGCTCTAATCATCATTTTTGCCCAAAACAGTCGAAAATAGGCTACTATAGGGTTTCTTGTAGTTGCTACAGGATTTCTTGTAGTTACTACAGGATGTCCTGATTTACTACAGGAAACTTAGCTGAAAGTTGTAGGAAGGTAGGGAAGGTGAAAGGAAGTACTAGGAAGATGTATGATGGTGGAATAAGGTATGGGGAAGGTGCACACTACCCAAGGATCAACCCAACTCTTCAGGATGGTTGGATTTGCTCAAGGTGGTTGTCCACGGTGGCTACAAAACAGAAATCTAAATTAGTGGTTGGTAGGATTGGGTGAGGGGTGGAGAAGACTTAGATGAGGCTGATGGAATGAGTTCCTCCCTGCATATCAGCAACTCCTGCAACAACACATTATTTTCTTCATTCATGCACAACTTTATGTAAATGTGGAAAATATGAGTTGAATTTGAGAAAATGATTTATTGATGGCTAATAGCTTAAATCTATGGAATGGAACACTTTCTAATCTACAACAAACTCAAGAAACCAAAATGATAATTGCAGGTGCTTCTAAGAAATCATCAACAATGATCTACTCAACAAGAAATCCTAAGCTTTGTAATAACCAAAAGATAAATTTGTTTTTGGGATTGTGAGAGTGAGGCCCTCAAACCATAATCCCATGAGGGATATGAGGATGAGGCCATTGTCACAAGCTTTTATGAAGTTTTTTCTTTCACTATTGTAACATTGATCTACGTCTCCAACTAACGGAAGCAAAACTAACCAATCATTCAAAGACTTGTAAATTAAACAAAGCAAAGATAACTTCAGAAGCTATTCTATGATTCTAATCTAAGAATACAAGTACAAAAAGAGGAACCTTTGCTGCTAGGGTTGGGCCCTAACCCAAAAGCTTCAACCCTTTGAATCAACTCAGTGCTAGATCAAAGAAACTCTTTTCATTATCATCAAAATGTCAAAAATAACATGAGAATAACATTCAAAATATCCTAGCTTGAAGGTGTGATCAACAATGAGGAAAGTGCATTCCCTAACCCAAAACAGTCACAGAGTTAAAGTGAAAGAGTGTCATGTTCAAGAGTGACTTGCTACCATTAATAGGTAAAAATGCCTTGTTTCCTAATTTCCCAACCATTTATGGTTAGTACTTATTTATCTTTGACAAGCTTGAAGAGGATAACATATGCTTGATCTATAATTTTATCCTTCAGGTGAATACTTTTGAGTATTTTTAATGAACCCTGAAAAGGAGTGGTTTGGTCCCGTCATGTTTTACAAGTCTGACATTGTTTAATAGTTTTACGAGTCCAGTGGAGGTGTAACTCAACTTCCTTTTCATGTTTAAAGAGTTTGAAAAAGAGGCGAAAAATAAAATTCCAAAAGGTTCATTTTTGTAAATTTAGTCTCTTGGGCCCGAAAAAGGCATAAAACAATACCCAGGAGAACCTTTTATCCATGTTCGACTAAAGTATCCATTTTCTATAAATAGTCCATCCCAGTCCAGAAGAAGGGTTAAACTTATATTGGGCAGAAGTATTTTCATTTACTTTAACAAGTTCAAAAATACAAGTGCTCGACAATCTTTTCATGTTTTGGAGACTGAAAATAGTTGAAAGAGGACTTTATGGGGTTCCTTTTTTGTAGGTTTAACGATCCTGGAAAATTGATAAAAGTGTACTCATTCATCAAAATGACTTGTATTTAACTTATAATTATCTACATTACACCCTCCAATTAGATTTTAATATGTTCAGAACACCACAAAAAGATTAAACTTACATGATAGATGCTAAAAATTATGTCAAAATAATAAAAAATATTAAAATAATAACTAGTTTGACCATAAAAAGTGAAAATGTAATTCATTTCTTACCATTTTCATTTTTTACCAAGTTGAGTGAGCTCTGAGTGGGTTTTCACCTTCAATCTTCAGTAGTTTATTGCAGCTAATTCGTGGACCATTTTCAATATCGTCAGTTCTAGGTAAGAGATCTATCTTTTCTCTTCATTTCTACGATTTCCATTTCTCATTTTCATGTATTTTTTTGGAAATTTTTTTAGTTTTTAAGTTTAAAAAGTCATCCTCGGCCCATCGCACCCTCCCTATATCGTGAGATGTAATGGGTTAATAAAAATAACACTGGGAAAGGAAACCTAGCGCATTGACCAGTGGAGGTGAGTGTGATGGGTCACTTTGTCGAAGAAGAGACAGTGCAATGAACACAAAGGGTTTTCAAAAAATTGATTTCTAAGTGATATTTCTCTCAAAAAATTTCAAATTACTAATTCTATGTGTTCTTCCATGTTATTTTGCAGAAATTCATGAGAGAGAAATGGCTTTGACCTAGAGAGAAAGAGAGCATGAGTCTCAACATATGGATGCTGCCAATGACCCAGCAATAGTTCATTCGTTGAGAAATTGTGGGCTTCTCAAGTTTTTCATGATTCCAGGCAAGAGGGCCTAGTTAGAGTTACTGGAGTACTTGGTCAAATGTTGGGATACTTAGGGACAATCATTCAGGTTTGGAGTACATATTGTCATGATAGATGTTGAGGACATCTACTTCTTGATAGGGTTGTCATGGAGAGGAACTCCCATTTCGCTATCTATATTTATGAGAGATGGGGAGATATTGAAGGATTACATTGTTGTTCATGGTCAACCTCGTGCTGAAATAACCAAGGATGTGAAACTTGAGATAAAGGACATTGTACGAATTCCTCTAAGGAAAATATTGTTTACTATCGCTTGGTTTGTTGGAATTGTTGCTTTACATTTAGTCACCAAGACCCAAATGCAATACGCCTTAGAGTGCTTGGATCCTACAATATTTAACTGGTGTGAAGGGGTTCTAGTCAACTTGAAGGAACAACTCAATCGGGCAAAGACAGGATGACTAAAGAACTTTGGATATGGTTCTATCATAGTATCCTTTGCCTTAGAGAGGATACCATTACTTCGTCCTCAGCAAATATCTTGTGAGTTTTCGGGACCTAGAGTACCTTGTATGAGGCAATGGGTAGATCTGATGTCTCGTCACAGGGGAACACCTACGATGAGTTTTACCCCTACTTTATTTAGATGGTTGTGAAAGCATCTAATTATGATCGAGGACTACCCATATTCTGGAATTGATTTCTGCGGAGACCCAAAGCTTGTCTTACTCGAAGGTGAGAAATGGGGTGATGCAGGTAAAACAAAGTCCTTTTGAATATTTTTGGTGTTTTGGATTTTGCAATTCTTTTTATGTTTTTTATATATCAGAGACTAACTATTGGTTTTTACATGCAGATATTCGACCTGTGTGACCAGTAAGCATGTCACCTATTCATTGTCAAGCACAACCACAGCTTGTATAGGTCTGAGGCTGTAGGGGTAGAGGAGAAGATGGTTGATCCTGACACTATGGAGATGTTAGACAAAGTTGTCATTAATATCAATAAAATGACATCATTTTTGAAGATGAGGAAAATATTGAATATAAAAATGATCAAAACATAAAATCCTAAGTGCTAACCCTAAATAGATGATGAAACCCTAACCTCATGGAAATCCTAACTTTAACCCTAGCAGTAAAACGCATTATAAATTACAAAGTATGTATGTATTTGTAATGACAAGCATTAAAACCATATATTGTTACCATCCATACAACCATACATTCTTACTTATGCTTTATTACAAACTACACATTACATAAATTTGTTGGGAATACATTACATGATTCGTTTGGCATACATTACACTCCCAAAGTCACACATTAACTAAATTTGTTGGGCATACATTAAGTAATTCATTTGGCATAAATTACGCTACCAAAGACACACATTAATTAAATTCGTTGGGCATACGTAATGAGTTGCCATGCTCTCATGTCGACTTGAATCCAACAGACACGTCCCCTTGAACAATAATTTAAACCTTATGTCGGCTTTATGAAAAATGATGTGATCGTCCAGCTTGTATGTGAATGTGTATATATATATCAACATAGATCATTTAGTGAAAATGGGGTCAGATCACCACAAAGAAGATACAGTTAGAGAGCGGTAACTTCATCTTCTGGCCAGTGCAACATTCTGACTTCTTTACAGAGCTTTAAAAAGATTCTGCTCGGACCTATTAAGACTATATAAATATTGTAACTTAGTATAACAATATATATAGGATTGTGGAGGACGTGTAGTAAAGTGCAACAATGAATGTAAAAGATATATGAAGGATCTGTTGTAGACTTATGACAAAGTGCAGTGGATCTGATGAAGCCTATGGTGAAGAGTAGTAAAAGTGTTCATTGAAAAATTTTGAAACTTATATTGTGAATCGCCTTGAACCTATGGAACTGTGGAACAAAGGTATTTAACGACATTTTCATCATTGATGATTGGTTAAAAAGGATGGGATTCCTCAAGGTAGGAGCCTTTTTTTCAAGTAGGAGCTTGAAATATTTTATTAAATGATTGGAGTCCTCAAGGTTGGAGCCTCGAAACATAATTTTTACAAGTTGGAGCTTGTCATCATTGTATTAGAGGATGGTGTCCTCAACACTTTTATTAACAAAATTTCATTTCTTGTGAATCTTCTGGTTGATAAATTGTGAAAAATATTAACTATTGTAATAAATATTGATTTACCCCCGCCCCCCCTCCGCCCCCAGTGTTTCCAACAATTGGTATCATAGCCAACTTCTTCATAATCAACCTAATAGCTAGAAGAATAATTTTTAGTCACAATGACTAGTAATGATGCAGGAAATTTTATTCAATTTGATGGAACAAACTTTGCCTTTTGGAAAGTTAGGATGAAATTTTATTTGATTTCTCTTGGACCAAAAGTATGGCAATTAGTTCTAGATGGTTATAAAGCTCCATCTTCTCCACTAACAGATCAGGATGGAAGGAAATTTTATGTATCAAATTCAAAAGATCTAGACTCTATATCAAATGGAATATTTGACTTAGAACTCACTAAGGTTATAAATTGTGAATTTGTTAAGGAAATGTGGGAAAAACTTGTTAGAATTTATGATGGAGATACCGAGGTCAAGAAGAAAAAACTCCAAACTTCTAGAATATAATTTGAAAGTCTAAAGATGAATGAAGAAGAAGACATTGATGCTTATTTTCTCCGAGTGATTGAAGTTATTAACTCACTCAATGGTCTAGGTGAAAACATTGAAGAAAAAACAATTGTCCAAAAGGTTTTGAGATCAATTCCAGAGCATTTTGATTCCAAATTCAGTTCCATAGAATAATTAAAAGACTTGGACACCTTGTCAATGGATGAACTTCATGGAATTCTCATTGCATATGAAATGAGAAAAGGTATCTCAAATCATAAAAAAGTTGCATTCAAGGCCTCAAAAGCATCAAGAAAAGGGAAAAGTTGTAATTGTAGCATCAATGATTCTAATGCTAAAACAAAATTAGCACAATTTGTGAAGAAGTTAAGGAAAAGATCCAAACTGAGAGGTAAGTGTCCTCTCATTTGTTTTAAATGTGGTAAAATAGGACATTATGCTTCAAAATGTCCTTTCAAGGATGATAGTGATGATGAAAATGATTCCAAAAGAAAAGTATTCAAAAAGAAGGGACCAAACAAAAAGAATTTCTTCTCCAAGCAAGATGATTCTAATGAAGATGAATTTAAGATAAAGAAGAAAAGTTCAACCAAAAATACTTTCCTTCTCAAAAAAGATAGTGATGAAGAAGATGAAGAAGATGACTATGCTAGAAGTAGTGAAGTATTATTCATGGCATTCACAAATGACAATGAATCTAAAGGATAAGAAGAAGGAAATGTGGATGAATTGTTGATTAGTGCTTTTGAAGAAAATTAAAAAATAAAAAGGAAGATCATTTCCCTCGAAACTGAAAAAAGAAGAATTAAAAAGGATAGAAGAAACCTTGAACAACAAACTAAAAGAAAAGTAAGAAATGTGTGAGAAACTAGAACTTGAAGTTGCCTCTCTAAAAAAGGAATTAAATCAAGTCAATAAAAGCTTGAAAATCTATCTAACTCTTGACATCATCCTTAATACTCAAAAACCTCAACATGACAAAATAGGTCTTGGCTTCAAAGGTGAATCATCAAGCTTAAAAGAGAATACTAATGAAGAGATTCCAAAAATCTATGTTGGTGTCCTTTGCAATTATCCAAAAAAGGAGAAGTTGTTTAATCCAGGAAAAATATCCCTTTACAACACTCCAAAGGATGAAAAGAAGTCTTCTCCTGAAAATAATTTTACATCAAGAAAAAACTACCCAAACATGTATGAAACTATCTTTCTTGGCCTTTGTTTCTATTGTAAGAATTTTGGTCACCAAGCTAAGCATTGCAAGGCTTATAAATATGATAGTTCAAGAAGATATAGGACCAATTATCAAAATAAGTTGGTTGATTCAAGGAAACAAGGTCAAATCAAGACCTATAATTCATTTGATCCTTTGTCAAAATATAGTCTAGAATGATCCAAATGTAATAATCTAGGTCATGAAGCGAAAATTTGTCCACTTATGCTAAAAGAGAAAGTTTGGAGAAGAAAGAAATCTACTACATATAAATGTGATCTAGCCTTATGTGCACAAAATAAAGAAAACAAGAGGTTTGTATATAGTATATTTTCTAAGCACATCACTGGTGACCAAAACAAGTTCATCTCACTAAACAATAAGGATAGAAATGTACCTTTTTGAAGTGGATCTACTAAAATTACAAGTATAGGTATGTTGGGTTGTGTTATATTCTTTCCACGACTAGCCATCCTAGTATATCGGGGAGTTAGAGGGGGGGCGGTTAGCCCCCCTCTACAGGGTCAGGGGCAGCGCCCCGAAGAAATTTTTTTGAGACCCTATATTAGGTGGGCGGACCTACCTATGGTTTTGTGCCTGGCTTTCGCACACGGTTTTGGGCACGATGGTTTTCGATGGTATTGGATGCTTCGACATGTATATATATGTATTGTAACATTGAAAGGAACATAATGAAAAATCAATCTGGTAGTCTCGGTTTTGGGATCCAGGGGAAAATCTCTGTGTATATTTATTTTATGTGTTATGCTCTCGCCTTTGTTTATTTATGTTTTAGAATTCTTATGCAGGTAATTTATGTATGGGGTTAAAACCTACAAGGTACAGGATCTCTCGTAAATGGAAAGAGCAAAGCACAAAATGCACTACTTGTTGAAGGACTCAAGCATAATCTTCAAAGCGTCAACAAAATTTGTGATCAAGGACATGATATTAGCTTCAATGCTAAGAATTGTAAGATAAGAAAGTCTTCGTAAGGAAAACTTGTGGGAAAAGGAGTAAGAACATTATACAATGTGTTAGAAATTAATTAACAGAGCAATGAAATACACAAAATATTGCAAAAACAAAAATACAGAATCACATAAAACAAGAGAGACACAGATATACGTGGTTCACCCAATTTCGGCTACATCCACGGAGAAACATCCAGTTATTCCTTTTATATTATCCAGTAAAATGAAGAGATACAACCTACAACACATCCGCTATAATTTCCTCTTCTCTCTCACAGAACATCCTCTCTATGTCTTGCTTAGAATAATCATACACAACCACAATACAATTTTCTCATACAAACCGAGGGTTGCCTTACGGGGAAAAGATCACTGAATTAGCATAAATTCTACTGTCAAATCATCTGCCTAATGAACGGCCCAAATTGACTACGAAACTAAAATATTTGTCAAGGAAAATTTTCATCTAATTTTAGCTTCGGGGGCACTTACCCCGAACCCCCGATAGGGGGGGCCCATAAAACCGTCGTCACCCTCCTGATGGCGATTAAACAGGCGGTGTTGTCACCCCATTAGGAACAGGGATCCAACGCGACTGAAACAAAAACCTTTGAACAATCAGGAAGATAATCAAGCTCCACACCCAACACAAATTATATTTCCTTAGTGATATTCAAGAATGAAATGCTACATAAGTCAAGAAGATGAAAGTTGGTTACGGCACAAATGATTAGGACATTTGAATTTTGATAATTTGGTGAAGATCAACAAATCACAAGCAGTAAGAGACATTCTTATAATTTCAAAACCTGAAAAAAAAAAAAAAAGAAGAAGAAGAAGAAGAGGTTGTTTGTGCTCTATTTCAACATGGCAAGAAGACAAGGACCAGTTTCAAGACCAAGGAATCCTCTACATCAAAGCCTTTAGATATCATTCACGCATATCTATGTGGACCTACTAGAACCCTAACTCTACAAGGAGAAAGGTACTTTATTCTATTTATAGATGATTATACTAGAATGATGTGGGTATTTTTCATAAGGTTTAAATCAGAAGCATTTGAATTTTTTAAGAATTTTAAAGCCCCTGTCGAAAATGAAAAAGAATAAAAAATGAAGTGTCTTAGAACAGATAGAGGTGGAGAATTTACTTCAAGAGAATTCAATGAATTCTGTGAAGCATATGGAATAAAAAGGGAACTTTTTGTTGCTAGAACTCCACAACAAAATGGAGTGGTTGAAAGAAAAAATAGATTTGTACAAGGGACTGCAAGAACAATGTTGCTTGCAGCTGATTTGCACCCTAAATTTTGGAGAGAAGCAGTTGGGGCAGCAGTATATACTATGAATAGAGCTCAACTTCGAATAAATAGTGACAAAACCCCATATGAATTATGGAAAGGAAGACCTGCTTCAGTAAAATATTTTAGAATATTTGGGAGCAAATGCTTTATGAAAATTAATGATGATTCTCCTGGAAAATTTGACTCTCGAGTTGATGAAGGAATATTTCTTAGGTATTCTACTAGAAGCAAAGCCTACAAATGCTACAACAACCAATTATGAAAAGTAGTTGAAAGCATTGATGTAAATATCGATGAATCCCTTCCTAAAAAGAAAGTCGAAATCAGTGAGGAAGATCTTGTTCTTGAAGAATTTGAAGATGATTCTACAAAAGAAGAAAAGGAGAAAGAAAGTCAAAAGGAATCTTCTCAAACTCCATCAAGAATGAAATTTGTTCAAAAGAATCATCCAGAAGAACAAATTATTGGTGATATAGATGATGGAATACAAACCTGAAAAAGGATGACAAATACACCAAAAAGGAGTGATGTTTCCCTACTATCTATGATAGAACCAGAGAATTTTTCCCAAGCTAGTAAGGATCCTCATTGGATTAAAGCAATGGAAGAAGAAATGTATCAAATCGAAAAAAATAAAACTTGTCAATTAGTACCTCGTCCAAAAGACAAGAATGTTATAGGAACCAAGTGGGTGTTCAGGAATAAGATGAATGAAGATGGACAAATCATTAGAAATAAAGCAATATTAGTATGCAAAGGATACTCACAAATTGAAGGAATTGACTTTGAATAAACCTTTTCCCCTGTAGCCCAATTGGAAGCTATAAGAATGTTCTTAGCATTTTCTTGTTCAAAATACTTCAAATTTTATCAAATTGACATGAAATCAACCTTTTTAAATGGTGAACTAAAGGAAGAAGTTTACATGGAACAACCAGAAGGATTCGATTTAGCTGAAGGAAAAGACTTAGATTGCAAATTAAGGAAGGCCTTGTATGTACTAAAACAATCTTTAAGAGCTTGGTACGCTAAACTTGACCATTATCTTCAACAACAAGGCTTCAAAAGAGGAGTAGTTGGAAGCAACCTTTACATGAAGATAGAGAAAAATGGCTTATTGATCACACTTGTGTACATTGATGACCTGATATTTGCCAACAATAGTGATGAGATGTGTCATGAATTTGCCCAAAATATGTCTATGATTGGTGAACTATCTTAATTCCTTGGACTTTAACTCAAACTAAAGTAAGGATGTTCATATCACAAACAAAATAACTTAGAGACATGCACAAATGGTTTGGGATGGAAGAATGTGCCATTGTGAGCACACCTATGACTACAAGTTGCAAGTTAAGTAAAGATGATGAATCACCTTCAATAGATGCTAATCTTTATATATCAATGATTGGAGCACTTCTATATTTGACAGCTTCATGACCAAACATTATGAAAGTAGTAGGAATGGTGGAAAGATTTCAATCAGCTCCAAAAGAATCCCATTTGATGACAGTAAAAATGATCCTCAGATATCTGAAAGGAACTCTTGATTTCGGACTATAGTATCCTAAGAGCACCACACTTACCTTAAAAACATATACTGATGCAGATTGGGTAGGAAGCGTAGATTATAGAAAAAGTACCAGTGGGAATGCATTATTCATGGGAGATTGTCTTGTATCTTGGCTTAGGAAAAATAAATCATCAATATCTCTTTCCACGGCTGAAGTTGAATACATAACTGTTGCAGATTGTTGTACACAAATCTTATGGATGACGAAAGCCTTGAAATATGTCAATATAAAAACCAATCAACCTATCACCATATACTGTGATAACAACAGCGTCGTCAACCTTTTAAAGAATCTAGTGATGCATTAAAAAACAAAACATATTCTAATCAAGTTCCATTTCATCCGAGAATAGGTTGGAGAACGGAATGTCAAAATGGAATATGTCAACACCAAAGAAAAAATTGTAGATGCCTTCACAAAACCTGTACCACAAGAAGCATTTGAATTTCTTCACCAAAAGATGGGGGTTATCTATCTTGCATCCCATTAGAAGTATAGTATTAAAAAAAATGGGAAAACAACATCACATGGGGAATAACATAACAAGGGAAGAAACATCATAAGGGGAGTAACATAACAAGGGAAGCATCTTGACAAGGGGAGAACTATATGAAGTCTCCATTGATGTCAAAGGGGGAGAGAATTCTAAAAGGAGTAGAATATTGCAAATAATGACAAAAGGGGAGAGAATTCTAAAAGGGGTAGAATATTGCAAATAATGACAAAGGGGGAGATTGTTGGACAAAGTTGTCATTGATGTCAATACAATGAAATCATTATTAAAGGTGATGACAATCCTGAGTATGAAGATGATCAAACTCTAGAATCCTAAGTGTTAACCCTAAGTAGATAACGAAACCCTAGACTCATGGAAACCCTAACTCTAAACCTAGCATTGTTGTTACCCTAATTCTAAATAAATTTATTTTTAAAAAAAACCTAAATTTCTAAACCCTAACCCTAATCCTATTCACATACTATAAACACCTCATAAATATTTTAATTTATTTCCATATAATAAAAACCTTAACAAATCAAATAAAATGCATTACAAATGACAAATTATGCATGCATAAAATGCATTAAAAATGACAAATTATGCATGCATTCGTAATGAAAAGCATTAAAACCATATAGTATTACCATCCATACATACCATACAAATAATACCATAGATTCTTACTTATGCTTTATTACAAACTACGCATTACACACATTCGTTGGGCATACATTACATGATTCGTTTGGCATACATTACACTCCCAAAGACACACATTAATTAAATTCATTGGGCATACATAATGTGTTTCCATATGCTCAAGTCAACTTAAATCTAACGGACATGTCTCCTCGAAAAATAATTTAAACCTTATGTCAGCTCCATGCAAAACCATGTGATGGTCCAGCTTGTATGCGAATATATCATTTGGTGAAAATGGGGTCTGATCACCACAGAGAAGATGCATAGAAGAGCACAGAAATATGGTGAAGTAGTGGTAGCTTCATCCTCTGATCAGTGCAGCATTGTGACTTCTTTACGGACCTTGGAAGATATTCTACTCGAACTTGTTAAGACTATACAATTTCTATAACATAGTACAACAATATACATAGACTTGTGGAGGACCTATGCTAAGGTGCAACCATAAATGTAAAGGATATCTGAAGGACTTGTTGCATACCTATGATAAAGTGTAGTGGACCTGATGAAGGTTATGGTGAAGAGTAGTAAAAGTGTTCATTGACAAATTTTGAAGCCTACATTGTGAAGCGCCTTGAACATATGGAACAAAGGTATTTAAAGACATTTTCATTATTGATTATTTGTGAAAAAGGATTGGAGTCTTGAAGGTAGGAGCCTTGGAACAATTTCTTTCAAGTAGGAGCTTGACATTTTTTATTAAAGGATTGGAGTCCTCAAGGATGGAGCCTTGAAACAATTTTTACAAGTTGGAGCTTGTCATCATTGTATTAAAGAATTGGTGTCCTCAACAATTTTATTAATAAGATTTTATTTCTTGTTCCTTATCTTTTGGTTGATAAATTGTGAAAAATCTTAACTGGTATTAATAACTATTGTAATAAATATTGGTTCACACCCCCCCCAACTCAGTGTTTCCAACAAGAGACACTTACCGAGTTTGAGAATCATATTGAGGTTTTGACCCGCGGTATACCAGACACAAGGATTAATGAGGTCCCCATTCGTCTGCAGAGATACACCAAAGGAGTGTCAGAGCACATCATTCATTTGCTCTACAAAGTTGCTTGGGTGATTGTATGTTATCGAGGGCATCATAAGGATTATTCGCCTAGGAGGCTTTTCAGCCATATTTTGTCTACATGTATTTTGATATTATAGGTCGTGTGGCCATATGTGTCTCAGACACAATTTTTTGTAAAACCAAACATTATATACAATTTTATATCTATGGATGTTTTCTACTTTTATTCTACTCTCTTGCACAATGTATGATTATGGTTTTTGTATTTACATATGTTGCAAATGTCTGTCCAATACATAATTAGCTAATGCATTTGTTAATGTATTAAGACTCCTAGAAACATGTTGATATTGGATGTAATCAAAATGTCGTTCTAAGAGGCAAACCCTTAAAAACATGCGTAATAAAGTTGGACTTTTGACTGAATAGATGTTTAAATGTTGTACTACAAGTTGTGAATGAATTCTGACAACTAAATGGCGAATTAAATGGAAAATAGCATCAGATGACAATTCAATCACTGCATTATAATCAACAATGTTATTAGTCGAGCGACCGATACAAATTCCTTGTAGACTCACTAACTTGTCATCGGGAGCATAGATTTCCCACGTTGCGGAAGAAAGGTTCCAAGTACTATGACTAGCACCATCAGCATAACCAACATATAGCTGAGGGAACACCGACATTTGCAAATCAAATGAAATTCAAGATGAGAAGAGGCGATAGAAAACTCTAGAAAACCACATTGTAAACACACTAGAAAACCTATACAATATGTACACAATGACTATGCAGAAGAAATCTTAAGCATAGTATTTTTTCAGGTACAACCCATTTCGGGGTTGTGCCAAGGGAATTCCATCAAATTCAACTAGTTCATAGGCCCCTTTTGCTAGTACATGTTTGATTATATACAGACCTAACCATAATGGTTTGAACTTCCCAGCTCCTAATTTGTTAGCTTCCTGGTCATATAAAAGGACTATGTCACCTTCAAAGAAGATGTGAGATTTAACATTCTGTCAAATTATGCTTTGACACATTTTTGTGAGCCTCATTGGCCATTGGGCATCGTTTCGGGTCTCATCTAAGAAATCTAGGTGCAACAAATGTTCTTCTTCTGTGAAAGTTGCGGGAAGAAGCTCAATGGCTAGTTTTAAAAATGGAATCTCACATTCGATCAAGAGAACTGCTTCTTGAACATACACCAATTGAAAGGGTGTGAATCCAATCGTTGTTTGGACAAATGTTTGGTATGCCCATAAAATAGAAAAAAGAACGATATGTGAATTCATCTTATGAATCCCTACCATGCGTTGGAGAATCTATTTCAATCCCTAATTAATGGCTTCTACTTGCTCATTAGCTTATGGGTAATAGGGAGTTGAACTATAATGTTGAAGGCCCAACTTGGCAGTACGTTCAGACATCATGTAATTTCAAAATTGTTTTCCATGGTCTGTAATGATGGCTTGGGGAACACCAAATCTAGCAATAACATGTTTGAAAAGGAACAATGTAACAATTTTATCGTTGTTGTCAAACATAGGCATCGATTCATCCCATTTAGTAAAATAATCTACAACAATGATAATGTAGCCATACCCCTTGGCCAAATGAGGGTTACATGTCATGAAGTCAATGCCCCATTTGGAGAAAGGTCCAACGATAATAACTAGAAGCATAGGAGCAGGTGGAGCATGGGATTTCCTATTATAAATCTGACATGTGTGAAATTTATAGACTACCAGAATACAATATCAAAACATGACCGAGCAAAAATAACTAGCATGTAAAGTATTTTGGGTGGTCATATAGCGAGACATGTGTTTGTTGCATGCTCCAGCAGGACATTCATTCAATGCTTTCTCTCCCCCCTCATGAGTAAGACAATGTTGAAAAATTGAATCAACACCACGACGGTAAAGAGTGTTGCTAATTATAATATATTGATGAGTCTGATATCATATTCAACACGGATCAAAATGAGTAGTATCAAACCAGAAAGTTTGGGTTTGGAGATAGATGATGATATATGTAACACCCTCCTCCCACATCTACCCAAGAAACTAGCTAGCCAAGGTAAACATGCGACAAGAGGCCATTATGATATGATTTGACCTCCTAAGTCACATTAAGGAAGTGGAACCGATGGAAACACACCATACAAACATCGAACATCATTAATAGAACCCTCAGAGGACAAGTCAATCACTCATACAACCTATCCCTGGGTCCCACTATTGTTTTAAGTCTCTTGGTCCATAGTCGCTCTCGTGCTATGGGCAAGGGAGCGACCAAAAACCTAAAGTTGCTCTCACATGCCTGCCTTCCAATCATTGTGGACCAGAATTTCCAGTGTTGTGCCAACGACCCTAGGATTTAAGCGACTTTTTTCAAGCTCAGAGCCCATGTCACTGCCCAGAATTGATCCATCTCTTCAAATAAGTAAGATAACATGGAAATGATAGTACTAAATCAAATACTTGTTCAATACCTTGACTGGACCCCTACTAGCCATGACAGGCATTTCGTCAAACATATTGCAAATGTGTAATCTATAGGTGTAATTCACAGTTTTGAGCATAGTGGTTTCATATTTAGCTGAGAATCGCTAAGAACCATTGATACCTCAACGTATCAACTGCCATTCCATCCATTAGGTCATATATACATTGATCATTCAATTATAAGTAAAAACATGATGAGAGCCACACATGGTTGCTATCATAAAACATATACATAACCAGCATAATAGCAGCAGAAAATACTCATGAAAGTATAGTCATATAGACCACATAGAATCCATCAAAATGCTCATAGAAATACAAGGAGAAATAAAGATTAATCAATGATGCAAAATCCAAACCCGGGATGGGACTTCCATGTTCCACTCGGCCGTAGAATGGCTAAGCCAAATATCTCTTTAGTCATTCACCCCTATGCCATATTCTAAGCATGAATGTGGGATCTCATAGAACACATCAATCAAAACTCATCCAGGGCTTCTAGAGGCCATCCACCTCAGCCCATCAAACAATGATTCCACCTCATGATCGGACATCACCAAAACCATCACTAGATCGGTCTCCATCCTAGCCATACAGGGCTCCAGAGTGTTTGTTCCAACCAAGGTTCTAGGACTAGTAACTCAACCCACAGTTATCGCTAGGCTCCAGAGCATTTGTCCAACCAAGGCTCCAGGACTAGTAACTCAACCCACCTAGGGCTCCAAATTGTTTTTCCAACCAAGGCTATGGGACTAGTAACTCAACCCAAGATGTTACAAGACTCTAAAGTGTTTGTCCCACCAAGGCTACAGGAACTAATAACTCAACCCAAGCTAAGGAAACATGAGAACCAACCAAAAACACAACAAGGAAATAAACCCACAAACTCCATGGCTATCTAGGAAATGGCAAGGCTAAGCAATCTAGGAAATCCTCCATGCCAATGACAGATCATGACCCAAAATCCACATGCATATGCCATGCATGCCAAAACTAGTGAAGAAATCATACATGCAACTCATTACCTACAATAAAATATGATGTAGCTACTAATCATGATGCCTCCTTGCGCTTTCCTACTTTTCCTTTTCTTTCTTGCTCCAAGAATCCAAGTATGCCGCACCCTCCAAGAGTTCTCCAAGAAAACTCTAGGTGTCCAAGAGTATGAGAGAGAGAATAATGAGAGAGAGCTCCAACACTGAACTGACAAACAGTTACCAACTAATCCTCAGAAGCCTTTTTATCCATGAAGCCTCTATTTTCTTCATTTTCCATTATTTTCCTTCATTTTCCTACTCACGTGCAACTTGTGACCTTTCACCTCCTTTTTCTCCTAATTTCCATTATTTTCATAAATAAATGTGCCAAAAATGTCATTTTGCCTTTCCAAAGCCCTAGTCATTTCCTTTGCCAATTTCCTTATCCATAAACAACCAAATGAACACCACTTAGGATGTCTTGCCCAACATTCATCTTGGAATAAGTTTTCCATTAACCATGGTTATTATTTTTAATTTTTATTACATGGAATTTTCACCAGGGCTGTTACAGAACCCTCCCCCTTGGGGGACATCGTCCTCAGTGTTCAATCACATATATACCTCAGCAACCCGCTGAAGAATACATACTTCTTATGGAGATTTATAACACAGCTCGATGCAGTATTCACAATGAAAGATCTGCTCAAGAGAAAAACATGATGACAACATGAGAACATACCGCATAATGGAGCTTCATAACACAACTCATTACGATATTTACAATGATCATCCTGTTGAGTGCAAACTCATCTAACATCATAACATCATGATAACATAACCACGTGATAGCATAATAACATGACACCCATATTGCATACTGGAGATTTATAACATAGATCGTTACGGTATTTACATCCATACACAAGTGTACATATAGCAACATCATCAAAATATAGATACCAAAACATATGCCAAATCATATACGAAAGCATATATCAAAACATATACTAAACACCATGTCTAAGAATATATTAAAACATCATATAGCATATATCAAACCATCATAAAGCATATATCAACCACCATAAAGCAAATACCAAACCATCATAAGCAAATACCAAACCACCATATCAAGTTGCTTTGCCTCAACCGCAAACAATGAAGGACACATGGTCTGCATCTAATTCGACATCTCCCATATAGCTTCATCAAGACCAAATTGCTTCCATTGAACTTTAAATTGCTTTATTGCTTGGTTCCGGAGCATGAGCACCTTTTTCTGCAATATACACTGAGGCTCTGGCTAGAATTCTCCATCTGATTCCACCTGAATATAGACCAGTCAATTACATGATCAACATATTTAACATACTTCTTAGCAATGAGACATGTAAAACATCATGTACTTTCATTGTTGGAAGTATTACAAGTCGAAAGGCTACTAGCCCAATCCTCTCAACGATACTGAAGGGTCCACAAAACCATGGTGTCAGTACACATGTTCCCCAACCTAGAACTCCTTGAACAACATGTTCCTATCTGCATAATTCTTTTGTCTATTATGTGCTACCTTTAGATTCTTCTTGATTACTTGCATTTCATGTTCCATGTCTGCCAAAATATCTGGTCCAATCAATACCCTGCTAACCGAATCACTCCAACTGATAGGAGTGTTACAACTTCACCCATATAATGCCTCAAAAGGACTCATCCTCAATTACTCCCGATAATTGTTGTTGTATGTGAACACTACCAAGGGGAGATACTCTTCCCACGTCCATTGTTGATGCATCACATACATCTTCAACATGTCCTCTAATATCTTGTTGACCCTGTTTGTCTGTCCATCTTTCTACGGATGATAAGTTGTGATGAAGGCCAAGTCTGTGTCCAAACCCACAAATAACTCCTTCCAAAACTTGGAAGCGAACTTTTCATCCATGTCTGATACAATCTTGTTTGGAACACTGTGTAGTCTAACCACATCTCTGATGAATACCTGTGCCACATCACTAGCTGAGAACATAGACTTCATCGGAATGAAGTGTGCAACCTTTGTCAACATGTCCACAATGACCATGATGGAATCATGTTGCTTCACTATCTTTGGAAACCCTATGATGAAGTCCATGGAAATGACCTCCCATTTCCATTCTGGAATCGCGATCAGCTATAGCAGTCCACCTGTATGTTTACACTCTGCTTTCACTCGCTGACAATCAAAACATCTAGCCACAAACTTTGCTACATTCTTCTTCAAGTTTGACCAATAGTAATATCTCTTCACTGTTTTCAGTGTCTTCTGGTAACCTAGGTGACCTGAATACGATTTCATATGAAACTCCCTCAAGATCACCTTCTTGAGATCACTGCCATCTGGCACATGTATCATGTCTCGAAACCTGACCAGTCTATCTATTGTAAGACAATAGTCCAAGTCCTGTGCACCTGCACCTGTATCTGTACCACTACCTGTACCTATACCATCACTTGTACATGTACCTGTACTTGTACCTATACTTTGTTGCATCCTGTGCATAATCTCCATAGATCTTGTGCTGTAAATCTACACCATAAGAGCTCATAGTTGCTAAGTGATTCACCTGTACCTGCCTGCTAAGAGAATCTACCGCTTTGTTCTCCTTTCCTTTGATGTATATGATCTCAAAGTCAAACTTGTCAATCGTGGCCACCACCAAGCTTGCCTACCGTTCAAATTTGGTTGTTCAAATATATATCTTAATCCAATGTGATCACTCATCAATGTGAACCTCCTGCCTAGAAGATAGTGTCTCCACATCTTCAGTGCATGTATAATTGTTTACAACTCAAGATCATGCATGGGATAGTTCTACTCATGCTCATTCAATTTCCACAACTCATAGCATACTACCTGCCCATCTTGCATAAGGACTCCACCATGTCCTCTCTTGCGCGTAATCTGTGCACACAACAAACTCTTTGTCTGGGTTTGCAATCTTCAACACTAGTGCATGCATTAACAACTACTTGAGTTGCTCAAAACTAGCCTCACATTCCTCTGTCCATTCAAACTTCTTACCTTTTCTTTGCAAAGATGTGATATGATAAGAAATCTACGAGAATTTCTTGATGAACCTCCTGTAGTAACCTGCCAAACCCATGAAGGACATCACTTCATCCAAATTCTTAGGAGCTACCCACTCCATGATGGCTCTTATATTTTCCGGATCTACGACAATGCCTTCCTTGGAGACGACATGCCCCAAGTAATGTACCTTAGTCTAAAAGAAACTACATTTTCTAAGCTTAGCATACAACTGATGCTCTCTCAACAATTTCAACATTGTTGCTAGATGCTCGGCATGCTCTTTTTCATTTTTAGAATATACCAGTATATCATCAATGAACACAATAACAAACTTATCCAAATATGGACGCAATACATTATTCATCAAGCACACGAATATAGCTAGAGCATTAGTAAAGCCAAATGGAACAACAACAAACTCATAATTCCCATACTTGATTTTGAATGTAGTCTTATAAATGTCCTCTTCCTTGATGCGTACCTGATGGTATCCAGATCTCAGATCAATCTTTGAGAACATTGTTGCCCCCTTCAGTTGATCGAACAAGTCATAAATCCTCAGCAAAGGGTACATGTTCTTGATAGTCACTTTGTTCAACTACCTGTAATCAATTCATAATCTGATAGTACCATCTTTCTGCCTAACAAACAAGACCAGTGTGCCCCACAGTGATACACTTGGCCTAATGTATCCCTTGTCCAGCATTTCCTTCAGGTGCATTTTTAACTCAACCAACTCAGGTGTGCTCATCCTGTAAGGTGCTTTTGATGTTGGAACTTCCCATGGCACTAACTCAATAGAAAATTCTACTTCCTTGTGAGGTGGCAACTCTATAATGTCCTTTGGAAACACATCCCTAAACTGTTGTAAAACCGGGTATTTGTTCAACACACATGCATTCTCGACCTCCTTACCTTTATCACTAGAAATGTGCACTGTAAATAGCTTGCACCCTTTCTTATGGCTACGCTTTTCTTGCATAGATGTCACCATCCTAACTGATGTGGCCTTCTTCTTACCTTGTAAGACTCTTGGTTCTCCATTATCATCAACACACTCAATAGATTTGTCATAGAAGTCTACCTTGGTTCTATGAAGATACAACCAATCCATGCCCAACAACATATTGTATGATCCCAATGGTAATACATTTAAATGTGTTGTTGTAGGCATACCATTCAAATCAAATGCACAAGCTCTTACCCAATGATGAACTCGCTTCTTCGTACTTGTATCCAACTGCACTAACCAAGATTCTACATGCAATTCCTTACTCAAACCACACTTATCCACCAAGTCAAGACTAACATAGCTATAATTAGATCCAAGGTCAATCAAAATAGAAATAACTTGATCACAAATCTTACCATCCATCTCAATGATAGATGCCTGATGTTCTGCCTATCAGTTGTCCATTGCTACATAGATACGCAGAAACTCTGACCGACATCCCCAACAATTTATGCCTCTTGCGCACTGTATATCTTAGGTCTACCACTCTGATATTGTGGACAATCTCTCCTATGATGATCCCCTCCACAAGTCCAACATCGCACAGGTTCCTTACTCTACTCCTTAGGCCAATGTCCCTGCCCTTTCTCTGATGCATTGAACCGCTTAGGTGGTGCAACATTCTCCTTGTTACTCGAATCTTGTGGTCTTGCTCACTTCTTGTCCCATTTTCCTTTGTTCTTTGCATTACCTCTCCATTCTAGCTTATTCTCAATTCTTCACTTTGTTTGTTCATAGAAATGCTTTAGCTTTTGAATGGCCTCCTCCAAAGATCTAGGCTCATTGAACTCAATCATGTCTTTAAATGCAACCAGTAACCCACTAATGAACCTCTGAATCTTGGCCTTCTCCTCTGTGAGGTAAGGCACATATCTCAATAACTCCAAGAACTTACTAGTGTACTCGTCATATGTCATGGAACCCATCTTTAGTTCATAAAATTATTTTTCCCTGTCATCAAAGTACCTTTCTGACAAGTATTTCTTCTTAAATAGTTGCTCAAACTCACTCCAAGACAAATCTTCCTCATGAATACACCTGAAATTCTTCACATCTTCCCACCAAATGTTTGCTTTACCTTTGAGACTGAAGGTAGTTACTCTAGCTTTCATGTTCTCTGAATAATCATGCAACCTGAAGAACTTCCTCATGCCAAGCAACCATGCCTTTGCATCCTATGGTTTCTTCATTTCCCCATCAAAAGTAGGTGGCTTCGCTTTCTTAAATTCATCTGGAAAGTATCCCATATCACTCCTCTTGTAAGGATGATACCGATGACAATCATAGTGCCTATCTGAATCAGAACTAGAATCATACTTGTGTCTATCCCTTCTCCTCTCCGGAGTGTCCAACAATCTGCCATCTCGAATTGTGTCCTCTCTATCTAATCAGTGACTGCCATGCGATCTACTGCCATATGTTCCATTATTTTTTTCCTCCTTCTCATGACTGATCCGAAGCGGCCCTTGTCATTGCAAATCTGATAAGATATGAAGTATGACTGCATTTACTTCTTTCTCGTGACTATATGAGTATGTCATTATCTGCCTTACAACTCCTTATCTCTTCCTTTAAGCTCCTCAATATAACTACCAAATCAGAGGAGTTCCCAACACGATACTTATCTTCGGATTCATAGGGAGAGTCTTTGTAGTAAACCATATTGCTATCCATTTGATGTTTCTTCCTGTAAGGTATATCATGTTAGCTAAACCAAATCACAATAAACCAACTTACCTTAGTATAGCTCGGGGAGGATACCTTGTCTGCAAGATCAACAGATCAACATGATACATGTATAACATAATCATAACAATATATAAAAATAGTACATAAGCATATAACCATGCAACTGTCATTCTAGCTAGGGTCCAATCATCAATGCATGACCTTAACACAACACACACTACAACCTCATGCATGACAACATCCACTACATCACAGTACACTTGACCACATGCAAACATGAAAATGCATAAACATTACATAACCATACATACCATGACCTTATGCATGATGACATAAACCGTACCATTGTATGTGGACCATGCACAACCACAATGTAGACAATACACCAACCTACATGTGGATAGCACTCAAGCACGAGTACATGCCATTCCCACACATAATGCATATAATCAAAGCATAAATGAACAACACTCGTATGTAGCATCATGTAACCCAATACACAAGAATGATACATATGACCAAACATACAAGAATGTAACCAAGCAACCACATGATACATGTAAGCGATATATAACAACACATAACCAGTCATATACTCACAACGATGCATCCCACAAAAGCACGCTAAGTTCCACATGATGACATCACCACAACAATGATCAACATCATGCAATTTTAACAACATATGGAATGCAAGTGTGAGAGACACATACAACTGACATGCATGCATGACCAACACATAGCCCATCTAGTCTGAAGGGTGAACCATGCTCTGATACCACTCTGTAACACCCTCCTCCCACATCTACCTAAGCAATCGGCCAGCCAGGGTAAATATGTGACGAGAGGCCACTATGATATGATTCAACCTCCTAAGTCACATTAAGGAAGTGGAACCAACGAAAACACACCATATAGACATCCAACATCATCAACAGAACCCTCAGAGGACAAGTCAGCCACTCAAACATCCTGTGATTAGGTCCCACTGTTGTTTTAGGTCTCTTGGATCATAACCGCTCTTATGCCATGGGAAAGGGAGCGACCAACAACCTAAAGTTTCTCTCACAAGCGTGCCTGCCAGCGATTATGGACCAGAATTGCTAGTGTTGTGCCAGCGACCCCGAGATTTAAGCCACTTTTTTCAGGCTCAGAGCCCAGGTCACTGCCCAGAATTGATCCATCTCTTCAAATCAGTAAGATAACATGGAAATGATAGTACTAAAGCAAATACTTGTTCAAGACCTTGACTAGACCCCTACTAGCCATGACAGGCATTTCGTTAAACATATTGCAAATGTGTAATATACAAGTGTAATTCACAATTCTAAGCATAGGGGTCTCATACTTAGCTGAGAATCGTTAAGAACCATTGATGCCTCAATGCATCAACTTCTATTCCATCCATTAGGTCATAGATACATTGATCATTCAATTATAAGTAAAAACATGATGAGAGCCACACATGGTTGCTGTCATAAAACACATACATAACCAACATAATAGCAACAAAAAATACTCATGAAAGTACAGTCATATAGACCACATATAATCCATCAAAATGCTCATAGAAATACAAGGAGAAATAACCATTCATTAATGATGCAAAATCCAAACCCGATATGGGACTTCCATGTTCCACCCGACCATAGAATGGCTTAGCCAAATCTCTCTTCAGTCATTCAACTTTGTGCCATATTCGAAGCATGAATGTGGGATCTCATAGAACACATCAATCAAAACTCATATAGGGTTTCTAGAGGCCATCCACCTTAACCTGTCAAATAATGATTCCATCTCACGGTTGGACATCACCAAAACCATCACCAGATCGGTCTCCATCCTAGCCATTTAGGGGTCCAGAGTGTTTGTTCCAACCAAGGCTCCGGGACTAGTAACTCAACCCACAATTGTCATCGGGCTCCAGAGAGTTTGTCAAACCAAGGCTCCGGGACAAGTAACTCAACCTATCAAGGGCTCCAGAGCGTTTGTCCAACCAAGGCTATGGGACTAGTAACTCAACCCAAGTTGTTACAAGGCTCCAAAGCATTTGTCCAACCAAGGCTACGGGAACTAGTAACTCAACCCAAGCTAAGGAAACATGAGAACCAACCAAAAACACAACAAGGAAATAAACCCACAAACTCCATGGCTATCTAGGAAATGGAAAGGCTAGGAAATCCATTGTTAATCCAGGCAATCCTCCATCCCAATGACAGATCGTGACCAAAAATCCACATGCATATGTCATGCATACCAAAAGTAGTGAAGAAATCATACATGCAACTCGGTACCTGCAAGAAAATATGATGTAGCTGCTGATCCTGATGCCTCCTTGCGCTTTCCTACTTTTCCTTTGCTTTCTTTCTCCAAGAATCCAAGTATGCCACACCTTCCAGGAGTGCTCCAAGAAAACGCTAAGTGTCCAAGAGTATGAGAGAGAGCATAAACATTGAACTGACAAAAGCTTACCAACTAATCCACAGAAACCTTTTTATGGATGAAGCCTCTATTTTTTTTCATTTTCCATTATTTTCCTTCATTTTCCTCCTCACATGCAACTTGTGACCTTTCACCTTATTTTTCTCCTAATTTCCATTATTTTCATAAATAAATGTGCCAAGAATTCCATTTTACCTTTCCAAAGCCTTAGCCATTTCCTTTGTCAATTTTCTTAGCGATAAACAACCAAATGAATACCCCCTAGGGTATCTTGCCCAACATTCAACTTAAAATAAGTGTCCCATCTACCATGGTTATTGTATTTAACTTTTATCACATGGAATTTTCACTAGGGCTGTTACAATATCTCCATACTAGGGATCAAAAGAATCAATCAAAAACAACATTTCATATGGAATAGAATCATCAGCTATTGATTCTAACTGAGAGGAGGGAAGGTCGCAAATCAGTTTAGTGAAGACTAAAGATTTCTTAGAGTTGGATTTGATGAATTCCAAATCACACTCTTAGAGAATAACTATCCACTTCGAGTACTTATCCCCAGTCATTGATGTGACAGAATGTAAGTCATCAAGTTGTATTCAGAAATTACAGTAGTCTTCCGAAGCAGGATATAGTGGTTAAATCTCTAGATAACTTGCACAACTACCAAAGATAACTTTTTGACGTGTGAATACTTGGCTTTAGTCTTAGTCAAGTTTCGTCTCAAGTAATATATAGGGTGTCTGTCTCCTATGTCATATTCTTGTACTAGAACCATAGTGATTGTGCTAAATACCACAACTAAGTAGAGGAAATAGTCTTGTTGATAATCAGGGGGATATAACAAAGATGTGTGAGCTAACACATCTTTCAAAGCATCAAAATATTTTTGAGCAGTGTGATCCTAATGAAAGGGAACCCATTTTTTCAGTAAGTGAGTAAATCCTTTTTTAAGTTTTGCGTAGTTAGGAACGAATCTACGTAGACAGTTAACCTTCCCTTGAAGACATTATAATTGAACGAGTGAAGAGGGATCAGGAAAATCAATGGTTATTTGGACTTTCATAAGATTGATGCAGATCTCGTTATCAGACACTACGAATCCTAGAAGTCAACCAAGTTGGACACAAAACACACATTTGTGCGGATTTAAACTAATGTTATAATGTTGACAACGTAGGAATATTTCTCTGTGATGCTTTGGATGATATTTAAGATGTTAACATAGTTACCAATCAAATGAGAAAATGAACTAGTACCCGTTTTTTGAAGTAGAAAAGAATCACCCGATATTGAAAAGTGGTGATGCAGAATACACATTTTTCTTACCATATTTTTGGCACTTCAAATTTTCTTATGTATCAGGTATGAACATTTTTTTAAAACGTTAGTGATTTTCATCTTGATTTTGAAAAGTGTTGATGTAGCATCAACACATTTTTTTAAAGAATTTACTTTTGACAATTTAAATTTTTTTATGTATCAAGTATGAACACTTTTTTAAAATGTTAGTGATTTTCATCTTGATTTTGAAAAATGTTGATGCAACATCAACCCTTTTTGTTTAGAGGACTTATTTTTTACACTTTAAATTTTCTAATGTATTAAGTGTGGACATTTTTTTATATGTTTGTGATTTTCATGTTGGTATAAAAAAAAAAAAAACATGACAAAAAAAAACTCAAATAATAAAAAAACATATAAAAAAACAAAAAAGACACCCATAAAAATGTTTAAAAAAAAAAAAACAAAATTAAATAGTAAAACAAATATATATGTAAAAAAAAAGGAAAATTTTCAAAAAAACACATAATTTAAAGAAAAAATTTGAAAATTAAACCAAAAATCACATCTATAAAGATTTTTTTAAGTTAAAAAAGAAATAATAAAAAATAAAAAAATAAAAATAAAAAATAAAAATACAACGCCCTATATATATATATATATTAAAAAAACTAAAAAAATCATAAAAATTTAAAAATTAAAACAAAAAAAAAAAAAAAAAAATTGTAAAAATTAAAAATACAAAAAAGTTAAAATAAAATTAAAAAAATAAAAATATTTAAATTAAAAAACAATTTTTTTTAATAAAAACCAAACAATCAAAAAAAATAAAAATCGGCCATGGGCGGGTTGGCTGCGAACGCGAGCGAGGAGGGGGCGCTGCACGGGAATCAGCTTGCCAGCCCCTGGGTAGGGATGGCTGTGAGCGCGGGTGGGGAGGCGGGCTGCACGCATCCGCCTCCCCGCGAGGAATTTTCTATTTTTTTTAATTGTTTTATCTTGATTTTCTTTTTCAAATTTTTATTTTTATTTTATTTTTTAACTGTTTTGTTTTGATTTTTTTTTTTAATTAATTTAATTTTTTAGTTATGTTTTTTTTTTTTTTTTAATGTTAATTTTTTTATTATTTTAGTTTATTTTATTATTATTTTTTGGTTAAATTATGTCTAATTTTGTTTTGTTTTTTTAATTATTCTGAGATATTTTTTTTATTTTTTTATTTTAATTTTTCGTCTATTTTTATATTTATAAGTTTATTTTATTTTATTTTTTACATTTTTAATAGTTTTTTTTTTAAGTTGATTTTTTTGTCATGTTTTTTAATTTTTTTTATACTTTATTTCTTGTTATTATTTTTAAAAAACTATATATATATATATATATATATATATATATATATATTGGTGTCTTTTGTATTATTTTTTGTGTTTTTTATTGTATTTTGTTTCAATATTTGAATTTTTTTTTTGTGTTATATTTATGTGTTTTTTTTAATTAATATTAAAAATTTTGTTTTTTTTTTTGTATTTTTTTTTTTTTACTTTTTTCTTTTTTTCTTCTCTTTTGTTTTGTTTTGTTTTGTTTTGTAATTTTCATTTTCATTTCTTTATACATTTTTTTATTTTTATTTTTTTATTTTTTTATTTTTTTTAGGGTCCGTATCGATGCTCGTCTAGCAACCCGATCCCACTATGGGCAATTTGATAGATGGTTTTAAAAATTTTGTTATAATGAATCGAGTCTGCCCCCACATTGTATCAATTTCATGGTTGGTCTTTAAGTTTTCATTACAACGGGTCAAGTTCACTTACACTTCATGTCAATTTGATGGTTGATTTTTAAATTTTTTTTGCAATGTATCGAATTATCTTAGGCTAAGATTTTAAAATCACTATATATTTAGCATTTAAAGAATGAATTACTCTTGGGTGTTTATTTTTTAAGTTTTTTGTTATGAAATTTTTCCATAATGTCATACTTGAAATATTTTGAAAACTTGAGATTTTTTTGTAGTCATAATCTTTGTTCGTTATTGCATGGTTGAAAAATTGTCAAGATTTTAATGTTTTTCTAAGTCATGATATTTTATCTGTAATGCTATAGTTGAAAACAATTACAATTTCAGGGTTTTTTAGAGTCAAGATATTTTATCTTTAATAACATGGATGGAAATTGTTGGAATTATCAAGATTTGAAATATGATATTTTATCTTTAACATCATGTCCGAGAATTGTTGAAATTTTACAGTTTTTCAAACTTCGGATGTTTTATCTTTAATTCCATTGCTAAAAAATGTCAAAATTGTAACCCGATTTTATTTCTTATTCCAGATTCAACACTTATTTTTTTAAGGGTGTCTTTTTCATCCATTTTGCAAAAAAAAAATGGTTTTTACTCCCATTTACAAAAATGTTGAAAATTTACCCTAAAAAAGCATCGTTCTGGAATACACAATTTTCATTTTTGGGTTGTTTTTTCATGTTTTTTGGGGGTTTTTGGGCTAGAGTACCTGTTTTGAGGCAAGAGTTCCCGTTTGATCAGTAACTATGTTTGTTTAGAATGGGCAGGAAAATCATCCAAATAGGGTTGCACTATATGCTTGATATCATGGAAAGCATAGTTCATTTCCCTTTGGAAGGTTTGTTAGCATTCTTCAGACCAAAAGGAAGTTTGCAGTAGGAAAACGTACCCCACAGACAAATGAAGGCAATATTATGTTGCTCTGGTAGCAGAATGTTGATATGATTGTAACCAAAGAAGCCATCCATAAATGAAAAAATTTCGCTTCTGGCATAATCGTCAATGATTTGGTCGATAAAAGGGGTCAGGTAGTTGTCTTTGGGACAAGCTCGATTGATATCCCTATAATCAATGCATACCTTGATCGTACCATGTTTCTTCATAACAGGAACAATATTCGAAACCCAATTAGTTAAAGGAACATGATAGATAAAAGCGGCATGCAAAAGTTTTTCAATTTTTCCTTTTATGGTATCAACTTTCTTCGGATGAACCAAACGTAAACATTGTTGAACATGTTTATCATCTGGATAGGTTTTAATCTCGTGCACCATAATTTTTGGATATATGCCTGGCATCTCTTCATACGTTCAAACGAAAACATCATAGAATTATTGAAAAAGGTCCTTATAAATCTTAATCGCATCAGGAGAACGAGATGCGCCAATGTGGATATTTTCGACAACTCCATGTTTAATAGAAATATCGTGGGTATGGTCTCCTCAATATTTGTTAAATTCTTCTCGGAATTTACCTCGTGAATAGAGATAAAATCATGAAGTAACTAAGTAATGTTGGGTGAATAATGGTCTTCACGATTGTTCTCAAGAATTTCAGGCAATGAGGATCGACGATGATTATCATCCCATGGAGTTTTATCTAGCATCATGATCTCCATGATGCTTTCATCAGTGGAAAATATGTTGTCTAGGGGTTCAGAATGTGAACCTGAATCTTGGGAATGATCAACCCAATTTACTAGGCATCAGTATCAAGATTCGCCAAAGAGGCTGAGTAAATGGCTTAATATTTTAGCTCAATGGGACTGAATGGCATATGTTCGCCAAATGAGTTAATGTTAGAGCTATGAAGTACTACCCAAGGATCAGTTGGAATAGTAGAAGACAAAATCATATTGATTGAGGCATCTGGTTTGGGAGTGTCAAGAGGAGGTACCTTAAAATTTCCCATCAAGGATGAATATTTAAGTAATCCCATCCCAACATGTTGATAAGGTTGTAAAGATTCAACTACAAGTGGAATACTCCCTGTGATTTGGGAATTAGTGGTAAAAAAGGCAAGCTAATCTATGGCCACAATGACCCCCTAGTGAGGGAAATTAATAATCTTAAAATAGGTTGAGACCATGGTTTCCATGGCATAAACCCATGTTTTTCCCAACAGGAGGTTATAATCTAGAGGTCTATCAATGCCTTCGACCTTTATTGAGATTGTTTTGCTAGCTAATTCTACTTGTAATGAATTCAAGATCTCGTAAGTTTTAAATCCTCTCCCATCAAAAGCTTTGAGGGTTGATGGTGACTAATTAAGTTGTGGATAACTAATGGCTTTCCAATATGAAAGTGACATGATGTAAGTTGAGGAAGCTTCATCTACGATCGTGCAGTGGATAGTTTTACTTATAACAACAACTTGAATCATGAAAGCCACTTGGGGTGGAAGTTTAGGAGTATGGTTCTTGTGATTAAACAAAACAATATTCGAACTTGAAGGATATACTCCTCTAATCGCTGCTAGTAAATATTTATTTTGGGCAGGACAACTCTGCAACGCCTCAAGTGTTGACATAGCTGAAGGAGTCTGAGCTAAATTGATCTGAAAATGGAAGGTACTTGAAAAAGGGTGCAAGGTATCCATTTTCATTTATGTAAATGAGTGCAAAAATACTCCAAGTTTAAATCTGAAAATGTGAGAACTTCTTATTTGTAATACAGAGACAGACTGTAGGGGCATTTACTAGATATGTCACCTCTAAAGAGAGGATGAGATCCAAAAGCTACCCGGCCCTCTATAGACTCTGCATAAAGAAATAATAGAAGTAAACACTCAGATTTAATTAAAAAAGCCTTGCTTGAACTTGACGTTATGCGAAATTTTAGCTTAAAAGAGGTGTATGTCTTTTCTTCTGTTTATGTGTTTTAAGTTTATTTATTTTTGCTGAAACTTAACATATATATCAGCAAGATAATTCAGCCATAGAATATCAAAACACAACAGCAATATAATATAGGAGTTCACCCCAACTCTTGGGCTACATCTCCTTTGAGCTTCATCAACATGACTAGACTCTTTGGGATTAAGGTAATTAAATTCTTTTACAAGCTCCACACTTAACCACAATGAATACAAAAATGATTCAAAAGGTTGAGAATACCATTTTAAATCCCTTTAATGGTTGTCCAATTCCTACAAACAGCTTAAGGCTTCCATGGACACACATCCTTCTGTCGGTGCACTAAGCTTCTCTGAGCTTCTAAATGGCACAAACTCCCTCATATTCCTATTTTTGTCACTGAAACCACTACTTCTATATCCAATAATGATCAGACACCAAATACCAACTGATTAATTGCTTACATCAAGCACAGCATCCCCAAAAATGGCTCTCCTCCACGGTTTGCCCAGGGCTGCCCACAACTTCACATCAACTTCTCGAGCTGTAGAAGTACTCAAAATGATCTGAAACCACTTCCATTGGTTCCAAAATGACTGAAATAGTCAATATAGAGTTTTTTTTCATCAGAAATGGCCTCCGGCTACTCCGGTTTCGCCTACACACACTGTTGGCACCCCCTGGCACTAGGGTTAAGGAAAACTTCTCTGCTGAGTTTTCGACCTCTAAAAGTATTTAATACTTATTGAAACCTCTGTAAATGGATTCAAAATGATTTTTTCAGTCAAGAATGACCACTGGTTCACTGCAAATGTCCTCTAGCTCCCTTGGCTAGGCCCTGCACTGCTGTTGGCAAAATCGGCAAAAATGGCCTCTAGAACTTAAATGAAGCTTTTCAGCTTTCTAATGTTCTTAACAAGATCTGCAAACCATCTAAATAGTTTCAAAAGGTATGAAATAGCTAATAATGCTTGTTCATTTTCCGTAAACAGAGAAACACAGTCCAATACACAGCCTTCTCCTTCAAGGCCCTGATGGCTCCTTCATCTATTTCATAGCTTAAACCTCTAAAGATGACCTCTATTACACTTCAGACCTGCTCCATTGAGTCCAGAAGGTTGAAGAGACCCAAAATAAATAAATAAAAAATCGCTCAGAAAGGATCTCCCATGTGAAAGATATTAGCAAAATAGTCTTTTTCCCAATTCTAGGCAAAATTCCCACTAATTGTGGGCCAACTTTAGTTAACTGTCAGATAACACCACCTTTTTGGCAATCCCACCTGAATTGGCGGACTCTGCTCCAAACTAACTGCCACATAGCACGAAAATCGTGCGCATGTGTGCACAACCTTCGGGCGGTTAAGTTAAGTTTTAGTGCTGTGGATTTGGAGCCGGAACCGCCGGGTAAACTGGACCATATGACCACCGTAACCGTCGGAATTGGTTTAGCCACCGGGGTTTAGGTTCTGGTTCCGTGCTCCCGAGTCACATGGTGAGGGGCTGGCCCTTAAGGGTTGGCCCCTTTTTCCCCTAACTGCAACTTCATTAAGCCTTAAGTATGTGTCGCGCCCCATTGTGGTTAAGAACCAACATGTAGCCTGAGCAGTTAGGCATGTGCGCTTGCAACGGAGAGACCAGGGTTCAAATCTGCAGAGTTGCAAAAAATTTTCCGAACCAACCAAATGGAATATTCTAGGGAATATTCCTCAAAATATTCTTTTTAAACTTTTTCAAAATTCAAAAATGAAGGTCATTGGGCGATTTTTAAATCGGAATAACTTCTCCATATGGAGTCCATTTTTTGAACCATTCATGGCGCCGGAATTAGGAAGACGAGACCTACCTGGTCATTCAGGTTCCAACCCAATCTGAGCACTTTCAAATTTGCGCATTTTCCCTAGCTCAAACTTGAGCTCCTGATCACACCTCCCAAATGAGAGGCTTTTGGTCCCCAAAAGCTTACTGAAATGTTGAACTGAACTGTAGCACAGACAATGAGAGAATGAATATCCTCTTCTCTTCATCCCTTCAAACATTTGCTTTGCATGGAAAATGACTTTGAATCAAAAATGGAAAGAAATTGACATTTCCCTTCCTAAATGCGCTTGTCCTCCTGTCCACAATTGTCTTTCTTGCACTCACACAGAAATTTTGTGGCGAGAAAATTACAGAATGAAACTGAACAACGCTGCCTTGATCAATGATCTAAGGTGGCTCAAAACAAACAAGATATTACAGCATAGAATACATGCATACATCCGAAGTTTACATATCTATAAAAGGAGTACGTCTTACTGTGTCAAGAAGTCCATCCACTTCTCACCAAGCCACTTCCATGACGACTTTTGCTGTTGCAACTTTTCCTCATGTGAAACTTCCCTTTCCACATCAATAATGGAATCCGTGGTTCCACCTTTGCCAATCTTCTTGTCCTCTTACTGCATGTGTGTGGAATGACGAGTTGGATGTAAAGTCCAACAATGAGAGACAGCATGTCCCTTCTTTTGGCAAAAAGTGCAAATCTTATGCACCTTCTTTGAAGGTAGTCTTTGCTTCATCTGTTTCCTATGTGCTTTCTTCCTCATCCAGCATCTCGAAACATGATGGTTAGATTGACCACAATATGTACAAGAAATATTTCTTCCATTAAAGCATGTAAAATTTTCATACCTTGCAGAAACACAATCAAATTGATCATGAGAACATGTATACCTCTTGTGCTACTTTTCATGTTCATTCTTTTTGCCTCCATGAGGAGATGAACTAGTAGAGGCTCTAGTTTTCAATTGCAGACTAACATCATCGTTCTTGTCTTGAAAACTGCCTAAAATTGCATGCTTTCCATAAGCTACATGTCTACCATATTCTTGCTGCAACAAAGGTTTAAAGCAATGAAAATCATCTTTGAAACAAATTTGACATATTTTCCTCATGGAACTTGGAACAAAAGTTCTCTTTGAATTAGCCTCACATGCGTTCATGGCTTTTGAGTCTTCGCCATTAGATTTCACATAACCAAGTCCAAGATTCTTGGGTCGGTCCTCAACAAAAAGGGGTTCAATCATGCCTTGTGCATGCTTTCCTAATCCTTTTCCTTCATAACCCATCTAAATCATTAACTTGGATCCTACTTCCCTTTATGCTTTTCGAAAGATCCAACACATCTTTCTAAAGAGGAAATTGAAGACAAATCAGAATGGATTACCTCTTTCTCACGCATGTTCTTGGTCAAAGCCTCTTGGTCTTGATGAAGCTGCAAATCCATATCATGCAATCTTTGAATAATTTCCTCCTTCTCCTGCTTCATGGCCAACAATTTATCACGAAGCTCCGTGTTTTCTCTTCTATCCTCAAACAGGATTTGCACCATATTCTTCAATATAAGGAATTCACGCTCCATATCCTCATCGAAGAACCTTTTGAAGGACGAAACTTCACTTGTAGAAGTTGTCATTATGATGTCAATGAACAAATTAACTTCAACAATGTTCTTAAATCTTTTCAAAACAAATGACAAAGCTTTTTCACCCAAATGTCTTTACAACCATCACATATTCAAGCAACCAATAGCAAACCAACTCAAGTGAAAATCTTGGAGTGGTTTTGAGGTCCTTTGGGGTAAGGAAAATATCTTCTATTCCTTTTTTTCTTCTCCAAGACTTAGCTAATCAGTAGTTATCCCCAAACTTCAGCAAACTCAAACAACATGCAGTTTGAAAAATAGTAAAGCAGTCAATCTTCTACACTGCTTTAAACACCTTTCAAGCTATACAATCAAGCTATTGTGATGTCAATCAAGCAAACCAAGTGCTCTGATACCAACCTAATCTGAAAATGGAAGGTACTTGAAAAAGGGTGCAAGGTATCCATTTTCATTTATGTAAATGAGTGCAAAAATACTCCAAGTTTAAATCTAAAAATGTGAGAACTTCTTATTTCTAATACAGAGATAGACTATAGGGGCATTTACTGGATATGTCACCTCTAAAGAGAGGATGAGATCCAGAAGCTACCTGGCCCTCTACAGACTCTGCCTAAAGAAATAATAGAAGTAAACACTCAGATTTAATTAAAAAACCTTGCTTGAACTTGACATTATGCGGAATTTTAGCTTGAAAGAGGTGTATGTCTTTTCTTCTGTTTATGTGTTTTAAGTTTATTTGTTTTTGCTAAAACTTAACATATATATCAGCAACATAATTCAGCCATAGAATATCAAAACACAACAGCAATATAATATAGGAGTTCACCCCAACTCTTGGGCTACATCTCCTTTGAGCTTCGTCAACATGACTAGACTCTTTGGGATTAAGGTAATTAAATTCTTTTACAAGCTCCACACTTAACCACAATGAATACAAAAATGATTCAAAGGGCTGAGAATACCATTTTAAATCCCTTTAATGGTTATCCAATTCCTACAAATAGTTTAAGGCTTCCATGGACACACATCCTTCTATCGGTGCACTAAGCTTCTCTGAGCTTCTAAATGGCACAAACTCCCTCAGATTCCTGTTTCTGTCACTGAAACCACTACTGTTGTATCCAATAATGATCAGACACCAAATACCAACTGATTAATTGCTTACATCAAGCACAACATCCCCAAAAATGGCTCTCCTCCATGGTTTGCCCAGGGCTACCCACGACTTCACATCAACTTCTCGAGTTGTAGAAGTACTCAAAATGATATGAAACCACTTCCATTGGTTCCAAAATGATTGAAATAGTCAAGATAAAGTTTTTTTTCATCAGAAATGGCCTCCGGCTGCTCCAGTTTCGCCTACACACACTGTTGGCACCCCCTGGCACTAGGGTCAAGGAAAACTTCTCTATTGAGTGTTTGACCTCTAAAAGCATTTAATACTTACTGAAACCTATGTAAATGGATTTAGAATGATGTTTTTAGTTAAGAATGACCACTGGTTCGCTGCAAATGTCCTCTAGCTCCCCTGGCTAGGCCCTGCACTACTGCTGGCAAAATCAGCAAAAATGGCCTCTAGAACTTAAATGAAGCTTTTCAGCTTTCTAATGTTCTTAATAGGCTCTGCAAACCATCTAAACAAATTCAAAAGGTGTGAAATAGCTAAGGATTCCTATTCATTTACCTTAATAGAGAAACATAGTCCAATACACAGCGTTCTCCTTCAAGGCCCTAATGGCTCCTTCATCTTCTTCGTAGCTTAAACCTCTGAAGATGACCACTGTTAGACTTTAGACCTACTCCATTGAATCCAGAAGGTAGAAGAGACCAAAAATCAAACAAAAATTCGCCAACTTTAGTTAACTGCCAGATAACACCGCCTTTTTGGCAATCCCGCCTGAATTGGCGGACTTTGCTCCAAACTAACTGCCACATACCGCGGAAACCGCGCGCATGTGTGCACAACCTTCGGGCAGTTAAGTTAAGTTTTAGTGCTGCGGGTTTGGAGCTAGAACCGCCGGGTAAACTGGACCATATGACCACCGTAACCATCGGAGTTGGTTTAGCCACCGGGGTTTAGGTCCTAGTTTCGCGCTCTCGAGTCACATGGTGAGGGGCTGGCCCCATTTTCCCCAACCGCAACTTCATTAAGCCTTAAGTATGTGCCGTGCCCCATTGTGGTTAAGAACCAATGGGTAGCCTGAGTAATCAGGCATGTGCTCTCTTACAGCAGAGAGACCAGGGTTCAAATCCGTGGAGTTGCAAAAATTTTGCCGAACCAACCAAATGGAATATTTTGGAGAATATTCTAGAGAATATTCCTTAGAATATTTTTTTCTTTTCAAAATTCAAAAATGAAGGTCATTGGGCGATTTTTAAATCGGAATAACTTCTCCATACAGAGTCCATTTTTCGAACCATTCACGGCACTGGAATCAGGAAGACGAGACCTATCTGGTCGTTTAGGTTCCAACCCAATCTAAGCACTTTCAAATTTGAGCATTTACCCTAGCTCAGACTTGAGCTCCTAATCATAAATCTTCAACTACGTTGTAATTTTGTGTAGATATCGCTTGAGGATTGAATGTTGAATTATGAATCATCAATTAGGAGGCTTGATAGTCAATTTAGCAACCAGTTTCTCTATCTGGACAGGACTAGAGGCAGATTGAGTACAGCTAGAAGTTTAATCATTAGTGTTTTCGGGTTTCCATAGTCCTTATTCCTTGTGGCCACCGGGAAACCATTATTATTACTAATAGCAATTAAAATCATTACCTGGGAAGACAAATATGGATTTTGTGAAACCATATTTGTCTCCTGTTTTGGGAAAGGGTCTGTCAAAACAGCACGTGCAATGGACACAAATTTCAAAAATCTATTGATCTTTGCACGATGTGGACAGTACTTCGTGAAATGTTCATTATTACAGATAAGACATGGGTAACAAGGATTTCGCTTCTCGTCAAGAGATTGATTCTTTTGCTTTTCCCGTGGAGGGTTCTCTTGTTTATTCTTTCCTTTACCCTTTTTCTTACTTCCAGGTTGCTGAGATTTTCCCTTATTGGATTGAACAACATTTATCTTGGAATTACTCACAGAAGAAAAATTGGCAAGGTTTTGATTGGTCGAAGTGGGGGCATATTTCGAATTAGTTTGATTAAAATATTTACTCACTAATTGTTAACCGACAGAACCAACCATGCCATCAACTATGTGTGATACCTTCGAGGGAACAGGTGGAATAGTATGTCTAGGTCACGGAGCATTGGGTATCTTATCATAGAGCGTGCTAAATTGAGTGTAAATCAAATCTAGATATTGAGCATGAGAAATGACTTGATCTTCAGTAACAACTCCGCCTTTGGAAACATCTTTAGTTATAGATGGAAGCAAAGATTTGATAAACCATTCTGCCAATAACTGATCGGGAATGTAAGTTTTGACCAATCGACGTTGATGCCTCCACTCATGTATATGATCAGATATATGGGTGGAGTCATATTGTTTTAATGAGGTCAAAAGCTCAATTCCAGTTTCATAACAGATGGGAAATTGGAAATGGGTTAGAAACATAGTTTCCAAGGCATTGAAGTTGTTAAATGAAGCTCGTGGTAATTCAACATACCACTTAGCTATCATACCAATAATAGTTCTCTGGAAAATCCATAAATATATGGAATCATCATTTAAGGAGTTGGAGGAACACCATAAATGATAGGTCATAATGTGAGTGGATGAATCTTCCCCAGGATTTCTGTTAAATTTCAGAATGTCACTCAACAATTTGGTAGGAATAGCTAGCCACCAAGGAGAATGATAAATGGGATCATTCATTAGCCGGGATAAATTTGGTAACTCAAGTGTTGCAAAAAATGATAATTGTTTATTAAAGTCCGTCTGTGGAGGTTGAACTTGTGGATAAAGATTAATCTATGGTGGAGGGTATCCTAGGTGTTACCTTATGGGTTAAGCAACTGGTATTTGCATTCTAGGATAAGGAGGATTTTGATAACTAGGATAACCATAACTAGGTTGTCCAATTCCATGAAAACCTTGGTAAGGTTGGAACAACTAAGTTTGGATCTGTTGACCTTGATAAGGCATTTGTGGTATAGTAGCTTGACCAATAGGAATTTGAGGAATGCCTTGGAATGGTTTCCCAGATGGATTTTGCATCATCCTAATATTGGGTTGACTGGTTGGTATTTGTGCCATGCTATGCACAGGTTGGTTTACTTGCATCTGAGGTATAGATTAACGAAGATGGGGAGTTTGGATTGCACTTTAAAAAGGTTAGGTAGATGGGATTTGAGAAGTCCCAGATACCATTGGAGTAGTTTGTATTTGAGATACAACTTGAACAGGTTGACTCACTTGAGGTGTAACTTGGGCAGGTTGAGGTATGGATTGAACAGGTTGGCAAGTAGGAACCTAGGGTGTAGCTGAAACAGGTTGAGAAGTTGGTAAGACCAAACTAGGTTGAACGAGCAATGTAGGATGCCAAGGATTAGCAACCATTCTTGGAAATGGAGGACCCATAGGAAGAGAAATCGAATAGGATGGAGCACTAACTTGTAGCATTTTATCACTAGATGGGAACATTCCATAAACAGGTTTCCCGCCAACCGGAGGATAAGGAATGTATGGAGGGAACTATCCCCAGTAGGATGCTATTTAGGGTAAGATGAATAAGGTTGTTGTGGATATCCCAATCCACTCAGAAATGAACCATACGTTGCTCCAAAAGAGTTTGGGGTGCAACAAGTTGGATAGGTTGTGAGGCGCTCATCAAAGATGAAGCAGATGGTATTCTAGTTGAAGATGATAAAGGAGAAGTCCATGGACTAGTCAACGCACTAGAAAAGGTTCCAGACAATGACTGGTAGCTAGGTGGCACCAATGGACCACCATACAAATGAGTTTATGGCAAAGTTACAAACATAGAATTTGCTGCAAATTCAATTGATTCAATCATGATAGAAGACACAAGTTGAGATACCATCTTTGACTCAGTCATTGTTCAACTTCTCAAAGGAGTTTGTTGAGGGAAATTCAAAGGTGAATTAGAATGAGGAGTATGAGGTGAACTTGTGTTTGAGCACGACGGGTAAGAAAAGAATGAACTTGATAAAGAGGAGTCCCTCTTAAATGGATAGGAAATTGAGGTTGAGAGTCTTCTTTAGTAATGTCCTCAATACCTAAAAGATCAAGTGGAAGTTGTTCTCCGCTAGGATCGAAATATACAGGTTGTGGTTGAGACAAAGGCAGGGGAGGAGAAGAAGAAGTTCTTGAAGTAGTAGGTTCAATTATCTGAGTTTCTTTAGGTTGTATAAAATCAGGTTGTAAAGTATCTGAATCTGGAAATTTAGGTTCAATGACCTCAAGTTCTAATGTTTCAAGGGCTTTAGTTTCGACTGTGTGAGACTCACAAGTTTGTAAGGATGTAATTTCAGGTTTAGTACTTATGGGAAGTGACAATTTTGGTTGATTAACTTTAGATGTGGTTCCAGAAGGGGTATCTTCTGAAGTATCAGGTTCGGTAGTTTTCATTTCTTATTCTTACAAAGACCACGTTTTGCCTCTAGAGGTCAAGGAGGCAATATTTGCATTCCACGCGAACGACAGGGTTGTTGAGGGTGTTCTTCCATCATGAATTAATCAATTTTAGAAATTAGCAACACAAAATAAAATGAAACAGGGGTAACTAGGCAAAAGGGTTTACCAAGTAACTATGAACTGTAATATACTGTTTCCAGTACGTGCAAGAAATATTCAATTTTGTGTTCAATGTATCACAGTAAACAAGGCGGTCAACTTGGTCACCTATGGTAGGATAGAAACCTAATGGGGACTTCCAAAATATACTCGGAGGTACGTGGAAGCACAATCTGTGGTAGTGTTGTATAATGCATCTTGTATGATATGAAGTATTCCATTATACTTTTTATACAGGAAACACCATTTGATACACCCGAAGTTTCGTGGAGAACGATCCAATATACTTACGTACGTGGAATACCGACTAACCCTAGAATGCAATGCAGACAAATAATGACAGATCCTACGTTTAATGATGTTTGAACATCTAGCCTAGACATATATGTGTGTTGTTAATGTTCCAAATTCTCCTTAGGTTAATTGAATAAATTTTAAAGTTTATCTTCAATTAAGTTTCAATTTCAAGGCTCATGGTACGAATTCACCTGAATTTCCTATGATGCAACTAGCATGACGAAAATAGATCTTTTTTATTTCGATGAGGATCTATCTATGGGAAGGAAGAAACAAACAATGATGCAAGATCAAAGATTCAACAAACAAAAACTTCCTAATCAAATCTTTGAATGCACTATTCCAATGCAATTCAAAACGCTATATGTAATGCAAGAAATATAATTTTTTCTTTTCTTTTGCTTTTCAATTTTAAATACAATGAAAATGAAAAAATTGTTGGGTTCTTGTTATATTCTTTCCACGACCAATCACACGTGCAGGATCTGTATGGGGTCTGGGGCAGCGCCATGGGATTTTTTTTTGGGACCCTATATTAAGTGGGCAGACTTACTTATGGTTTTGTGCATGGGTTTCACACATGGTTTTGGGCATGATGGTTTTCTGCCCATGGTATTTTGTAGATACGGTCAAGGGAAATATAGTTATGTTCTAATCCAAGGTTAATGGATTGGGGTTTAAGAATGCTTTGGCATGTATATATATGTATTGTAACAGTGAAAGGAACATAATGAAAAAAAAAATATGTTAGTCCCGATTTTAGGATCTAGGGGAAAATTTATGTGTATTTGTTTTGTGTTCCTCACCATTTTATATTTTTTGTTTTTAAGAATTCGTTTGCAGGTAATTTATGTATAAGGTTAACAACTACATTTGGTATCAAAGTTGTTTCAACTTCAAGGGGACACATCATGCCTTTGTTGCTAAGGGGTTTTACTCGGGCCTCGAAGTTGTTTCAACTTCAAGGGGACGCATCACGCCTTTGCTGCTGAGGGGTTTTACTCGGGCCTATGGTAGACCATGTTTAGTTGGAGATCTGTGGGATCGATTCTTGCGGTTAAAGAAGATGGCGAGCAGTGGAAATATAGAGATCGAGAAATTTAATGGTCAAAGTTTTGAGTTGTGGAAACTCAAGATGGAGGATCTACTGGTGGATAAAGATCATTGGATCGCGATAGATCCAGGTACTAAACCAACGACAATGTCAGCTGAAGACTTAGTGAAGTTGGATTGGAAAGAAAAGAACACAATATGATTATGTATCTCAGATTCAATATTGTTGAATGTATCAAGGGAAGCTATGCCGAAGGCTTTGTGGGACAAGTTAGAAACTTTGTACCAATCCAAGTCTCTGGTGAACAAACTGTTCCTATGGAAAAAAAAAAATGTATAACCCGAGGATGAAGGATGGAGACTTGGTGATAGAGCATTTGAACACCTTTAATATTGTGGTAAGCCATTTCTTATTTGTTTATATTAAAATTTCAAATGAAGATAAATGCATCAGTTTGTTGTGTTCTCTACCAGATTCGTGGGATAGTCTGGTTGTTTCAATAGGTAGCAATACAACTTCCTTGAAGTTTGATGAAATAGTCTCATCCCTGTTGTCAGAGGAGATGAGACGGAAAAATAGGTAGGGCCAAAAAGGAGATGCCTTGTCTATATGAGGATGGTCCCATAACAGAAACAAAAATAAGTCCTCAAGTGGGACATCTAAATCTCCTAGAAAACCTATAAAGGTGTGTTGGAAATTCAAAAAGGAAGGACACTTCAAAAAGGACTATAGATCTAAATATCTTGAGAAAGGAAAGGGATCTGATGATGCTCCTTCTGCAGAGGCAAAAACCACCTTAGATGAAGGTGGGGATATGTACTTGGCGTCTTCTTCAAGTACACCTGTAGATCATGAGGCATGGTTGATTGACTCAAGTGCATCTTTCACTTCACTCCCCATAGGGAGTGGTTCTATGAGTATGAGAAATATGATGGTGCTGATGTCTTCTTAAGGGATGACAGGAAGTCTAGAATCATCAGACGCGAAAAAGTCAACCTGAAGTTGCAAGGTGGAAGGATTAGAACACTTCCACGTGTTCTGCATATTCCTGCATTGGCCAGAAATCTGATTTTTGTAAGCAAGATGGATGATGCAAGTGTAAAAATAGTGTTCGAGAAAGATACTTACAAGATGGTTCGGGGAGCACTAGTATTGATGCGAGGAGTTTAGATTGGAATTTTGTACAAGCTTCTAGGTAGTATTGTTATTGATGGGTGCAATAGTTTTGTGGTTCCTGAAAGTGGAGTAGAAAATCTAGTGGTCACTAGAGAAAATACCATGTTATAGAATCAAAGGCTTGGACATATTAGAGAGAAGGGTCTTTGAATACTTCATGATAATGGTATCGTAGAAGGTATGTCTAATTTCTCTCTGGATTTCGATTTCTGTGAACATTGTGTATATGTGAAGCAGAGTCAAGTGAGTTTCCCCTTTGATGCTAAGAGGGAAAAATGGATATTAAAGCTTGTGCACAGTGATGTGTTTGGACCTGTGTTAGTTCCATCACTGGGTAAGTTTGTGTACTATGTATCATTTATAGATGAATTCTCAAGGAATACATGGATATATTTCCTTAGGAAGAAATCTGAATTTTTTGACAAGTTTAAAGAATTTAAGGCTCTGGTGGAAAACTAGACAGAGAAGAAGATAAAGGTGTTGAGAACAGATAATGGTGGAGAGTTCTGCAAGAAGGAATTTGCAGAGTTCTGTAAGAAGTGTGGTATAGCACAACAGAAGACTACTCCATACACACCTCAAAAAAAAAAGTTGCAAAAGAATGAAAAAGATGTTGATGGAAAGTTCAAGAAGCATGCTCAGTGGTGTCGAGTTAAGACAGGAATTCTAAGCAGAGACAGTGGAGACTGCATGTTAGGTGGTTAATGGACCTCCTTCATCAGCGTTGGAGAATAAGACTCCACATGAGGTGTGGACTGGTAAGAAACCCTCTCTTTCATATATGAGGGTATTTGGTTGTGATGCATATGTACATGTTCCAAAGGAGAACCAAGTTGGATAATAAATTTGAAAGGTACACCTTTATTAGGTATAAGGATGGTTTAAAAGGTTATAAGCTTTGGAACCTAGAAACAAGGAAGGTTGTGTACAACCAAGAAGTGTCGTTTAGAGAGATGAAAGATGTTATTAAACATGGAGTCCTACTAAAGGAACCTGAGAAGATAGAGTTTGAGCTAAAGGAGGAAGAATTAGACTCTACAGTAGAGAATGAATCAGAAGATGAAAAGCCACAAACTCCAACTATGAGAAGATTATTAAAAGAAATAAGGCAACTAGAAAGGTATAGTCCATCTGCTTTTTGTTTAAATTTTTCTTTATCTGTCACTGACGATGATCCCATGACTATCAGGGAGGCAGTAGATTCAGAAGATGGAAAACTCTGGAAAGAGGCCATGGTTGATGAAATGGCATCTTTGGACAAAAATGAGGCTTTGGATCTAATGGAGTTGTCAGCTGGAAGGAAAACCATTGGAAGCAAATGGGTGTTTAAGAAAAAGATGAATGCAGAAGGAAAGGTGGAGATATACAAAGCTCGATTGATAGCAAGATGTTATTCCCAGGAGTCGAGAATTGATTTTGGTGATATTTTTTCTCCTGTTTCCAAGGTAGCTTCTATTAGATTACTTTTATCTGTTGTTGCTGATTTTGATTTTGAGGTAGAACAGATGGATGTGAAGACAATATTTCGTCACGGGGATCTAGAAGAAGAGATCTACATGAAGCAACCTAAAGGTTTTGTGGTGAAGGGAAAGAAAAATTGGTATGCAAATTAAAAAAGTCTTTGTATGGGTTAAAACAATCACCAAGGATACAATATCAGAATTTTGATACATTTATACGGGGACTTGGCTTCACTAGAAGCAAGTGGATCATTGTATGTATTTTAAATTAATTGGTGACTGTGTTATTTATCTGGTCTTGTATGTGGATTATATGTTACTAATTGGAAATGACAAAGAAATTATCCAGGATTTGACAATCCAATTGTCCTCCAAATTCGACACGAAGGATCTTGGTGCTACAAACTATATTTTGGGCATCGAAGTTAAATGAGATTGAGCAAACAGGAAGCTATGGTTAAACCAGAGGAAATGTGTTGAGACAATATTGTAGAGGTTTAATATGCAGGATAGTAAACCAGTGAAAGTTCCTATTCCTGTAGGTGTAAATTTATATGTTGAACAATGTCCCAAGACACAAGAAGAGGAAGAGGACATGTCCTGTGTTCCATACGCAAGTGCAGTCGGTAGCTTGATGTATGCAATGGTTTGTACTAGACCAAACATTACACATGCAGTGGGAGTATTGAACAAGTTTATGTCAAAACCAGGGAAGGAGCAATGGACAACAGTGAAGTGGGTTTTCAGGTATTTGTGTGGCACTAGTGATTATGGTTTGTGCTTCCAAGGAAGACCAAGATTGGATAGAGTTTTGGAAATTTGTGGCTTTGTTGATGTAGACTAGGCTAGAGATCTGGATCAGAGAAGATCTACAAGTGGGTATGTGTTTAACCTAATTGGAGGTGCAGTCAGGTGGATGAGCAAGAGACAGTCTGTAGTGGCACTTTCAACTATAGAGGCAGAATACGTAGCAACCACCCATGCAAGCAAGGAAGCGGTTTGGTTGCAGAGATTGTGTTCAAGTATGGGGTTAGTACAACGAGCTATAAGGATACATTGTGATAGCCAAAGTGCAATTTTCTTGGAAAAGAACCCTAGTTATCATTCAAAGACAACACACATTGATGTTCATTATCACTTTGTGAGAGATATGGTTGAGGACAAAAAGGTGTTGTTGGTAAAGGTGGACACTTTGAACAATGTTGCAGATGCATTTATGAAGTATGTGAACGCTAGAAGTTTTCTTGGTGTAGAGAAACAATGGGCGTTGCAGGATTGGATCGATGACTAAGCGCTCATGTGTCCCCATGTGTGGAAAAGAAAACAACAAGTGGGAGACTGTTGGGTGTGTGCTATATTCTTTCCACAACCAATAGCACATGCAGGGGGGTCACGGGGGGGCGCAGTCCCCTTGTCGGGGGGTTTCAGGGGGGCGGTAGACCCCCTATATGGGGTCCAGGGTAGCGCCCCGGTAATTTTTTTTTGGACCCTATATTAGGTGGGCAGACCTACCTATGGTTTTGTGCATGGGTTTTACACATTTTTTGGGGCATGATGGTTTTCTGCCCATGGTATTTGGTAGATCCAGTCAAGGGAACTAATGTTATGTTATAATCCAGGGTTAATGGATTAGGGTTTATGAATGCTTTGAAATGTATATATATGTATTGTAACTTTGAAAGAAACATAATGAAAAAAGTCAATCTTGTAGTCCTAGTTTTGGGATCCATGGGAAAATCTCATTGTATTTGTGACATGTTTCTTGTAATTGTATATTTTCTATTTTTAAGAATTTGTTTGCAGGTAATTTATGTACAGGGTTAAAACCTACATCCATATCATTGACCAAAAGAACTCACACATACTACAATTATAATATGAAAATTATTTTTATTCAATCAACAATTAAGCCCGAGTGTTCACAAACCCTAATTGACCAAAAGAAAGAAAAAACAAACAAATACTCATCAAAAGGAAATCAAATACAAATGTAAACACATTGGTGGCTTTACAGAGATAATGACCAGTTTAGAGACTCAGGATAATCCACTAGATCAAATCAGAACTCAAAGCAAGGCATAAAAATGCCATTTTTTCATTCTACAGGAACCATCGCGGTCTAGACACGAGAACTAGTGCGATGCATCACACTTACAGAGAGAGACATGTGCATTGGGTTTCTCTGTCTCAAACCAGAAAGTGCACTAGGGCTAATTTTGTTCAAAAAGCGAAACAAAAAACCTACCAAGCTCAAATTTATATTTTCCTAAGACTAATTACTTTGTAAAAAAGTAAATTTAAGTCAGATTGAAAGGTCTAAAATGAGTAAGCTAAGGAAACCACTATATGAACATATTGTTCCCATGTGGAGTTGCGAAGTTGTTATATGGAAAATTATCTTCTGCAGACAAAAGTGAATCCCCTAGATCTAGTGGTATGATCTAGAAACAACAGAAACAAAACACTTGTGTTTTCCTTAGAGAGATTAGAATATGGAGGAAGGACTTACCTTGGGTCCAATGCAAGTTCTCCTCTTCTCCCTGCTTGTGAACTTTAGCTCCAACTCCAATTGCTATAAATGGAACTTGAAAAACAATTATAACAAGCAAGAGAACTACAAGATATACATAGCATAGACTAATATCTCTAATCAATGAGTCAAGAGGGCATTGAAATACATATGCATCAAATAGACACAAGTATAGGAAAACAAAGCTTTTTGTATTAATGAAATGTAGGAGAATATTACAACCCTTTGTTTTTGTATTACTGAAATGTAGGAGAAGATTACAACCCTTTGGCAATTCTTAACAATGTATATGTATCCCACAAAACTTGTCCTTCCTTAGCCACAAAAAGCCTTCAATCACAACTCAAGGATGGTAATGGATCCTTAGGTAAAAAGCAGCAACATCGGGGCATAACTAAGAGTCTCCAAAAGCCAACCCAAACTCTATGGGAGGCAATGAATTTATAGGGTAAATAAGTTAGTTTTGGTTTTACCAATCTAGGATTTAGATCCACATATAACGGAAGGTAAGCTCTAGGGATAAGAGATAAGGCCTCTAGGATAGGAATTTGAGATCCCAATCAATGGTAAATGGTTAAAACCACCTTAGAAGCTTCTGGAAAGAGAAGATTTGTAATTATTATTTTATTTATTTATTCTGAAATTCTAGAACCATCATACCTATAGCAAAGGCAACATGCGCTAGTCAGCACAGTTTCTCAATTATGCAACAAGCAACAGTGTAGATTGTATAGAAGACAAGGCGCAATGGGTCCAAAAATAGGTTTTTGAGCTGACAAACCCATAGTTCTTGGAATTTTGGATAGATAATGCTTAAGGCTTTGCAAAGGGATGATTGCAAGGTATTAACGATGTTTATTGATCCAGTTTCCAATCCATTTGAGCAGATGCGACAAAATGACCTGTAACAATAATGATGCCTTTCTTTCTTCTTTAAAAGTTAGAAAATGTTGATACGTGTTAGGAGAGAACCTTTGAACTTTTTGGCAGGTTTCCCATAAGACTGAAATTTGCGGAAAATATCATCATAGGGAGACTTTTCATGCACATACTTCTTGATGCTAACCATAATGAAATCATTTATCATAATTCCCAGGGGATCATGGTGTTTAAAATCAATTCGGGATAAATTGATGATATGGAAAGTCAAGAGTTCTTTCTTAGCATGAGCTAGGTTCTCTAAAGTATAAATACCAATCTAGATGGGAAAGTTGGGCCATATTTTCTTGTAGTTCTTATGCAAATCCCTGGCAATGCCAGTATCAATTGTTTGGTATGTTATCTCCTTACAAATTAGTATGTTAGGAAAAAACAGGGGCAAGGCATGTGGAGCTGCTTAACTTCCAAATATTATAAGATAAGAAAAGGCTCCCTAAAAATAGCAATCACCTATTGGAGAAATGTCTTACTTGGATTGTTTTAAAATTCTAAGAAGATTTTCATAGATAGGGATTGTGACAAAGGACGGATTCGGTAAAAATGTTCACCATAATTATCTTCCCAAAGTTTAGAATGATAGATATGAATGGGTTTTGGTTCAAAAATTTTCCATTTCCATCCCATTAAAGGAAAAGAAGTTGAGAAACAAATTGCATCTATGTTGACATGAAGAAAGGGGGATTGAAATGTTTAGTTTTGGAAACCCAAAAAATGTTCACTTATTTACACATATTTTTATAAAGGATGGTATCCCAATTGAAATAATAACCATCTAAATTCATTTGGATTAAAGGAACCCAGTTTAAAGTGAAATGGGTAATTCCCTTTCGACCAAATAATTTGTAGAGCATGGAGGCCACATAGGTTAGACCAATGTCGAGAGCTGAAATTGCATATTCCTTTGAAATTTCATCTTTAAACTTGTGCTCGTTGTTTCTTCAGTGTCTTATCAACTCAAGCATACCCTTTTCATATTCTATTCATTCTTTTTGGGTAAGCTTATGAATAAATTCAATATTATTTTGGAGTTGAGCCTCGGGGAGTTTATACATATTTTGGAGATGATCAAGCCAGAAAGAACCCATGATAACTGCTCTGACAATGCAAATATAACACGTAGGAACATGCAAATGGTCCACATTCCAATGAATCATATCTATATATGGCAGTATTTTAGGTTGTGCAATAATCTTATGTAGGGAAAACTTTGCAATTTGGCACAAAGTGGTATCAAACCCTTTAATTACTCCAACTTACTCTGGCTCTATCTCTTTGGAGCTACCTTGAGCTTCATCTTCATACAACTTATATACATCGTGCCAAGCATACATGCTTGATCTGATAATCACCCTATGAGTGACCTCAGTTAAAGATTTATTGAATAAAGTTATTACATACTCATGTGTTGGTGTGTGTGTCTATGTTATTTAAGCAATGGATTGATTAGATTGCAAATACACAGACACTTGAAATGGAAAAACAACAGAGAAATACAATAAGCAAATACAAGAACACAAGAAATTAATAAGGAGTTCAGCCTATCCTCTAGGGCTACATCTCCGGTCCAGCTCTCAGTGGTGGCCTTATTTTATTGTGTCTTAAGTAGAGAATTACAATGCAGGGACTCAATGTGAGTCTCCTGAATGGAAATTTACTTGGCAGGGTGATTCTTGGATGCCCCAAGCCACTAGAGTACATAGACTCTTTTCCTTACCAGCTCTATGATCTTCTGGTCTATAATGGACAGAGCCCAATGTGGTGCTCAGTCCGGACAGATCCTCTCTGGGATGGCTTGAATCTCTCAAGCTCTCTGGTGCTTGATGTTGCCTCTGGTCAGCTCGGCCCTCTGTCTTCCGTTCTGCTTTTGCTTGCTTTACTATCTTCTGTCTTCCTCTCTCTGTGTTCCGTCCTCCTCTCGAGGTTCTGGTTCCACTTCTCCCTCTGTATGTTTTTTGTCTTTGTTCATGGCTTTAAGCCATTCGAGCTCAAAACTGTTCAATCCCTCTTCCACCTCCGTTAAATCGCCTTCTACAGCTGCATTTGGAGTTCCCTATTCGACGTCATCACCAAGCTCATAGGGAGTGGCCACATGTCCTCCTATAAAGCGCCAGCCTGCTTCGTCGGTTCATTTCTTTGGTTACGTCGTGGAATGAGTCTTCCTCCACTGTGGTGGTCAAAGCGGATCTCAAATCCTTTCAAATCGCGGCTTATTCCCTCGTTAAATCTGGTCTTGTCGTCAAACGCAATGTCAACTGTTCGATCTGGATCCCCCAGATCCAACGTCGTCTGCTCATTTCGCCCAGTTGACTTGCTCGACCGTTAGCGCGTGATGAGCGGCGGTTTTCTCTCTCCTCCGCTCGCCACGCATCGATCGTTGAGTGGGATCGCTCCGCTTTCATCCAAAACCACTTACCGTTCAAGGAGCCCCCGATCAATACTGCCGGTTTCAGAGCGGGTCCCGCCTTTTAGCTTTTAGCCCTTTTTGCCTTTTGTCCTTTGGTTCCTCAACTCTCCATGCGACCGAGCGCTCGGGTTTCTCCATTTTGAGGGTTTTCGCCCAACAATGTGCGATTAGTGCTAGGCGCTAATCGTGCATCAAAAACCTCCTCTATTTCCCAATCTGGGCCTCCCAGGGGCTAATTTCGCCTCCCCCGCAGTCTCCATGGGCCTCGATCAACGCGCTTTGACCGAGGTCCTCGTTGTTCCACACTGGATGCCGCTGCCACTGGTTTGAGGTGTTTTTGATCGCTATTTTTGAATTCTTTGATGTCTGTCCCGACCTGATACAGTCATGGTTCCTTTGACAGTTCTTTATGGATCCCATTCGGATCAATGCCACTTCTGTTTTTGTAATGATCGTTTTCGAGAACAAACTAGCATTTGGACTTTTATTGTCTAGATCTTTTGAAGCTTGTCACTGGGCTCTCTGAACTTTCTTATCCTACTTTCCCATTCTTGTGCAACCTGATAAAAACTATATAGCAAGAAGTCTGAATGCAAAGATAAACATAAATGTGGATCAGTGAAATGTATCAAACCAATAAAGAATAAAATCATAGTATTTTACATTTTCAATCAAATTCAATGCAAATCATTTCACTATTTTAAAGGACATAAACATTAAAATGCTTTCGTTGGCATCCAATATCACGTCCTATTGATATGTTTATTATGCCATTAAATAATGAAAAGTCTTGAATTTTCCCACAAAACTACCTTCTTTAATCTAGAGAATTAACTCCAAATTACTAATTAGGATTATTATCAATTAAACTAGATTAGTGTTAATCTGCACCGGAAAGCTTTTTCCAAGGTGCCTTTCTTTGCCTTAAGCTTGGGTGCAGCGGGATGTAAAACACTGGATTATTAAATGCGAAATTTAACATTTTTGTTTTCCTTTTTTATATGTGATGAGTTGGCACTTGCCACCATGGCCAGTGACATCTCTGCCCTGTGGCAGGCAGAAAACATGATTTGAAATGCTTATTCGACTGAAAATGGGTGATACGTGGTATACAATAGCCACATAGTGTCAATGTGGAGTATGGAAGCCACGTCACCATGGAACTTATTCCCCGACGATATTTTGCAGTGTTACGTTTAAAAGTGGTCTGATTGACAAGAGTCATGGGACAAAGATTTTCATTTCGACGGGGAGGAATTCACGTCCCATTGCGGTAGATTTTCATATAACTTTGAATTGTGCCAATGGCAGGTGCAGTTGCAATTTAACGGGGAGCGGGATGGGAATTTTTATGGCATTTGATGGAGACATTAGCAACGCATCACAGAGGATTTAGTTAAAGCATTTCACGGACTCCTAGTGCGATAGACAGAGCCCTGGGGCGGGAAAATGTATGACACTTTCTGGGCATTTTCCCATCGTGTCGTGGAGAGTTTGCATAGGATTTTTTTAGTGTTAAGCACTGTGGATGGAGGGCGCAAGATTTCCGTCCAAAAGAACTAAAAAAAGGCTTGTTAGTTGACGAGGCCTTCACTATGTGCTTATACTTAGTTGTTTTTACATTTTGCAATGTTTTTATACATACAAAGGGGTTATACAAGAAGGAAATATTTATAAACAAGAAGGTAAAATATAGTAAAATATAAAGAATGTTTTTATATATACAAAAGGGTTATACAACAAGGAAAGATTTATAAACAAGAAGGTAAAAGATAAAGAAATAAAGAGAAGCATATAGAGGACAACATACAAAAGGAACTTGGAGCTAAAGTGAGAAATTTGCAAGGGTCCCCATTTTTTTATGAACTATATATAAAATGGGTTGTTGTTGTCTTACAACAACATGTGGGAAGCTTCATCTAACTTTTTTCTGGAATTTTACATATGTTTGAAGACCATTTATGAATGGTTGTAAATTCAACATGAATGTACAGAACACATTTATTTTCATGTGTTTGTATGTGTGTCAATTGAGTCTAGGCTAGGTGCTTGGGAGAAATGATTTTTATCTTTCTCACTTGGGTTTTATTATTGCTAATGAAATGTTGATATGGTCTTGAGCCCTAAAGAAGTTGGTTTACCTTAGATACCATCCTTGAAATGAGTGGAAGTGTCTAGGGGTTTTTGTGAATATGTATTTTAACATTTTATCAATTGGGTCTAGTTCGAGTGGTTAAAGAAATGTTATCCTTCCCATTAAGGTTGCATTCCTATAAGGGACATGTTGATATCTTAATGATTATATTGTTGTAACAACCTTGACTCATGTGTTGACAAAGCCTTGAGCTCGCATGGATTCTAGTTTACCCTAGGTAGCATCCTCAAAATGAGGGGATGTACTTAGTGGGTTTCCCGAAGATATGCATTTCATAGGAAACACGCACACATCATCCTAAGGGTTTAGCTCAACCAATAGTTGTCAACGTTGTTGGGCATTTTTCTAGTTCCATGCCAACACATGCCTAGTTTGAATTTCCTTGGTTAGGGAATTGTAGTCTATGTTAATAAGTTTTACAAGGATACCATCCAAAAATGTAAGGAATCATCTGTTAGGTTTTCCCATTAGGGTTTGATCAAGGATGAAAACATGTGCTTTATGGTAATTATGAGTGATATGGCCTCTATATGGAAGAAAAAATTGTGAGCGAGGTTGTCAACAAAAAATTCAAATTCCTCATTGATTTATTATTGCTTAGCAATAAGGGCTTTCACTTTGTTGGCTTATAAGTTTCACCATTATTTTGTGGAGCGTTGTGGCCTCATCTAGAATGCATAATATTTCTTGTTTTTGTTGATATAAGTGGGTGTATTTTTTGTTCCATTGGTTTTGGCTTGAGATATTAAATGAGGTTTGGTGGCTACAAGAGAAGGGGAGGAGAAAGAAGAAGAGAAACCATTTGTTTGAGATGGTTGAGAGCTCTTAAAGAGATTTTCCCTTATTTTGGAAAACTGATAGAAATCATGCCTTGAGGAAGTGAAAGAAGATTTCTTATTCTTTTGTAACATTGGTACATAAAATACAAATACATTTAATTTTTTTTGCTATCCTTTGAGTCCTTTACCTCAAATTTGATTGAAATTATCAATGGACTATTGATCAATCTAATTGGGAAGTTATAAAAGTTGAAGCCATCATGTATGTAGGGCATCTGTGTAATCAAAAAACAAAAGTAATTCTAATAGATGTCCTTAAAATCATCATACTAGTTGATAAATCTTTGGTTTCAAGCTACCAACTATTGGGTGCAAGTATATCGCCATATGAGGGATTGATCCTCCATGTGAACCCTTACCATCATGGTTTTATCATGCTAATCATGTTGAACTGAATCTTCAAATATGCTTTAATTCTACAAATCCATGTGTCAAATATATCATAATTAAGGGAGTAATCAAAGTAAATAATGAATTTTTTGGTACTTGACATGAATCACTTTTGGGTGATGCCAATGATAGTGGAAACTAGTTGGTGTTATTGCAACTATTGATGGATAGCCATAAACTTTGAAACACATACATAGTGTATTGCATGAGATTCATGTGGAACTCATTTTGTTGTTGTTGCTCAACTAATTGGTCCCTTGCTTAGCAACCTTTTGGCATTGCTTTCAAGAACTTGTTGTTAGGGTCATACCCTAACCCCCTTACTTAGATACGTTATTTATGTAGGAGGCCACCTTCCTTGAATGGGGCCTTCAAATAGTTAATTAATAGCCATTCATTGTAAAAAGGGTCATTTTTATTAATAAGGCCCAAATTAGTGGGTCGACCCTCATTATAAGGGGCCCACAAGTAGATAAGATTTTCCGTGGATAACTATATTGAGAGAGTAGAAGGTTATGCAATATTTTGTCAAGACTTGTTAGTATAGTTGGAGTATTTCTCTTTGAGGTTGCCCCCTTGAAGAGTAAGAGAACATAACTCTCTATTTTTTATTATCAAAGAGATGTGTCTTAGTCTTTATCTCTCTTTTCTCTTGTGTTCTTGGGTTTTTCACTATATTATGTGAATTATACTACAAGTGGCATATGAACTCTTTCCTAGGCACAAAGTGGGAGAATTGTTTAGTACAAAGTGACATTTTTTTTTTTTTTTTGCTAATTTTTGACAAAATAAGAGGATGGAAACGTTTAGGTCAATTTTTTAAACTTTATGTGTAGAATTTGGTGAATATAATCCAAGGACTGAATTTCTCTCTAAAAAAAAAAATCATCTAAACTGGACTCTGGGAAGTGAAGTTATCCACAATCTAAAATCAATAATTTTTTAAGGTTTTTTTTTATGACAACCATAAATTTTATAGATTGGATATCCCTTGATAGAGACCAAAAATTTTAGTCAAAAGAGTGCCAATAAATCCACAGAAGATGCACCATGTCATATTTTGGGTCATAATGGTCAATCCAAGAAGTATAGCAGAAGTTGTGACCATTTTACATTTTTGGCCTCAAACTTTAGCTTGCAGAAGATATTTTCTAGCAAAGAGTTTTTTCCTAGGTCAACAAGTTCATTTTATTTTTAGAAACACATTTTAGTGTCTTTAAATAACATACTCATTTTGGTTCAATGGGTGATCTGTAATGCAAACTTGAAGGTGATGGAAAATTTTGCAATTAAAATTTTATGTCTTTTAGGAAATGGATCACTTTGCAAAAGCACATAAAATGATAGTTTTAAAACTCAGTTAACAACATAAAAACAGATACAATTATACCATATCAGATACACAAGATAACAAAATGATAAAGGAGTTCAACCCTCTCTTGGGCTACATCTCCAGGTCCAACTTCCAATGTTGGGCCTCTTTCATATAATGCTCAAATTTGTGTTTACATAGATTTACAGTGCTCATAATGTAAAAATTTATCTCCAAAAGATCCAGAATAGTCAAAAACCCCAAACTGGGCTCTTATTGGGCTCAATTTGGCAAAAAACTGAAGAATTTATGCTCTAGAGAAGTTTTTCTACTAACTGCTCTACAAAATGCACTCTCCTGCTAACTATTATACAAATTGTGCCTTTTCTGGAACCACCAAGTGCCATTTTTGCCCGGCACCAGTGAGATTCTTGTTGGTTCAGGTGCAATTTTTTGAATGATTTAAATTCCCTCCAACCCCTTAACTCCGAAAATCATGGCCATATGGGCCACATAGGGTTGAGGGCTCCCCCGTTGGTTAAGCACCTTTTTCTCTAGGAACGTGGTCTTATGGATACCATGGGTCCAAGGGTTGGGCTAACCACCCACCCTTCTTGTCGGGTCCCTTAAATACTGGTGTGTGGTCATATATGGTGGCATGTGACCCTGGGGTTGGCCCGCTCTGTAGCAACCTTCGCCTTCTGCCTTAGCCACGGTCTGGTGCCATTGTTATATGGCCAAGGGCTAGGGCTCTGACACAACCCTCTCCATCATTGCACTGTGGTATCATGGAATTCGACAAAACCAAGTGTTGGGCCTATGGATTATCCCCCTCCTACGATAACACTTTACAGCTACACCAAGGTCATGTGGAGTAACGTGACCAAATTCTAAAGACCATTCCCAAGCCCCTCTTTCATGGCCACCTTTCAAACTCCACTGAGGGTTGTATGGATACAACATGACCAGGGGATGAGGGACATTCCCAAGCCCCTATTCCGTGGGCGCCTTTCAAACTCCGCTGAGGGTCATATGTAATGAACGTGACCACCAGGCCTGGCCCCTTCCTCCAATGGGCGCCGATTGAAAACTTAAATATGGGTTTGACCCATAGTATAATAGGAACCACCATGAGGACTTAACGACAAGGCACTAGATTTGTGAACATGAGGTTACAGGTTCGAATCCAAGGAGGTCTATTTGGCCCATTACCAAATTTTGCGCCACCCCAAGATGCCACGTGGCACCCAATCATTGGGCCACGAAAATCCACCATAACCAATCATAACTTGCCAACTCGAACCAATCAAGTGAGGCCACTTGGTAGCTTGCCATTGGTCTGTGAGGTACAATCAACTTTCCCATTCAGCCTGTTGAGTCATCGTACAAATTGCCCAGTCATCAGTCCTGCACCCAACCTACAAAAAATTTACCTACTTGGGAAAACAATCAAAACATGATATCGGGAGCATACGATATCATATTTGAGTTATTCAAGTTGCATTGGATTCAGGTCAGCGAGCTCTATGTTTTGGCACCTATTTCAATCACTTTTGAACACTTTTATTTTTTATCACTTTATTGATCCCCTGGATCACTCCTCCCAATTGGAAGCTTTTGGACCTCCAAAAGACTATTTTCAGTCAACAAACAAATGAGGGTACAATTCCCTCACCCTTCCAATCTCAATCCATTTGGCTTTGCTTGGTTGTGTACCTTTGAGCCCCATACGAAGGTGCTTCCCATTCCTTCTTCTTGAAGTTTTTGTTTTTTTGTCAATGATAGAATCTTGGCATTCTCCAAGATATTCAGGAGATAAAAATTCTCTTGAAAGAATATGAACATTCTCTCTTTGATATTCAATCAAAGGAGGCTCATCCAATTTCAATTTATTTTCATCTTGAAGCATTTCTTTGTTGATGCAAAGCCTTACTTCATCTCCAACCTGGAAATTGTGGTCAACACGATGCTTATCATGTATAGCCTTGTACTTGGCTTGACTCTTCACCAAATGTGATCGCCATCGCCATGCACTATTCTTCTTCAAATCCAACACATTAGGAGACCCACAAGAAGATGTAATAGAACTAATGTTCTCTTTTTCAAGTAGCTCTTGCATCTGCTTATTGATCCTTGCATTCTCTAACATTGGCATCTTGTTCATACCAATGTTCAAAAGTGATGCATTATGTTGTAATTGAACTTCATGTTGTTTTCTTCTTTTAGGAGGCAACACATTAGACTCATGAAACATCTTATCACATGTGTTAACAATCTCAACCAAATCATGTTTGAGTTTTACATGACATCCTTGGAAAGCTTCAAATTCCTCAACATCTTTGTGTTTAATCATTAACAATGCAAAATTTTGACTAGCATTTACAAACCTCTTCATTTATCCACCATTCACAAGATATTCAACTTCTTGCAATGTGCTCTAAAAATATACTCAATCCCATTTTTAAACAAATGATACTTGTTCTCATGGCAATGAAAGACGACTTTCCTCTATCATATTAGTATGGGATTCCCAAAACAATCCCGCATATGTCAAGTGGTACTATCATCAAGTTCCACCTCATCAATAAAATTTGCAGTGATGGCGAATTTAAGTATGCATTTTCTTGTCACTTGCAATTTGGCATTGTCACATACCCAACCCAAAGGATAAGGTTTAGGATGAGGAATGGTTTCCAAATTTAGTTTCTTGACAATGTCTTCTGAAATAAGGTTTGCTTGTGATCCACTATCAAACAAAGTATCTACTTTGTTATGTTTTGTGATGACTCTAATATGGAAAAGCTCTATTCTTTCTCTTTCATTTTGAGTTTCAATGGGCTTGCTAGAAGAACTAGTACTTGCAATAGAATCCTTACCTTTCAATCCCATGGCTATGATTTTTGTTTCATCTCTGGAATCAAATCCTAGATCTTGTTGAGTTGTTGCAACAGTCTTTTCTTTCTCCTTGTTATTAAACTTTTTAGGTCTCATCTCAGGATGAAGTTTCCAATAGTGGTCTTCATCATGGCCTTCTTTTGAACAATGTTTACATGTGAGTTTTTGTCCCTCCTTCTTGATTGAAGAATTCTTTTTATTCATACCTTTGAAATTCCCCTTTCCTTTGTCTCCTGACTTAAATGGCTTATCACTAGTTCTTCAGAAACATTCTTCCCTCTTGTTTCTAAATGAGTTTCCTGTACACAAACTTCATCTAGCTTTGTAGGGTTAAACATGAGAATTGTGTGTCTCAAATAACTATTTAAACCTCCAATGTATTTCAGTAGAGTGTCTTGAGATGATAAATCTATACCGAAAATCATGTGGAGTAATGCAACCGAATGCCAAGGGCCATTTTGAAGCCCATCTTCCATGGGTGCCTTTCAAACTCCGCCAAGGGTCGTATGGATACAACATGACCAGGGGATGAGGGTCATTCCCAAGCCCCTATTCCATGAGCGCCTTTCAAACTATGTCGAGGGTCGTATGCAGTGAACATGAATGGGGGTCGAGATTGGCAACGCAACCCCTTCCTCCGATGGGTGCCGATTGAAAACTTAAATATGGGTTCGGCCCATAGTATAATAAGAACCACCACGAGGAACTAACAGTAAGGCGCTAGATTTATGAACACGAGGTTGTAGGTTCACATCTCAGGAGGTTTGTTCCTCCCATTACCAAATTTTGTGCCACCTTAGGGTTACACGTGGCAACCTGTGATTAGGCCACGTGCCTCCCAATCATTGGGCCACGAAAATCCACCATAACCAATCATAACTTGCCAACTTAGATCAATCAAGTGAGGCCACTTGGAAGCCTGCCATTGGCCTGTGAGGTACAGTCAACTTGCCCAGTCGGCTTTCTGAGTCATCATACAGATTTTCCACTCAGGAATCGTGCACCCAACCTATAAAAATTTTACATGTTTGGGAAAACAACCAAAACATGATATTAGAAGCATACAATATCGGTTTTGAGTGATTCAAGTTGTGTTAGATTCAGGTCAGCGATCTCTATGCTTTGGCACTGGTTTTAAGTACTTTTGAACACTTTGAATTTTGATCACTTTACTGATCCCCTGGATCAATGGGTAAAATTGTGGTAGGGGAAGAATACATATAGGAAATACAAGGCAAACCAAATTGTTGGAAACCCTTGTAACCCTTATTGGTACCCCTTTGAGTAATACCAAATAAGGCAATAATTATGTATAAAAAATCATTTCTACATACCTTTAGATATATTGGAAGTCCCCTAGGTATACCTGAAACCATCTTTAGATAGGTTAATCAACCATCTTGTTGCTATATTACACTAGGAACAACACTCGAGGAGACCACTCTCTAGCACGTAACTAGTCAAGTAGTATGGATAAGGGCATGGTTGAGCTTCCTTAGTTAGTGTCCTTGGATATTTAGGGGGAGTAATATTGTTGGACCCAATGCATATATCAAAGCACTATAACACTTTATACTCTCTTGTACCCATGACACAACAACTTTTTCCAGTGAGCTCACCCATGAAGGTGAATGCCTATAAACCACCTCATGATTCCTTGGAGACATGAACATCTACTATACTATAAGTAAGTTGGAATTATTAAAAGGTTAGCTTAAGAAATTTTAGAAGGACATAAATGGGTCTGACAAGAAGTTGGAGGAGAATCTAAATAAGAAGCTAGATGGGAAGTTTGACAACTTAAAAAAAATTGTGAAGTTGTCGAGTATGTTATCTTGAGGCATACATGAAGAAAACTAGGAACTACATAGCACATTAAGCCACACCAAGAAAAAAATTCTAACTTGGGACTATTTAGGCACCCACAATAATCACCAGGTTTACACAACATTAGATCAATGAATATTAACTTATGGCATTGCTCTCCTAAGGTAGAATAAATTTCATGACCTTGACCCATCAGGACAGATAACCTAGATTGAACTTTACTTCGCTCTCAAGAGCAATAACAATGACATGATGAAACCTAGGGTGGGATTCCTATATTTAGATCGAGAAAGATGACAATAAAGGGATTGGCATACATCACTTGGATTCAATGTTTTTTAAGTTGTTGATGTTTTGAGAGAGAGACTCACTATTTGGGGTGTCTTACCAAGATACACCAGACAAGCTTAGTTAATAACTTTAGGGCAACCTTTGAGAAATCAACAATTTGTACATAGAACTTAATTGATTATTTCCATAATGAATGTTTAATTAGTGGCCTCAAGGATGATATTTGAGCACAAATTAGAATGCAATATCCTACTACATGGTTAGAAGAAACTGAGAGATCCCTAGAAGCTTAGATGGTGATCAATGCACAAACAAAAATACCAGTGTTCATTCCCTGCATTCATCCTCCCTAGGGAAATTCCCCAAGCACAACTCCTACTCATCCCTTGAAAGTAGAAAGGTTATCTCCAATAAAAATGGTAGTCCTCCAAAGATGTAGACTTTACTATAAATTTGATGAAAAATATGCTCCATGTCATTGGCATAAAAAACATAAATTATTCCAAATTGATATGACCACTTAATCCCTATCCAAAGACATAACTACTGAAGACACTAGAGTTATAGGTTGACAACATCAACACTCGAACTCTAGAAGATATCAAATCTCTATTTCCTCATGAAGAACCCTTAATCTCCCTACATGCATTATTGGGCATTTCAAATCCTTAAACCTTGAAACTCATGAGCTACATCAAGCATCGAAAAGTTGTAGTCCTAGTTGATAGTTGTAGTACTCACAATTACTTTCAAAAGAGAGTGTCAGAAGAAACTCATTGTTTTATACACATAATGCACAAGTTTCAAATCATGATCACCAATCAAGGTGCGATGAAATGTGGGGGAAAATGTGAAAATTTCAAATTCTAGATGGCATACAACGAGCTCAAAACCCATTTATTTTCCATTGATATGGGTGGTTGTGATATAGTATGGGGGGGAGAATGAGTATGCATGTTGGGATTAGTCACCATGGGCTTCAAAGAACTCTATATGAATTTCACTAAAGAGGGTCATGTACACACCATTTGAGGGTTTTTTGGCAGGCTCCCCTGAAGTAGTTGGCTCTCATCGTATAGAGAAGTTATTAAAGAAAGGCCACTCTAACACTATTACATAATTTAATGCGATACTTTTTATGGATAATCCATCACAAGAAATCCACCTAGATTTGTAGCTAGTCGTGACAAACATCATTAAGTCCTTGAGACACCAAAAAATTTACCCCCTTTTCAAGGAGAGAATGGACACCGAATTAGGATGAAAGAGATAGACATTTTAGTGGATTTTATCATAGGACTACCAAAAGCTGGAAACAAATTAGTCATCATGGTGGTGGTTAATTGTCTTTCAAAAGCTACTCATTTTGGTGTCCCAACTCATCATTTCACTCCTTCCTCAGTTTCCCAGGCCTTCATGAATCAGATCTTGAAGTTACATGGTATGCCCCCTTACATTATCTTAGTTTGAGATTCCACATTCACCAATAAATTTTGGTAGGAGCTATTTAAACTTCAAGGTGCCCAAATGAATATGAGCATTACATATCATCCTCAAATTTATGGTCAAATAGAAGTGGTAAACAAATGTTGGGAAACCTATTTGATATTCTTTGCTACCAAACGGCCACACTAGTGGATATGATGGCTTCCCCTTAAAAAATGGTGATATAATACCACTTATCATGGAACTACCAAATTGACACCATATGAAGATATTTATGTTCAAAAACCCTCATCCATGGCATCCTATGCATTGGGCACATCCAAGGTTCACGCAATAGATATAACACTTCAAATCAAAGAAGCCATTATTCGTATCCTCAAGGAAAACTTGGTCATGGCACAAAATTAAATGAAACAACAAGTTGATCCACACATATATTTACATTCTTTTTCAAAGGGAATCACTTGCTCCTTCACTTGCAACCTTATAAATAAACATGACTTAAATATTAAGTTCCCCGTAAGCTAGATCCTAAGTTCTATACCTACCATATTATATAATGCATTATTCAGGTTTCCCACAAATTAACTCTTCTAGCCCACTCAAGGTTCATTCAGTCTTTCACATGTCTTGTTTGAAGAAGGTTGCGGGACGATATTGCAAAGTGCATACCAACCCACTAGAACTTGAAGAAGAAGGTTCCATTTGGCTCGAGCCAAAAGCAATATGAGGTACCAATGAGCATTAATTGCGTCAGTGCACAATCAAGGAATTATTAATTCAGTAGAAAGAATGCAAGTACAAGATGCCACATGGGAACTAGTAGTGATTCTCTAACAATTTTCTCACCTTCGGCCTTTAGAACATCATTGCTTTCAAAGGGGAAGACATGCTAGGGTCCTACTACAACTCCCTTTCTTATATAATTTATTAATATACAAGGCCATCTTGTTTGAATAAGACCAATTCAATAGTTAGTTAATAGTCATTTGTTGTAAAATGGTTCATTCTTATTAATAGGGCCCAACTTAGTTGGTCAACCCTCATGATAAGAAGCCCATAGATAGATAAATTTCTCTATGGATAGTTATTTATAGAGTATAATATTATCTATTGTTGTGTCAAGAATTGTTATTGCATTTGGAATGTTTCTCTTGGAGGTTGCCCCGTTGAAGAGGTAAGTGAACATGGCCCTCTATTTTTTATTATCAAAGGGATCTTTTTTAGGGTTTATCTCCCTCTTTTCTCTTGTATTATTGGGTTTCACACTACACTTACGTTGTTGACACTATTATTTGATTGTAAGAAGGGTTATTTCAAACTCTTGCAAGGGATTCATGTTATGCTTAAATGCCATATTAAAACAAAATCCATTAGCTAGGGGAAACATTTTGCTAGAAATGTGATAAAACATGCATAATTACACTAGAATGAGAAAATTGCAATTGCGATTTCTTAGGCATCATATTGTTAAGATAATCTAGAGATCCAAAAACTATGACAAGGGCCTTCTGCTAATTTTGTTAATTATCACAATTGTTCTGTTGGAAAATGTCTAAGTCACATAAAATTACATGTTAGAGAAAGTATCAAATGATAGAGATATTTTAAACTTAAAAAATTACATTGACAAGGAAAAATTCACATGAAAAGAAAAAGGACGCGTCAATATTAAATAATGACTTATGAAAAAATATGAACGTATGTCATTACATCATAAGGCATTCCTTTGGGAAGAACTCCCCTCCCATGCCATTATGTCCCATTATGCATCATCGATCTTGTGTGTTAGACGATTAGAAGATCTTCCATCGTTGGATCATCATAAGCAATAGAGGTAGTTAGCAACTACCACGTGAGTGGTAGGAGGGTAACATAAAAAGGAAAAAGAAAAGAGAGGGGAGCTCTCGATTTTTATTTTTTTTCCATGTCTGGTACGAATACACTAACTACAACTCCCACAATAGGAGAGAAGGAAAAACACAACACACACACACACACATATATATATAACTTGTAGTTGGTGGCTCGAGGGAAATGCCTTCAGTGGGAAGGTGTTGTGGTTGAGAGGAGCCAAGCATTTTCATTCTTAATTTCTTAGTTGACAAACCCCTCAAAAAGTTACATTAGGTGTGTGTATTGGTGTTAATTTTAATTTTATGTGAAAAAAGGTTTTATTTTGAGGTAACTAGAAAATATATATGAATAAATAAATACAGTTGTATGCTTTTACCTATAGTAGTAAAATAAAAATAAAGAGGGTTTTATGCCACAAAAAATAAGAAATAGAATATATGTGTTGTTCTCTATGTGAGATTAATTTTCTTTGCTTCATAAAACCATTAGTCTAGAGTAGTAATGTTTAATATATATTAAAGTTGTTACAATCAACTCTATACATATATGGATGCATAAAAACAAGAGAGAAAAGAAATAATATACGTACAAAACAACTCTATTGGAAACTGGAATACACATATAACATTATAGTGTTGTTGCACCATTAAAATAATTACGTCAGAATGTAGCGATAAGCTACAAGTAAAATTTGCCACTACAAAATAAGGAAACATCTCTAAAACATTAAACCAAAGCAGCTTAAAACCTCTTTGTCTTAACATGACCATATACTATAACTTTCCTTAATAGAGGAAAGAGGGCTTTGCTTTTCATTCGAGAGAAAAGACCAAGCATAAAACTTTGGAAATGAGTACAAGGTTTCCAACTTGGAAAATAGAGTTCGAGAGTTAGTGAAATTGAAAAAGCCGGTTCGGTAAAACGTTAATGCCAAGAAAATGGGGTTTTCCTTTAGGTTACGTGTCAACAATTTTTTTAATGAGGAACCATTAATGTAAAGAATTATAGATTAATAGAATGTATGACTCAAACAGTGACAAGATGAATATGGTAAAGAATTTTTACCGGTACAAGATTTGGACGAGAACCCTAACGGGATAAGGAACCTAAAAAAAGAGAAAATGAAAGTAAAACATGTGGTGTGTGGTCTAGCACCATTGTTCATGGCGTGAGGGTTAATGATGAATTTTTTCAGAATCGAGTTGGGGAGTGCTACATTTGCTTGCCACAGAACAAAAGAATTTAATAGTTCAAGTATTCTTTTATCCTGACACATTATCATTGAACATACTTGTAAAAAAGTAGATATTGGTGGGATTCCTCAAACTACCGTCCTTCCTAATTATTGTAGCTCAATTATGCAAAGTTTAAATTTCAAATTTTTTCTGAGACAAATGCCATTAAATAAACAAAATTGCATAAAAAAATTACTTATTTCTTCTATGTTACTCTTTCCTTTGTTACGGCCTTATGGTGTTTCCTTTGCAATATGTGGTGCAATTGCAAGTAAACCTTCTTTAGTATAAAATATTTAGATGAAAATTGATTAAAAAAACTCATTCAAATTTAAATTAAAAAAAAAAACAACCCAAATAATAAAACTCTATAGATCAAACAAAACTTATTGTACCAAAAGTTATACATACACACTTAATAACAAAAATAATAAAATAAATAAAATAATAAAAATAGTTAAATAAATTATATATATATATATATATATATATATATATATATATATATTTTAAAAAATTATAGAAAAAAATCAAAGTAATCCTAGCATTGGAATAATTTATAGAATTGCAAATGAAATATTAAATTAATTTGAATTGACTTTTTACTATTATGATACACCACCCCATATCATCTACACAAGCTCACTATAATCGCAATATTTAGTGTGAGTGTTAAGAACCTTTCAAAATCATAAGAGTGAAACAAATGAAGGTTTATCATGAGGAGTTAATTGGAAGATGAAATTTAAAATATGTTTTATTAGCCAGAAAGATTATATTATTATAATTAATATTATAATGAGATTATTTAGTATTTTATTTATAATATTGGTTAAAGATTGAGATAATTTTGGAATTAAGATTTTAATTATGAATTAAAATTAAAAATAATTAATGATAAAGAATGATAATATTAATTTATTTTTGAGGTTACAAATAAGTTGAGATTAAATTGGTATATAAGATTTTCTTATTTGTGGTATAAGTGATTTTTTTTGTTTAGCAATTTCTATCTAAGAGATATTAGAAAATTATTTAGGATAATTCCATGAAACAATTATTTAGGATTATTGATAAGATCTCAAAAATAATGTAAATGAAAGGTTATCTATAATTTTGGAATTAAGGTTTTAATTATGAATTAAAATTAAAAATAATTAATGATAAAGAATGATAATATTAATTTACTTTTTGAGGTTACAAATAAGTTGAAATTAAATTGGTATATAAGATTTTCTTGTTTGTGGTACAAGTGATTTCTTCTACTTAGCAATTTCCATCTAAGGGATATTAGACAATTATTTATGATCATTCCATGAAACAATTATTTAGGAGCATTGATAAGATCTCAATAATAATGTACATGAAAAGCTATCCAAATTCTCTCTTCATAATGTTTAGAGGCATAATTGAAGGAGGAAAGGCTATCCAAACTCTCTCTTTCATTCATGATGTTTAGAGGCATAATTGAAGGAAGACTGGAGGTGAAAGGCTCTAGGGCTATTAAGGAGTAGACCACTCTCTTCATGATGTTTAGAGGCATAATTAAAGGAGGAAAAGCAATCCAAACTCTCTCTTCATGATGTTTAGAGGCATAATTGAAAGAAGACTGGAGGTGAAAGGCCTTAGGGCTATTAAGGAGTAGACCATTGTGGTTGTTGGTATGTAAAGAATGTTTGTTGCCATGAACTAAAGCATCTAAAATCAGTGTAACTTTTAACTAAAAAAACATAGTATATTTATAAGTAGACAAAATCAACCATTTTTCATCATAATTCTTCTCTAAACCTAATAAAAAGTGTTATAAAAAGTTATATGTCTTAAAAAATTATAACTACACCTAATAAAAAGTGCTCTAAAAAGGTATAGATACATCTATTTGATTATATTTTTTTAGTTTATTAAAAAAAATTCAAATCATCAAATTTAAAAACTATATATATATTAAACTAAAAATTTACCAAAAATTAAATTTACAAAATAAATCAAATAATTAAATTTACAAAATAAATCAAATAATTAAATTTATTTATTTTATAATTAAATAAATTTATAAAATAATTATGTTTATTCACTTTTTAACTCATTTTATAATTAAATAAATTTATAAAATAATTATTTTTATTCACTTTTTAACTCACTTTATAATTATAAATAATATAGTCTATTCAAATTCACAATTAAAAAATGCTATATTATGTTTTTAAACCTTTTATCACTTATAAGAAAAAACGTGTATTGATCAATATTGAAATCCTACTTTCATATATGTGGCTGGGAATTTTTTTGATATAAATCATAAATCTGAAGTTTCATATATATGGCTGGGAATTTTTTTTGATATAAATCATAAATTTGAAGTTTACATTCTGAAAAAAAAAAAAATTCACAATTTTTAAACATTTTATTACTTATAAGAAAAAGGTTAAAGGTATATTAATTATTATTGACATCCTATTTCTATATATATATATTAAATTCCAAGATTACAATCTCAAATCTCAAAAGAGTTTGGTCTTGATTATAACATCACCTAGGTAAATAAACTGAGAAATTATAAAACTGGAGCTGCTGTGAAATTATGTCGATATCAAAGGAAAGGTTCATTCTGTTCATATATACGGTGTGGGGATGCCTATCTACATATCAACATGCTGCTTATCCTCTGCCACAACGTCTTACCTATTATGTTACAGGAGGACTGAATTACACCGACAAAGCGTGATATCTACAGAGCAACTCTCATTTCACAAGGTAAGCAGCTGTTGCTTTTGCTCTTTCGTTTCTATTTTCATATTTATCGATACAATCTCATTGAGTAATGGAAATAAAATTCAAGTGGGCCGCTCCGGTTGCTCTAGATGAGAGGTGGGACTGTCAAATATATAACGAGTTGGTATAGGTTTGAGGTGGGTTTGTCAAATTTTAGGCGGGTTGCTCTAAATTCTGAAGCACACTGAGTAGGCTTGTCTGACAAAGCCACCATTTTTTTTAAAGGCATTGGGAGCCCTGCTGCATACAGCAGAATCCGGGTTTCAAACCTGTTATTGGAAGCCAATGCAGTTGTCCACATTGAACAGTATTGTTGGTCATGGAATTGGAAGACTAATTGGAAAAAGAAACCAAGAACATGGAGACAGAAGGGCCATCCTTCATGACTGGAATACGGCTGTAGATACAGTATGTAAGGAGGGGAAAGCCAAGGAAACCCAAAGGAAAATTATGGCAGATTGCAGTACATATGCTCGCCTCCTGCAGAAATGTATTGACTTGAAATCTATTACAGAGGGGAAGAGAGTCCATTTGCACATGATGGACAGTGGATTTGATATTGATGTTTATATTGGAAACCTCTTGATAAGTATGTATGCCAAATGTGGTAGTATTAAGGACGCACGCCAAGTTTTTGACAAAATGTCTCAGCGGGATGTGGTCTCCTGGAATGCAATGATTGCAGGCTTTGTGCAGAATGGTCTTTGGAAAGAGGCTCTGAAACTCTTTAAACAAATGGGAGAGGATGGCATGAAGCCCAATAAGTTCACATACGTAAGTGTGCTTAGAGCGTGTGCGAATTTAGAAGAAATAGAACACGGCAAACAAGTACACAATCTTATACTAAAAACTGGATTTATGTTAGATATGTCAGTGAGGAATGCTCTGGTTACGATGTATGCTAAATGTGGTAGCACAAATGATGCAAATATAGTGTTTGCTAGGAGCAAGCGAAACGTAGTTTCTTGGAATGCCATGATTGCAGGCTATATGCAGAATGGACAGGCCGAGGAGGCCCTGAAACTTTTTTGCGAAATGCGACTGGCAGGTATTGAGCCAGATCTATATACATATGTAAGTACTCTGAGTTCGTGTGCCGGTTTAGAAACTTTAGATCATGGTGAACAGGTACATGCCCAAATCATCAAAACTGGGTTCGGGGAGAATTTGGCCATGGGGAATGTGCTTATAACCTTACATGCAAAACACCAGAATGTGGTTAATGCTCGAAAGGTATTTGACAGAATGCCTACTCGAGACGTGGTCTCATGGAATGCTATGATTGCCGGATATGCTCAGAATGGACACGGTGATGAGGTCTTACAACTCATACGTCAAATGCAGTCGGCAGGTATGAAGCTTGATTTCATGCTCAACCAATTCACATTTGCAAGTATTCTAAGCGTATGTGCCAGCTTAATAATTGTTAAATGTGGGAAGGAGGTTCATGCCCGCATTATTAAAACTGGATTTGAGAAAGATGTGTTTGTTGGAAGTGCTCTTGTCGATATGTATTCTAAATGTGGCAACATTGAGCATGCATGCAGAATTTTCAATGAAATGCCAGCACAAAATTTGATTTCGTGGAATGCGATGATTGCTGGATATGCTCAGAATGGTTGTGTGGAGGAGGCCTTGAAGTCTTTTATTCACATGGAGCTGCAAGGTATGAAGCCAAATCAGTTCACATTTACCAGTGTCCTTAAAGCATGCGCCACTCTAACAGCTATGGAACATGGCAGAGGGATTCATGCTTATATCATTAAAACTGGAGTTCAATGTGATGTCTTTGTGGGAAGTGCCTTGATTGATATGTATGCCAAATGTGAGAATATAGAAGCTGCAGCTAGAATCTTTGAGAGTATGCCCGAAAGAAACCTGGTCTCATGGAATGCAATGATTGCAGGATATGTCCAGAATGGGCACGATGAGGGGGCCTTGAAAATTTTCTGCCAAATGCGACAGGCATGCATAATGGCTGACAATTTCAATTTAGCAAGCATCCTTGGTGCATGTGCAGGCCTTGCAGCCCTTGGACATGGCCAGCAAGTCCATGCCCTCATCATCAAATCTGGATTTGATTCAGATGACTGGGTGGGGAGTGCCGTGCTTGACATGTATGGCAAGTGTGGGGATATGGGAAGTGCACGTGAGGTGTTTGATGAAACTGTTCAGCGAGATGTTGTATTGTGGACTGTGATGATTGCAGCATATGCTCAACATGGCCATGGCATGGAAGCCCTTCGACTGTTTGAAGAGATGCAGTCCACAGGGATGAAACCAGACCACATTACCTTTGTTGGTGTTTTATCTGCATGCAGCCAAGAGGGCCTAGTGCACAAAGGCCATGAGTACTTTCACTCTATGAGTCAAGATTATGGTATCATTCCAAGAGTGGAACACTATGCCTGCATGGTGGACCTTCTTGGTCGTGCTGGATGCCTGGATGAGGCAGAGAAATTTATCAAGGAAATGCCACTTGAATGTGGCTCAATGGTGTGGCAGACATTGCTTGTGGCTTGCAGAGTCCACGGCAATATGGAGCTGGGGAAACGTGTGGCAGAAAATATTCTGGAAATGGAACCAGAAGACCCTACAACATATGGGATTCTATCAACCATCTACACTGCTGCTGGCAGGTGGGAAGATGTTGCAAAGGTGCAAGAATTGATGAAAGCCCGAGGTGTCAAAATGGAGCCCGGGCAAAGTTGGATTGAAATCAAGAGCAGGGTGCACAAATTTGTAGCAAGAGATAGATCTCATCCTCAGACTGATGAGATCTATCTAAAGCTGGAAGAATTGGCTAGGCAGATGAAAGAGGCAGGATATGTACCCAACACATACTTTCTGATGCATGAAGGGGAGGAAAAACAAAGTGAGGGCATTTTTGATCTCATAGTTTGAAGCTGGTTGTTGCGTTTGGGCTTATCTGCATGTCACGTGGGGTATCTATCCAAACTGCTGAAGACTTTCATGTTGATGGTGATTGCCACACTACCACCATGGATTTGAAGTGTTTTCATCATTTAAAGGATAGTCAATGTTGGAACTTGGAACTGTCATTGTTTCTGTTTCCTGCTGAAGTTTGGCACATGCAATTGGGTAAGCTAATGTTTTATTTTTGGATATTGAGAATGTGGTTACATTGTGTTGGTGATTCTTACTATTTTGGGGCATTAAAGTTGCATCATCTTGGTGTATTGTTATTATTTAATATTTTCTGTGATCGCCCTTGATTTGTAAACATGTATCAGCTTCACTCTTGCATTATTGTGATTTCTCACTGTGCACGAGTTGCATTGACTGTTTGAGGCAAAGTCATGTTGAATCATAGTGCTTGAAAATGTGGAAGGTGTGGATGGAATCTTAACTCAGTTGTTCAATCTCCTCTTCACTCTATGGTAATATATCTTGTTGCCAACTCATTGTATGCATTAATTTGTCAGTAGAGTTAGTTCTTATATCTTTGCAGCCTACTAAATGGTGTTTGTCTGATCACAGGAATATTGTCAGCATTGTGGAAATGTAATTTATTAGAGTTGAATGTTAATTATAGTTTCCATATGCATGTGAGATTGTTAACTTTAAGCTTTTTGTGCACTAACTAAGAGCATCTTGATCATGTGGATAATAATGTGAATCTTTTTTTTTAATATTCCAGATTCTAAGTCTCTCCACATGCACCTTCACATGAGCATCAACCTGGACAACCGACAGTCTCTTCTTTGTACTATTTCTGAGGTGGCATCTTTTGCATATACCGTTTTGTTCATTTAGTAACATGCTCACACCACATGAGCTTCTCTCCACGTATAATTCCGAGGTAAGTTCATATATCACTGACAGAATTTTGGCAGCTGTGGAATCACTGGACCTTCTAGTTCTGTATGTAGGATATGATATCAGATAAACTGTTTTGCTTATAGTGTTTGCATTCTTCACATTTTTAGTGGCTCTAACTTGGCTCTCTAACTTCTCTTCAATGCGTAGGTGTCTGAGGACCATTTCATGACACCTTGCAGGATGACACCCATGGATACCCTATGTACCAGTTGCAAATCTAGGGGCATTGTCATATTGTACATGCTAGTTTGGTGCTACGGTCGTGGTTTACTCCACCCTTGCCAACCAAGGGGGAGGTGGAATTCTTACGAGATGACTTGGTGGTATCAATATCATGCTCTTCTACTCATTTCAGCTTATCAAATTGATTGGTCATGTTTGTATCATTGGAGGAGGTTGCTTCAGTGGCATATTATATATATTCATCTTGTTGTAGGTCCTACTCCATGGTCATTCGTTGGTGAAGAAAACTCCTGTTACCTTTCTCTTGTGCTCATGATGTTCTAATCATTACTTTCACTTGGTTGTTGCATGATGGGTCAAAGTCTTATTCCTAGTGGTGAGGTACCTGGCTAGTGGTTTGCCTAGATGTCATTTCCTCTTTCATTATACATCCATCATTTTTCCAATATACAATCCATAATTTCATTATCCTTTTACCTAGTCATAGCTCGTATTATGCCCATATTCCATCATTTACCCACTCCTTGAGGGTGCATGATCCATTTCATCCATTTTAATATAGTTTTTCTTTCACAAGTAACCGTTCATTTGCCATATTTCATTATATCACCTTCTCCATGTGCAAAATGCCAAAGTGGTTTGGGATATTTTATTATTGATTAATTAGATCCAAACCTAGGGTTGAAGTGTTGCATTATTGGTCAATTTTATTATTGAGTTCTTAACCTAAATTGAGGCCTCATTCCCTAAGTTGCAATTTATAAAGAAGAAGAAGAAGAAATAAGCACTAGGGAATGCAACTTCTTGTTCATGTAAAACACAACTTGAGGGTAGCACTCACCTTTGGCACACATGTTGAGGCAACCCATATTAAAAAATAATATATGGAGGATGGTTACTTTCATACAATTTGTTGGGGTTATTTAGCCTTTGTTCACACTCACATGTGCTGCTTTTATTGACCATTTCATTATCTTGGCACAGATGTTGAAGAGGTGGTTTGGTTTGCATAGTTTTTTAGGGTTAGTTATGCATGTGGCCTATCCACTTGTCCACTTTCATATCCATTAATTCATTTTTTATTCACTCCATCTTCTAGGCACTCTCTCCTAGGTGGTGTACTTCACTAGAAGGTTCAATTCACCTTGAAATAAGCCTTGTTCACACCATGTTTTCACCTTGATGATGATATTGGACTTGGAACAAGTGTGCCCTTGCAATTTTGAGGAGATCCTTACATGGTTTGAGATTTTCATGGAGGAGTGATCACATGGATATTATTTTTTATTGCATGGACTTGGTCTCTTGCTATTTATCGAGTGGCATGCTTTCCTTGGTGGAGCACATGCTATATGGAGATTATTCATGTTTGTCAAGGTTTCTTGCCATTCTTGGAGGGTGCACTTGTTAAAGTGCCTTGTTTAATATTTTTGGGAGATGGTTGCAACTAACTTGCATCACTCCCTAACGCACATCTCTCTTGCATATTATTTTATTGTTACTTGTTGGATAGCTCTCCTAGGCATGAACCCTAGCCTTTGTGATCCTTTCATGAAGGGATTAAAGTATTATTTGATGGCCAATTCATGAGCTTTACAATATTATTTTAGTATTTGTTTGACTCATCAAACATGATCACTTGGATATTCACATTGTTTTTATTGTGAGGTGGTTGAGTCTACAACTCCATAAATAAGAGGTTCCACTTGCTTGTAATTGTTGTTGAGTGAGCTATAGTAGAGCATCTCTTTCTCTTTCTCGGAGCAAATATTGTGTGGGAATGCTTTCTTCTTTTATGTGTCAGACTACATTGTGGATGCATTTGTTGATGATTGGAGCTATTGTATGCAAGCTTTAAGATTGGATCACAGTCATCTAGTAAGAACTACTTCAAAGGTAGATAGCTAGGTGCGAATAACTCACTCGTTATTTAATTTTATTTACTCTGAGTAGTTTTAATCTTGTTCCTTCAAAGAAGTAATAACTTACACTAGCGCTACCTACAAAAATAAATCTTTTGATCCAGTTCTGAAATTAACATCTCTTATGGTTATTTCCTTGCATAGATTAGATTCCAATTTTCAACCAGATAGGAGCTTAGTGGCATGCTTTAGGGCAGAGCCCTTAGGTCCTTGAATTTCAATTAGATTAGGCCCTCCATATAAATTTGAATGACCCCATTTGCCCAAGGATTAGTTAGTCACTAGATATCCTCTCTCGTCCATTTGAGAAGCTTTAAATTTTCAAGTTATTTTTCTTTGTTTAACTTGTTGGAAGTTTTTTTCCTTTATGTATTAAGGAAATAGTAGGTTTTACTGTTTACATTTTAAGAAGATTTTCAATTTTCAAAAATCGCTTTAGTCCAGGATTTCAATTTATTAATCTTAAAGTAAGCCAAAGTATCATATTTGTTTGCTAAAGTTTAATTTCAGATTTCTGTTCTGAATTAAGTGCATTTCCAGGCTCCAGCACTTAAATTAATTCAGAAATTTTCATTTCCAGAATAGATCATTGATCTAGGACCTCATTTATCCCATGACAAACTAGGCTATTTTTATGTATTTGTTTTTACATTTTTGGAGATTATATTAGATTTCTATTTTATATCATGTGCGTTTCTAGCACTTGGTATAGTTTAGGATTGTTTCTTTCCAGATTGTATTAAAGCTTTAGACCTAAATTTTAGATCATATATTAGACTTATTTCCTATATGTAGAATTCTGGATTTTTCTTTAAAGAAATTTATTTTTCAGAATGCATTATTGAGCCTTGCATTTTCATTTTATATGCTCATTTCTTTTATTTTATTTGTAAATTTGAAATCACTTCAATAATAAATCATTAAACTTTCAAATTTAACACAAGTCTAAGAACCTAACACAAAATATCCTACACTAAAATTTAAACTTCGTTGGAAACTGTATATATACACCATGATTATGGGGTCTGAAAATCAGAATCTCATTTCCATTCCAGTGGGGCCACAAAAAACCATGCATTAAGTAGCTCTTTCTTGTCAGTCTTCCCTGTGCCATGGAATAAAAACTTTAAACCAGATTCATAATCAAACACATTGGTCCATAAACATTTCATTGACAGACCGAACAAATTGGACTTAGACTTTCCCTAGGGATATTCCATTGAGTTGGAGAAGAGCCAATCTAAAGCGAGTGGAAGAGCTATTGAGTTAATTGTGGGTAGCCTTCTTGAGTTACACAAGCTAACACCCTGTGCATGGGAGTTGTCACCTGTCACTTAGGAGACGCTAGATTTTGTTGTAACACGTAGAATTTGCAAATCTAGTTTGTTATCTTTTATGATTGCTCCTTACGTTTTATAACACCAAGTTATAGGCCTTTGATAATGGAAAGGTTTTTATATTTTGTTTTATGTAGTTAGCCAGTTTCAGTTTCTGTTCATGTTCCTCGTTATGTTTAAAATAACGACTTGGCATCTCATATTACCTTTTCAATTGTAACCCTTTCATTGTGAGAATCATCTTTGAAACAGATGTAGGATGTTAACCTATCTACCTAAATTGAAGGAAATATCATTAAATATATAGTGAATAATAGAATATATTTTCTTTAAACATTTTGGAACATGGACTTTTTTATTCCAAGTTCTTTATGATGTTTTGGTCATGTCACTTGACACACCGTTTTAGGTTTCTGTGCAGTCTGCTGGCAACTAAACTGTGTAGCCATCCTATTTCTTTGTCAATTGTTCTTTTATTAACAAAATTCCTTTGCCCTGTGGAAATCTTGCACAATGTTAAAAGATTGATTGCCTTTTTGGCATTCTTTTTTTAAGGAATTATATGTAAACAGCTAGTTGGCACACTAGACTTAAGTTGGCAGCCTGCCTCTCTAGTTATCTCATGTTGGTTTGTCCACTAATTATCTTGAGTGTGTTTTATCTCAAGTCCAAAGCAAAATTGCAATTTTAGTATCAATTGGTATTGTTACCCCTCATGTCAACATAGGTAAACATACAATTTTTCAGTGCATTCATCACCATTGTAAGCCCAAGGTCATGAGTTAAAAACTTGTAACAACCAGGTGAGACCTTATATTGGTGTCATGGACCGTAAGTTGCATTGAAACGGATACGGGTATGGGGTTTGAAACGAATACGATAAATTTTCAAAAAATCTGGATACGATACGATAAGGAAACGACATATATATATATATATATATATATATATATATATATATATGATAAAATAAAAATTTCATATTATCATTCATCTTTTAGTCTTTAGAATCTAGATTCTATATTTAAAAATACATAATCATCATCATGAATTCAACATAAACAAATCATCATCATCAATTCAGTATAAACATTGTCATCATCATCATCAATGATTATTATAACATTCAAGTTGGCACCTTTGATTAAAATGTCAATACCCACTCACAGTTTAAAGGAATATGAGATTGTTTTCAGAGTCACATCATACTTCATGAAATTATATATTTTTCTAATGAATTTGACAACACTAACACAGAGGCAACATAGTGAATTTGACTTTATAAATAGTATGTTGCACAATATCTTGGTCTAGACTCTAAAGGAGTCATGACATAGAAATATGGTTTAGTATCACCAAATATAATGTAAATTTAATCATTGTAGATAACAATGTCTACACATTATAAATTGGAATGTATTCCAAGAGATGCTCTAAAATTCATAGAAAGAAGTAAGTTGGATTTATTTATTCACAACCTAAGATCATATGACCAAGAATCAAGATGCCACAATTTAAGCAATCAAGTATTGTGAAGTATGATACTAGTAAAGAAACACTAAGAAATTTAACCTAATGCAAAGAAATTGCTTCCACGAGCCAACTTTGTGGGTAACAACTTTCCTTCTTGATTTCATAGATACCTTATGAGTTTCTTTCCTTTAGATTTGACATTGTTGAAAACTTGTTGGCAAATACCTCTATCGTGTCATGAATCCTTTTCAAGATAAATGGTCACTTTCAAATGAGCTGTAATCAGTGGATATAAGGCCTGCAAAGAATTCAGCTGCATTTACGTGCTCTAGACAAGCAAACCTGGAATATATTCTTGCAATAAAGTGCCTAGAACATTGGAAACCTGGAAACTTGGAAACGTATCCATATTTTCTGGAAACATATCCAAATTTTCTTAAATGTATCCAATTTTCTTGAAACTCCTTTGAAACGTTTCCAATCTCAGGTTGGTTGTTTCCAAAAAAGTGAAACGTAGCGGAAACATTTCCATGTCGTTTCCAAGCCGTTTCATACGTGATTCCGTATCCAAAACGTTGAACAACATTTCGGGGAGTTGGAGGCAGCGTTTCCAGTAACTTAAGGGTGCACGAGTTGAGATGGTTAGGGTTGGGTTGACTTTTCAGTTGTTGGTGCTTTATGTGTGTATCTAGGTACATTGTATTTTGCCTATATTCTCAGTCTATAAAGTAGATGAAGGGCATGGCATTGTGTTTGTCAGCAAGTTGTGATTTGAGTTATTGTTGTGTTTTTCTTTCTTTTCAGTGTATGGAATACAATTGCAGTTTTGAGTGGTTATGTTTTCTTGCTTCTGATGTTGTTCATAATTTCCACCAGTATGTGTTTATAACTATGCTCCACCAAGTTTCTGGGACAGGGAGTGCGGGAGTGGGGAGTCGCACAAGGGGGACATGTGGGAGCACCCGCAAAATTAAGGAAAATTTTGGGGGGACATCCTAATCCATAGCATAGTGGTCTCTATCTCTAAAATTATAAAATATACAAATAATAATGATAGCATCCCAAAATTAAGGATTCATCACATGCAAATTCATCATTGTGTAATTTGGTGGAAATGCTACAATCTTGTGAATCTTGATATCCTGAAATTGTTCAGTGTGTTGAATTCTGAATGGGATATGAAATTCTACTTTCTTCATATGAAGTCTGATGAAATTGGAACCACTCTCAAACATCTCGAAACAATTCATGGTAGTGTAAAAAAATTTAATTAAAAGGATAGAAATGTAAGATAAAGGAGAATGTCATTCTGCTTTATCTTACTTTTTCTATCCCTTGTAAGATAAAGGGATACAAAAGGTAAGAGAAAGGATAACTACATTCTCCTTTATCTTACCTTTTCTATCATTTTACTTCAAGAATTTAATATTACCATTAATTAGCAAAGTCATAGATTCCTCAAAGCTCTATCCCAATTCTTGTTCTATCTTAATAGTTCATTGGAAAAACAACCTAAGGGAGAGCAGCTAGGAGCCCCCTTCTGGGGAGGGGGCGGCCCAAATGTCCCTCTTTTGGGGAAATGCGCCCCCAGACATGGGAAACATTTTTCTATCTATTTCACCCAGTTTCTCCCAAAGGGGGATGTGGGAAAATGTTTCCTAGGCAACCCCCCAACCCTAGAGTGTGGGAATGTGGTGGTGCAGCCCCCATCCTTGGGGACATGTCTCCATGGAACACCGATTTATAGATTAGTGTATTCGAATCCACTATTTCCTTGATGTTTTCATTTTTAGGCTATCTAGGATTTAGGTTATTATTCCTTGTGCAGAATTTTCTTACCATGGTGTTAAATTTAAATTTTTATTTAGTGAGAATAAATAAAGACAAAGTATTTGTAAGTTAAACAACAACTTGAGACTATGTGATTTTGTCAAACTACATATTGTACTTTACCTTTTACCATAAAGATTAAATAATGTTGTTAGACGTCCGATAAAATTGGAACGATACAGAGAAGATTAGCATGGCCCCTGCGCAAGGATGACACACCCAAATTGAGAAAGGCTTCTTGAATTATTACTGTAATAACATCCAAATTGTGTGGAATAAGATTCTTTTGAGTAGAATGATTTGTGGAGAGGCCTCCTCTTTTTCGAATTTCCCAAGTCAAATAGTTTGATGCAGAAAAATATTACAAAAAGATTTTCATATGTTTCAATTACTTGTGATATTATTATGTTCTCATTAACTTCTTTATGTTCTTCCTTTATCTTCTTCTCATCAAGAAATCATCAAAGCAGAAGCATGAAGATCAGGGACACCAGAAGAAGGTACTCAATCAAGGCTAAAACCTGTATATAGGGGAAAACCTAGTCAGAAACTCTTCCTTCAGTAGATTCAAAATGACATAGAACAAGAACCTAGACCAACAAACTTTTCTCCACCAAGTCAGCGCTTAAATTGTTCTTCCAACCTTCAAATATCGACTACAACAATATCGCTTCAACATTGCATCAATACTGCGTCAAGGACAGATTTTCGACCCTAATGCATCAAAATTTTAGCCCAGCTTCAAGAATACAATTCAACCCTCCTATAACTTCTATTCCTTCGCATGTGTGAGACAAGATAGAAACAATTTCGACTTCCTTAGCTAGATAACAATCTCCTTCTCCGTTGTCAGCCCCTTTTCTTCTTTCTTCTTGAATTTCACACTTTTCTGCTACCAGCTACTACAATTTGAACTTGTTAGAGATATGTTTCCAAATGAGTCGAGTTGCTCTGATATATAGTGAGTTTGTGAGGTCAAATTCCCTTGTTGAGGCCGACTTGGTGGAGGAGGCCTAATTGACCTATTTTACATAAAATTAAATTTCTTTCTTGACAAATAGAGCCCAAGAAGGGTCTTTTACATTATGACATGGACAAGGATATGTGACATAAACCCCAAAATTCATCAATGGAGGCTTTGACCTAAAACAGTTGACCCAAGCATGAAACCCATGCTTTAATAAGTCAATTTCTTTAATAATAAAATTTCTTTTTCTTTTTTTTGACAAATACATTACATCATGACTCAAATACAATTATGAATACCGACACTCATTACATTCTTCAACAAAAGGGAGAATGGGTAACCTCATATCTCATGAAGGTACCTCAAATAAGATATCAACTACAAGAACTAGGAGAAACAATGTCAAATCCAGAGATGACCACCCTTGTACTCAATGCACTACCAGATGAATGAGGCAACTTTGTATCAAGTATCTATGGAAAGAAGGACACTACTCCATTAAGTAATTTACAGTCATTATGTAAGATTTAAGAAACCATATTAAAGGCAAAGAATGATGTTGGATCAAATGAACAAACTCAAGCATATGCAACTATGACAAAGAAGACAGGGAAGTTTGAAAAATTTGAGCCTCGAAATAGATTTCAAATAAAATTGACATGTCTAAGATTAAGGGTCATGAATGCAATGAATATGGGCACTTCAAAAGGAATTTTACTAAACTCAAGGACAACAAGAAAAGAAAACAAAGAAGTGAAGCCCATGTGACTAAAGAAGTAGAAGAACTAGAAGAGAAAAAATCAATGAAGGAAGGAGTAAAAGACCTCTACTATTGAAGGTCTCACATACATTCATAGAAGATAGCAAGTCATCATAGAAAACATTGTAGTTATGATAAGAGACATTATAGTAGTATTGAGATAGCATCATACTAGAAACATGAAAGGATAACAGAAGTGGCAGTTTGTATGGTTGAAGAAAGTCATCTAGCAAGGTAGAAAGATAAGAAATCACCACACCTCGTCATCATTAGAAAGAAGTATTTGTAGAATAAGGATCACCAAGATCCTCCATCAAATCTTTGTTGAAATCTTCACCTCTACTTGAAAGAAGCTAGTGTCACATAGATATTCTACATTATGCCTAGTGTGGGATCCACGGTTTAAGAAGGATGAAGGTATGGTGACAGAGAAGTGTGGCATGACAATTTAGTTGAAGCATTTTCATCTTCAATCAAAGGAAAAGGAAGCTACTAAAATAAGTCTAGTTGATCACATGAAAGAAAAGGTATGCATATATTTTGGTAACTGTTAATAGATAAATGAAGTCATATCATCCCTTGGTCGCAGATAAGATGGTTAGAAGGCTTTATCTCATGAGCATGATGAAAGGAGAAGGAACTCCTCCTTATGAATGATACATGAAGGCATAAATACAATGCGCTTTGAACTCTTCTACATTATAGAATCAATGTGATATAACCTCGTAAATAATATGAGGTAGTGGACAACAATTGTTCCTATGTATAGAAATCCCGAGGAAGCAGTATGTCGAAAATATGAAAGAAAAGTTCGTGAAGATATATCTATACCTACTTAGATGAGATGATTGATCAACATCAGAAACAATTAAAAGGATTAGCTATGACATCTCCATGAAGAAGCTATGAAAACAAATATAGTGAATAAGGAGAGCATTAGTAGTAGATGTTTTGGAGACGGATTTGTGTAGTATGCAGAAGGATGTTGATGTTGCAAGAGCAGATGTTATGACGAAGGGCCATCATAAAGAGGTAACTTTGATTTGATATTATTTCTAATTTTTAAAAGAAAGCATCTGGTTGGATTGGAACAACCTACCAGCAGAAGGTTGTATAAATTCACTTACAACTAGTACACATAAATTGGATGAATGATTATGAAAGGAACATGACTTGGAAGAGTTAGCATTATGAAGATCAACTAGATGATGACAAAAGAAGCTCACTTTCCGATGAAAAGAAGGATGACATGACTAGCATTACTTGGTTCAACACTATGTTTTGTTGAAAAGAAAAAGGGAAAGTGATCTAGAAGATTGTCAAAGCCCTATGAAGAAGTTATGAAATAAGATGGCTCCATGATGAAGAAGTTGAAATTTATTCAAGACATGATGATGCAAAAAGAGGAGCCCTACTAACAGTTGATAGTACCATGATCTCCACCAAAGAGCAGATAGTTGTTGTTGGAAACAAGTCCCTAGTTAAGAGGGAGCTTAGGTATATTCCTTTCATGTAAAGGAATGAGCATATCCTCCCTAGTTAAGAGGGAGTGATAGACACTTCATTCTTGTCTTCACATCATGAAGAAAGAATGGAGGATTAGTTAAAAATATGAGACCAATACCGATACTCTTTCAGGATGAGGTAGGGCATCCAATTGGTAGGAAATTCCTTGAAGATGTGTAAATCCAAGAAAGAAATGGTCCTTAGAGGACATACCTTGTGAACATCTAGATGGGATATGTGCTTTGAGAGACAATGATGAAGGTGTCTATAAATCATTGTCTCCCCAGCGTTGTGCTCTAATCTAGTGGAGAGTTGTTAGTCAAGGCCTTGCTATATGACAAAGTTGGTTGATATGATGAGATGCACTGGTATACGTTGAAAATATGCTTTTGAGATGGCTTACCAATCTGACTCTTCTTATGAGAATTCTTCAGTATGAGAATGTCCATGTACCATCTACGTATTATGAATACCTCCCTAGTTAAGAGGGAGTGTTGAAATGTGTAACTAGGTTTGGTCTTCATTATATTCTATGTACTATTGATTTTATGTATTTAAGGTAAAAAGAAAAAGAAAAAAATATTGTTGTTATTTTATAGCATGGGTTTCATGCTCAAGGTCAATTTGTTTTTAGGTCAAAGCACCCATTGTGTGCTTCTAGGTTTTTTCATAGAGTCAAGGAGTCAAAAGAGTCATTGTTATATGTAATAGACCCTATTGGGCATCTTGTATCAAGTCAAAAGAATTTATTTGAGTCAAAATTGTGTCAAAAGTCCCTCCAAGACCAAGTCGGCCTGCAAGAGAACAAGTCGGCCTCATGAAGGGTAATTCGACCTCCTTATAAGCCTATATATAAGAAGTAGTTGACCTCATTTGAAGGAGATCATCATCAAGTTCGATCAAGCAAGAGGAGAAGTAGAAAAATCAAGAAAAGAAGAAGGAAGAACAATTAAAGGGCTAATAGCAAGAAGGAGAAACAAATTTATGAAATTTGATCACTATCTCTCTCACACATGCGAAGAAGGGTTATGGTTTTTGTAGCTTCAAAGGATGAAATTTCAGATCTCCAAAGAAGGTCAAAATTTTGATCAAGAAAGCAAGACATATCATCTTTTTGACAAGGGAAAGAAGCAAGCCAAGCAAAGAAGAAAGGAGGCTTAAAATAGCCTCTTTCTCCCACACGTGCGAAGTTACGACGATTGCAGGAAGGCCAAAAATTACAAATTTCGAAGTTGCAGAAAGTTGTTGGGGTTGAATTTGTTGAAAGGACAAAATGTGTTGCTCACCTACAAGGAAGGTTGACTTGGTCTTGGAGGGGTCTTTGTCTTGGGTCTAAGGTCCCGGAATTCATCATTTGAATATTCTATAAGAAGAAAAGAATTACTTGTGGGTTTTCCTCTCTAGGAGAGGTTTTGGCCCTAGCTAGCAACAAAGATCCGGTGTTTATTGTGTTCTATTGATCTTCATTTGTTTGATGATTGGAAAACTATAATAATCAAGAGAAGAAGAAGCTAATAATAATGAGATCTACAAGTTGAAGTAAAGATATATCACAAGTAGTTATCAAAAATAAGAGAAATCATACCAAATCTAATTGCCCTAGATTTCTAAACAATTTCAAAGGTCTCCTTGATAGGGTAGTTTCCCTTTGTATGTCTCCAAGGGGTGAATGTTTCATGTCAAAATCCTTAGATCACATTGTGCTTTTATGGGATCTATGAATTGATAAGTGTTAGGGTTTGATCTGAGCACAAAGAAGACCTATTGTGGCATATGATGAACAAGGGCTTGTCTTCACTATATCCAATGAAGGGGGTTTAACAAAAATGTTTGATGCTCACTTATATGATGAGTGATCATTTGGGATAAAATTTAGCAATGATGGGAAGCTAATTCTTTTGTCTACCATGGATACCAATATACATGTCTTGGATGTGTATCAAGGGATAATGGTGTGTAGTTTTAACGTGGAAGTGTATGGATTAATTATCCTTTGATCGTGAAAATTAATAATATGAACATGATAAAATTTGATATTGGGTGCTTTCCTTGATATCCATAGTACCAATTGAAACTCTTTAGCATCTTTTTACCAATGTACTTACTTGCTTATTCATTACAAAAATGTTATTCATGACATTCTACAATTGGTGAAGTCATGATCAAGGGAACCCAGGCCAAACCTTGGTATTAGGTAAGTGACAACTTCTTGGGAAGATGGTAGAAGAAGAGTTATTGCTATAACTATAGGGAAAGTGACAACAATGAGATTTTAAACCAATAACAAATTCCCCTTATGTAGTAAGATGAGACAACTAATCTCTCAAGGTGTTGAGAGCTCCTCAATAGCCTCATCTTTATTTTATTTTTAGAAATCGGTTACATAAATAAAGGTTGAAAATTTGCATACAAGAAGATAAAAGCAACAATTGAAAGATTCCATGTTGGTGGGGGGTCGGGGAGAGGGCGATAAAGGAATAATTATGGCCAATAGTAAGGATAGTGTTTGTAATAGCCCCAACAGGTTGTTTCGTAAATTCAAACATCAATACATTTCCAGAGGATTCACTACTTGTTGGCAGATCCATGTTTTCCTTAGCGTTCATGTGTTAAGATTCTTTTAAATATCATCCTTTTTCTTGCTATATCTTTTTTTTGTAAGTTTAGATTGTATTGCCTCATACAATCATGCTAAACATGTACATCCATCAGTCCACATCAGGCCATATAACATTAGGGAGGTGGTCTCAATTCGCCTAGCAAGAAACATATGCTTTTTACCACCTACCTATGGAGTAATTAGTCAAAAATTCAAGAAGTATCAAAGTTTATAGCATAACCAAACTATCTATGCATGTATTGTAAATACGAAGATAAAAACTAGTGAACATCTTGTAAACTTAAGTATCTAAAGAGGTGCTAGGAACCGTATCTCAAGCACTCGACCCTAGAGGGTCATGAGAGGCTAGTTTACATTGGAAGTGTAACTCAATGTCGACAAGCCTTTCTTCAATTATGTCTAAGCAGAAATTTTGTTTACGCTGATATCTTTTGACCTCCTACAGACCAAGAAATATGTTGTATTTCTTAACCTACTTGTCCATTAAAATCTTGTCCAGCAAGGTCTTCATTTTCCAATAAAGAGTCAGAGCTCCAAAATAATGTTTTTTCCATCCTTGAGTGTGACCTAGGTCATGAATCCAAGTGGAAACATCTTCCATGATCTCAAAGTGAGAGAAGATCTATCTCTCGTTAACATCACGAGATTACAATTTTCGAATTTTGTTCTAGGTATCAAGATGGATCACTACATGGAAGCTTTCAACAAATTCATGAGATTTTTGATGGACTCTACTATGGCTTTGAGGACTTCTATCCCACCACCATGCCGATTGTGTATTCTTTGGTGCTCCATGCTTAGCCAATTACAATAAACCTCAGAAATAAGGCTCCTAAATTGCAACCCTCAGACAGAAGGAGTGTACTTCTCAAGTCAAAGACGAGTTATACCATTGATTGCAACCCCCCATGAAAGAAAGAAACCTCAGGTTGAGGTTATAATACAACCAACTTAGGAACACTCTACACCCAATTTCCATGAGTCTCTACATGACACCAGCTTCCCTCGGCCACAAAGTAAAATAAAACTAGTACAGACTTACCAAATAGAATAAATCCACAGTAGAATGGGGTAAACCCACAATATGATGGACATAAACCATATAATAAACCCAATAAATACTTTTGGTTTTGAGTAGACCCGAAGCTTAAACATCAAAGACGCAACAGAAAGATACCCAAGTCCAAAATAATTGACCTCTGTCTAAAAAAATATAGCTATGAGGAGAAGTCATGAATATTAGCACATGCACTACGTAATGATTACTCCAATAACTAGTTGAATTATCATGTAAAACACCATGGCACAAGAAAATATGGATTTTTCTAAGACTCAACCATACAACAATCAGATAAATAACTATGAGGTGAAGGATTACCTACTAGTAGTGAAAAATCTCCCTCTCTTCATTGTCTAGGAAAGATGGTTCACTCTTGATTGAGTAGTCCACGACCATAATTGAGCACTCGACCAAGCTGTGATATTCTCCTCGTCCCTATTTATTGATGACCTTTCTTCCCTTCTCCTACAACTGTCTCAAATCAACCAACCATGCATACCTTGAACCGACAACCTTAGTGTTCTTGGACGTAATTACCATACAGAAGTATTGGTTCCTCTGCAAAAATCATTCCATTAATCTCGCATGGAGCGGAGCAATACTCTTCTTCCAAGTGGAAATATCCTTCAAACCCTTATGTCCCTCCCTTGGCGCCTCCTACGTATACTGCATGGTATAAGGATGTAAATAACACTACATGCTTAAGCATGTGAGGCGGAAGCCATGCCATCCCTTACATTAACTCACCTATCAAGTATGGGGTGGTGGGCATGACCCCCTAACCTCTGACTCCTCTTGATACTCGACCCCGTCGTGGGGATCCTTTTTCTTTTTTATGTCATTGAGTTTGCAAATAGTTTTACATGTTTTGAAGGTAGAAAAATTGGTATCAATTCCATTACTATATGTACATCTTCAACTTATATTTGCAAATTATTTTTAGGAATGTTTATTGGTTGAATTCATAAATTATTCTTGTCTTTAACATTTGTTCTGCTAGAGTCACTTAACAATGCCCAATGATTTACTTTGCTACATCTTGGGGTTACAGTGACTTCCTTACTCATTGTTGACTTCGAGATTCACTGTGATTCTATTTTCTTTGTATTTCATCCTCAAATTTTGTGCTCTAACAACTAAGAATATGGTGAAAGATGGAAAGGTTTTATGTCTGAAGAATTTATATCTTTTATTCTCAATCACTTGCCATCCCACTCCTCAACCCTATTTTCCTGTCCTTTTAAATTTGGCCATTGAGCTCAATTTTTTGAGTTGTTGCAAAATGAAATTGTGTAGCCAATTTTCATGACTTTAAAGAGGAAGCCCCCTCAGACCTAATGACCAACATGAGGTCAAAAGTAGGTTTATGATGCCATGACATAGTTCCTAGACAACTAGGAACATCTCAAGGAATAACAGACCCGAAGGAGAAAACCTCAACAAAGCCCCACTAGATGTAATATAAGTAGAAGTAAGAAAAGTAGTAAAATCCCTACTTAAAAGTTCATTTAGTTGAGCATAAAAGTCCCACAACAATCCATGGATAACTCATTGTGAATTTGACAACTTCATGTCTATAATCATGGCATGCTAACTACCCAACCCATTAGATCCCTTAAGGTGACATCCCTAACATATAGAGGAAATTCTCCAATTTGGATGATATTTATCCTAGGGAACTCAATTCCCACATCAACGCAATCCCCCAAAATGAAAGGAGCCTTAATAGATTAGGTCACGAGTTTCTCCTTCACAGAGATAAGATCATCCTAATTCCTAGAAACAATAAGCACCCTTGTTGGAGCAGGCCCCACTTGGTCCATAGCCTTTGATGGTTTGTCTTCTCGATCCTCCACTTCTTGATGATTTTTAAAGCCAAGATTTTGACAATCAACCAACACATGACCCACTTCATGGCATCTCCATGGCACATCCATGTAGTGCAATTTTTTAGTAAAGGTACACACATAATAGACTATAGAAATAAACTCAAAGAGTCCCTTGATAGCATCAATGTCCACCAAAATTTCTGCAACACACCATGAGGCACTATCCTTATAAACCAAGCCCCCTGTGATGAAGGAAATGATGGCCTTAAACCTGGCCTTATTCCACAACTCTATGGGAAATTTTGGTAACTTAACCCAAATCAACCATTGGCTCTAATATTTGATCTCGGCCTATAGTGAGACACCAATTCTTAAAGGTTGCATGGGGAGAAAATTTGGTGCCTAGAGAGATTGATCAAGACCCTAACTTAAGAAGATCATCTTTTTATTTCCCTGATAATGCTTAGCTTCAAAAAATCATTTGATGGCTTTGATAGATTCTCAAATGTTGACTTGAAGAGATCATGATAAGGCAACTATGACTCCTTCTTGGTGTTTAAAAATGTAGTAATTACAATTTGTTTGCATATTGTGCAAAGAAGAAATCCTAAGTGGATCTAGGCTTTATTAAGAATTAGGTTTTCACAAAGTGAATCTTTCAACTTTCCCAATGCTTGGACAATGTCATTCCTTTGTTTGTTTAATTGTATGAATATTTATGTTTCTTTATCCCCATAGAAAACCTACCTATAAATATGTTTTGAAGTGGTGTTTTGATGTTTCCTCTTTACATAAAATATGGACCTTCCAAGCCACATCTTAAAATTTATTCCCAATTCAAAATTATTTTCCATACTAGGAACCAAAGAAAGGATGATACTTTTGATAGAGATATGAATTCCATATCTAATGACATCATGTTCCTTTATCTTGGCAATTGCATTTGGCCTCAAGCATATGTTCTCTACCTTGAAGTTCCCATCCCCTTGGTATCCCATCTAAAAATGTTTGGGCATTATCAAGGATTGATTTTTTTTTTCTCTCACAACATTCTAGAGTTTTACTAGATTCTTCATTCAATTCAACTAGTTAACTCGTGCTTTATCTGTATATGATGATATGGATCTTGATTGATTTTCAAAGTATCCTCACAATATCAGTGGATTGTGTACAAATTGAAGGCTCAGAGAGTGATCCTTGTTGTGGAGAATCTTATGAGCCCAATTCGCTCTCTTACAATGAAAAATATTCCTAGAAGAGGGAAGAGGTCCCTCAAATTTCTTAGAAGCAGTGCTCTTGAACTAATGTTTTGAGGTTCTAAGCATTGTTCCATATCAAAGATCCTTGGTGACAACTCTCCATTTGAATGAGTTCCTCCTCCTTGATATCCCCAACATATTTGTCTCTCCAAATTCCCCCCATAGTTCTTCTTTGCTTTTTAGCCATCTCCACCAAATTTTAATAGTGTGTATCTTGCTTATAGTTTTGGGCCTTTGGTGCATATTCCTTCTACCCATTTAGGAAGAAATAGCTAGTCCCAAGCCACTAGGGCCAATTTTCTCTCTTTTTTAAGACCCATCAAGAGAAAGGAGTGTTGAATGTTTTTACTAGATTTGGGAATTTCAAATGGTGCTATAAGGACAAAGAAAAGATAAAAAGGCATGGCTTGTAGCATTAATTTAATGAGGAGGATTTTATCAAGTGGATTATAAATCTAAACTTCTCGCTATTTGATTTAAGATATAAATTGGATAGGATTTGTTCTCGTAAGATGTATCTTAAGGCATTGTTCATGTAAAGGAGCTCCAAGGTTTTTGGAGGGAAAGGACCTTCAAAGCTTTGAATTTTAGAATTTTTTCTTTAGATATTAATGAAAGTATTAAAGAAGTAAATGAAAGACTCGCCTTCATTCAACATGGTTCCTGAGGATATCATGAAAGAGTCCAAAATCCACTTAAAAGCTCTGGATTCATATTTTATAGGAGTTCCCATTAGCATAGCATCATCCATGAATTGTAGGTGAGACAAAGGATTAATATTTTGATGAAGACTTAGCCTTATGAGCCTGCCCAAATCTAGAAACTATTGGAGATGCCTTCCAATACCCTCTACCGTTAGGATGAACATAAAATTGGGGAAGGGGTCCCCCTGCGTAATATTTTGAGGGGTTGAAACTGAATGTGGTGTTAGAAGCTTGAAAATACTGGGAAGGGGGGGGGTGAATCAGTGTTGTACGGATGGATTAATTTTTACCAATTTTTTCCCTTTGTTTATAATTAACCAAATCATGCATTAGTTAACCAAAAACATAATATAAATAACACATGCATAATCATAAACATGAGCAAGTAAACGATGAGCAACAACACATCAACAATTGAGTAACCATCATTAATAACACATTAGACACCGAATGTAAGGTCGAAACCCTTCCAGGAGAAAAACCACCATCTGTTCTTCATATTCATCTTCTTATTATTATGTAAAATATTCTTTTTACATCTTCATATCCTTGGCCACCACTAGTGTGCAAGCCCCAACTTGCGATGAGAAATCACTACTAAGTGTGAAGTTTTCATTTCCACCTAAAATCACATTGCCATTTCTGAAAACTATAAAGCAAAAAATTTAATCCCCAAAGACCTATTTATCCTCATAAGGTCCATACACATTCAACATAGTAATTGTTGTCCCATACTTGACAAAATCCACCACTCCTAAGTTCTCAGGAAACAACCTGAAGGACGCCACTACACCCTGAATTAGTAAGCAACCACTCACCTACCGAAGGCCCCAACCTTTAAGCTCTCATGGACCTTGTTTCACAACGTTATAATATGGTCCACCACTAATCTCAAGCAATTTGCAAGCCACGTTTCATCCCATTTTCATATTGAACCCACCATATGCTATATGCTCAATAAATAAATAAATAACTCCTCTCTACCTACACAATCAAATCATCATACTCTAACTCAAATCTCTCTCAAACAAATATGCTCATATAATCGAACTATCTCAAATCCTCTCTATGTAGTAACATAGACAACTCCATTGACTCAAAACTCTCTCTACAAACTCAAAAAATACACCATCTCATCAAACCTTCACTCACTAGTATACATGAAATCACATTCATATATAGGCTTCTGCCCAACACTTAGTAGCATACTCTTTACTAAACTCACTAGACACTCAACAACAGTATATATGCATGTGTAATCAATGTATCCCTACAACCTAAGACATGAAAACATAATACATTGACCTTTCCTCACAATACATGAGCTATACAAACTAAAACAACCATACAAACATGGGATCATTCATCATTAATATGAGCTCTCTATCACATAGAACTAATCCATAAAATCACAAATTATGTCAGTACATTGTCACACATCGATCAACCATTGATCCTATGCCATATGTGACTCCAACACACAAGCTTTGTCCCAGCCAACAATCTTAGGTGCCTACGGGGGTACTATGCAAACTCTATTTGCACCAAAATATGATCTAGCTCTGTCACGTGCACTTCGTCATTGTATATGCGCAAAATCCATGCACTCTACTACACTAATCACTCTATTCCATGTGTATAGCAACTGCTAGAATGCACTCCATACAACAACCTATAGGTGTGCATATTGATTCATCTCTCTGGCATAGATCAACCTCTGTAATTTTCACTTTCAATGCACAGAATCTACCATGGATTACAACATTCACATTCTCTCTATATATCCAAGCACAAGGTACATGATTTCACATCAATCATCGTAAGTGTGTAACCTTTATAACGATCCACAATAAGAAGTATATAACAATCAATTTCCAGTGCTCATGTTGGACCAGATCGACATAACCACACATTGATTAGATCCACGCAGTAATTAATTCTTATCATCACACCTAAGTGACCAAATCGACTCCATAATCACTAAATCAATACGTTCACACTCTCATAGGTGACCAAATTAAAACCTAATCATTGTGACTATTATGCACCAAGTCAAACACCTTAAGCGTTTTCATTTCCATGGGCATTTTACGGGTTAAGGTTCATAGATTTATTTTTGACACCTATAGGATAGTGCCACTAACATTGAACTGCCACCATGCAGCAATCTCCACTAGTAGACAATGCACAAACCGCAGCACTACTCTAGTGTCGCTCTGTGACTAGAGGGAGACTGCAGTACTGCTCTAACACATAGAAAAACACAAAGCTTCTTGCCTAAAACTTCTTCCACCTTCATCATCTCGTCCTCAAGCACCTTTGTAACAAGTACACCTCATCCAAACCTCCAAACATATCAGCATTTGATCATCACATTATGAAATCTCATTTTGTTGACATCAATGCCAACACAACTCACTCCATGGTTGACATCAATGCCAACATCATGTTGCCAACATTCTCCCCCTTTGGCATTGGTGGCAACCTTCAGTCACATCATCACGCTGATCTTCAATCACTACTAATCAGTTGGTCTCATTCTCGCTCATATGGTTGGCTCACTCTCCGCTAATGGTAGTGGTTATGTCACTCTCCCCATTTAACATCAATGGCAAAGGGTGATCAGCTCTCGTTGAAGACACCATGGTGACACAATGAACACTATTGATGAAACTTAATCAACTACCAACATTCTTGCAAGATAGGCATTGGGAACCAAGGAAAATTTTTCCACATGCCAACTAAGCCAACACCATGCTCTTCTCTTTGAACATGATCCCCTTGGAGATGTACTAGGAGTTATTAACTATCCAAGTTGTTGAACAAACATTGTTTTGTTCCCTTTGCCTCATTGCCATCTTGTAAGAGGCCACACCAATTGAACTAAAGGCTCACAACCAACTCATAATCAAATGATATACAATGCAACAGTACAGGGCTTTAATAATGAGGCTACAAGGCTATATCATAATAATACATGGCTGCAATAACAATACCAAAATCCCATACATGGTTGTAACATGACTCACTTTAATGCATGCCTAGACCACGTGACTCTTCCTTGTATGAAAGCCCAGACAAATGGCTCTCATGATTCTCATGCATGGCTCAACCAAGGACTATTCAATCAACACGTCAATGATATATAAGTACACATAGGTCTTACACCAATGACTCCAAAATGCCCATACATGACTCACTTCTATAATGCATGCTTAACACAATGACCACTTAACCAATAACTCAATGATGACAATGATCTATACAATGTAAGTACATGGCTGCTACATCAATGCACTTAAGGGTGCTTACATGGTTGAAGTAAAATGCATTTTCACTCAAAAATATAATAAATGCATCAACTACAAAAGACATGAGTGAAAAACATCATAGAAATAACATGCAAACCTTGAAACCCTTATGCATGCATAGCTCCCCCTGAGCTCATTATACATTCTTTCCTTCTTGTTGATCCCGTAAACCTAATTGAGCGTTTAGGATTTGGATCACACCATGTTGTTGTTTCTACTTGAACTTAGCTTTTTCCATGCTTATATGCTACTTCCATGTGCTCCCCCTAAGGCTATGCAAGACTCACCTGTACTTTTGCAATCTTGCTTGAGTGAGTTTGAGAATCATGGACTGCAATGGAGGGTATGATTATTCTACTTGGAATATAAAGAGGAAGAGGGTAGCCTCAATCTTTTGCTTCTGCGCACTCTTCCATTCAACATGTACACATTGTCCAAGGTCTTGGTCTTGATTCCTTTAGAAACCACTCTATTTGATCTCTCTTTCCTGATGCAACATCGTTTGGAGTTGAATATCACTTCCTTGCCTCCATGTCCCATCTAACTCACATTGAGGATATTGTGCTTCAACCCTTCAACCAACTATACACCAAGTGCATTAGTCTTATCATCACCAAGATTGGTCTTTCCTTTGCCCAACACCTTAGGAGATGTATTATCTCCAAGAATGACATTGTCGTCTTTAGTATTCCTCAAGGAGAGGAAACTGCTCTTGTCCCTTGATATTATGGGAACAACCATTATTAATGTACCATATGTCATCATCATCAAAGGTACATAAATCAATCCCACATTTCACTTTCTAGTCCTCCTTCCTCCACATTGTAGTAGGTTGCTTCTTGACATGCAAATTCTCCTCTTGTTTTATGTTAGGCCTACCGTTAGTTCAATTGCTCCCTTTTCCAGATCTACCTTGAAGAACTAAACAACTGGAAATCTTTAGCCAGGTGACCAAGATTGTGACATGCATGGCATCTCACATGACCCAGATATGATGCAAGGGGTTCAAATATTTTTCTCATCATGTCATCTATCTATCTTCCATAAATGTGCTTCTACTCTATGGACTAGATCTGCAATCAATCACCTTGTGGAAAAACAGGTTTCATGAGAAACAAAAACCATGAAATGAATTAGTATACCTAATGGTTGTTGACCTCCTTTTGTACCCAAATTGTTTCATATACTATTGCATGCTATGTTGATTAGATTTGTACATTATGCTTCTATAGTTGGCTGCCAATTGTCAAAAATTGTGACAGTAGCACTCTACCTCGTCCATCAAAGGAGCAAAGGGCTTTTGGATCCTTTGAAGTATGGTAATATCAAATCTTCTTGGTTGTTGGATCTATTACATCTTTCTCCCTTTGTTTCTCTTGATGCTAACGTTTTTTGCTACAGGATTTTTGAGTTTTGCACCATTGTTTCCTCCTGCATGCTAACTATATTCTCCTTTTTGAAAGTTGAGGTTAGATCTGATCAAGGGAGATCTTTGACCCTTGAGCATTTTGTCCAAGAGCCTCGTACTCTTCTCCTGCTTGAGCTGATTGTCATTTTCTCCAAGTTGCTTTCTTAACATGATAACCTCAGCCTCAGGCTCTTCAACTTGACCCTCTCTTTCATTTATCTTGTTGTTTTTAACGTCTTCAATTCTTCTTGCCTCCTACAATTATACCTTTATATTAAGGATCTCTTCTCCAAGTTCATTCTCCTTCTCATCAAAAAACTACTAAATCTTTTCTTGATCTTTACAAGTAGTTGTCAGCCTACTTACTTCAACAACTAATTTATCACCACCATGGCTAACTCATATTCGACTTTAACAAGCATAATCATCCTCATCTTGACTATTTAACTAAAATTGATTAGCGTCATATCCATCTAAAATACAACTGAGGAATGACTCACCATCACCATTACGATCAGATCTTCTATGTTGCATGACCTATGATTCTCAGGCACGCTCATTTTCTGATTTTTCTTCTTCAACTGTTGAACTCACACTAGAAGGGTGAGACTCTTTCTTTTGCAAGGCCTTCTTCTTTTTCTTCTTTCTCTTCTTCTCTCCATTGTTGTTGTCTCCTCCATAAAGAATTTGCAATATGTCCTGATCCAGGTGGCTCCAGAGACACACACAGGACAAAGTGGGCTTATGGAAGCTCAAAACTCAAAATGGTCGGAATGCTTTTGAACTAGGACCAGAGCGTAGATATCATTGCCCTAATCGAAGTGGTGTGAACGATACGTCAATCCGAGTCTGGATGAAGAAGATAGAGGCAGTCAAATTTCAGGGTTGACCGGGTGACTTGGCAGGCTTAAGGAGGCAACAATTTGGAAAAAATCTGGCCACCATATTCTGGCCAACCTGGGCCAGATTCCAGGCTAATTTGTGGCCTGATTAATTTTTCTCCTTCGGTCATTTTTCAAATTTTCAAAAATGGCTAATTTGTTTTTAATAACAATATATATATATATATATATATATATATATATATATATATATTAAAATGGGTGGCGGGCCATGACCCCCGCCACCCCCACCGGGACCCAAAAACAAATTTTAAATAATTTTGGGTCAATGGGCCATGACCCCCGCCGACCCCCAACCATCACATAAAACAAGGTTTAAAATTGGCTCGGCAGCCATCACCCCGCCAAGCCTCCCAATCCTCAATCGCATCATATATAAACTTATACAGGGTGGGTGGGCCACCTCCAGTGGACCCGGCCCACACCCCAACACATAACCACGCATTAATGCCGAAGCCGGTGGGAACTGAAACCACGGCGGGTGGGAGGGTCGGCCCCGCCCACGCGGTGGCTCCATGTATCACACTCATGCATCCAACAACAAACAACGCCTCCAAAACATTTAATGCCACCCAAAAATCAAATAACGCGCCATGATTACAGTTGCCGCATTTCAAGGGCCGCCCACCCAATTTGGAATGTACGTATGTTAAAATATAAGAGGGGCAGGATTTGACCCCCCAACCCTTCCTCAACCAATTGTGTATTTTTGCCGCCACACCAACGACCTCTTTGTTGATATCTCCACCCAAGAAGGATATTTAAAAGGGAGTTCTTTCTCATTTGTGGGAGGTTGGACTTGAAAGAAAACAGAGGGAGCATATGGATGGAGAGGCAGAAGGGTGGAACAGAAATCGAAGCGTTATTTTTTTAATTAATTTTAATGCAGGGTGGAACCATCACTGCTACAGAAACAGGGAGCGAAATCATGATCCTTGAAATTTTCCCGAGGAGGTAATTTTTCTCCGTGTCGGAATATAGTCAAGTTTACAGTCGTTTTTCATGGTTTTCTGCAAGGATCTCAATGGCGAGGTCAGATTCACCTTTTGAGTTGCAGATTTACAGTCCACCCATGGAGTAGAATCTTTGAGGAATCTAGGGGGAATCTAAAAGATTCTTTGAGCACCAGATTTCTAGTTTCTCATAATTCAAAAATTGTACAGTCGATTTTGCACTATTCGACGCCACAAATCTGATGGTGCATTCAGATTTCTCATTTTCTCATTATATTCTACAACCACTTTTCTAAGTGGAATGCAGGTGTCAGCATTCATGTGCAAGCAGCCATTTCCATGTGATTGATGCCGTGAGATTGATGGCATGAACAACTTCAGTAGTTTGACATCCGCTTCTTCAGATGGCCCTTGGTTGTGAGGTATATGCAATGTGTTCATGTACTTCTTTTGCTATGCATTATGTTGCACCAAGCCCTGTTTGATGTTGATGAGGGATCTTGTTTACTACTTGTTTTCATAATTCCTGCTTGATGTGATGCGAAATCGTCTATGTGATGTACTTGTTGTCATGATTCGTCATGTTATGTTTTGAGATCCCCTTGTTGTATGTTGATGGGATACTCAGGTTGTCGTCATGTATGTTTGCATTGAGATCCCTTTTATGTCACACTGGCGGATTGCTCATCATGCATGAGTTTGTGTCATACTGATAGGAGTCTTTTCACTGAGAGTTCCTATAGTGGAACATCTCTTGGAGCCACTCCTACGTGAGGGAATTTCCTTGTATGATAACGACATCCACTCCATGTACATCATCACTATTGACAACACTTAATGCAGCGGCCTACACCATCTTGACATCGGGGCCTGGAGACGTAGTCCCTCCTGGACGAACTCCATTATCAACGACTTGTGTTTTTATGTTGCTGATGATTGAAATGTTCCTCTTCTTGAAAACATGAACATGTATTCATTTATGTTCTTTTAAAAAAATGCAATCTAACACATCACGAAAGTAAAAGGTCTTGGAAGGGTCCTTCATCACACCCAGACCTAGATCAAGTGGTATCAGAGCAGTCTTTGCATTGATGTGAATTGCAAACGTGAACAATGGAACATGCAGCAACAGAGGATGAAAAAGCGATGTACGAGACCATGCTCAAAATTTCCAAAAGAGTGGAGATAGTGTATGAAACTCTACAAAAAGAGACAGAGGAAAAGGAATGATTGCAGCTTTAGTTGCAAGCCACAGAAGAGGCCATGGAAGAACTAAAGCACAAAAAACATAATCTTCAAACAGAGAACGCTGAATTGAAGATGCGTCTACATGAAGAGAAAGAGGGAAAACAGAGTTTGCTACAACAGCTGCAAGCAAAGGACGAGGCCTTGGAAAAGCTGCAGCGTGACCCATGTGAGTCAAAAAGTAATTCTCTGAATTCATGTATGTTTCCTGATGATGATTTCGTTGTTTTTGAAAATCATACCACATGGATTGGCTCCAAACTATTGAAGAGAATGAGGTATGAAGGAAAATTCTTGGGCGTTAATGGCCAAGGCATTGTCAACCCCATCAAAATAGAAGAATTACCCCGTCAGGTAGGACTTGGGTATGTCAGAAATGAAGTTGGTGAATGCACTGAGACAACTAGAGAACCACCAACAACAGATGATGAGAAGCCATCATCAGTTCTTTCCACATCGACAGAGGAGGTAAAATATGTTTATTTCCTTTCAGTTTCTTCTTCACATAGTATGATTTATGTTGGAGATTTTGGGATCCCAATTACAGGGACAAACATGAGGCTCCTTACAAGGACGAGGCACGAGGAGGAAGAACAACTTGGTGTTAATAACCAAGGCATAACTCAACCACTGGAGGTTTTGCAGAGACCTCAATGTTATAGACAATTTTGTGCCTTACAGCAACAAGCATGAATTGTCAATAATCCAAGGGATCCAAAGTTCCCTAAACATGATGTTCCTACCCCTAGAGGAACAAGGTCAGCAAACCAACAGCTCTCAGATCAGTTCTCCACCTGAAAACACTCAAAAACAAGCAATCCTGAAATCAAAGCAGGTGCTCCACTAGGTTTCTGCGCTGAAACTCAGTTGCTCCATGGTGTACCTGCGTTGCAAAGCAAGTGGGACAAAGGCCACCTGCGCTGAGCGAAAAGGGACAAGTGGCACAGTGAGTCATTGCTTTGGAATCTTCCAAAAATGACACTTGGATCAGGTATTTCGCCTTGTGATGAGTCAGAGGCTCTGTTTCTCCAAGTGGAAGCAAAGTTCTCCAAGTGGACTCAAGAACTGAAGATCAACTAAAGATTAACTGAAGAGAGAGAAGACACAAGGCAGCTACACATCAGTTGCAAGCTGACTCTTCCTTTCTCAATTCATCTATATATTGAGCTCTCTCCTATGAGCTCAGGAGGCTGGAATTTTGTGCAAAGTAATGATATGTTGTTGGTTTCACTATTGAGTTATTGGGTGATTGTTTGAGAGAGGTGAAGAAGAGCAATTCTTTCTGCTGGGAGGTGTTGCTGGGTTGGAGCCTTCAATGGTTGTAATACTCTCAGAACCTTTATTTCTTCATTAATAAAAGCTATTGAGGTTCTTCTATGTGCTCTTGTTTCAATTATATATTGTGATGATTGCATGTTTGGTTTACACTAATCCATGAACCAGTTATGATTGCATGCCTCTTGTAGTTTCCTTCTTTGTTATTTTGCATGATCTCATCGTAGCTGGGCGAGCAGAAGAACAAAGAGCTAGGAGCAAGCGGCCAAAGAGAAGAGTTTGGATTCGACATTAAGCGCAAGGCAACGGTTAGTGCTTTCTCCATTCTCTTTTTCTTTCATAAAGAAGTAAACCTTAAGTAGTTTGTTTTACAGTTGTTGCTAAGGAACTGTCACCCTTAGAGTGGGATAGGGTCATCCGAGTCGGATACTTTTCCCTACAACAAACTGGCGACTCCACTGGGGACCGTATCCGTTTGATTGTGTTTGTAGTATTTTGCTATTCATTTCCTGAACAAAAGAGTACCAAATCGAAAAGCTTTTGACTATATCAAAAGCGAAGTAGAGGGCAGCTACTCTTGCTCATTTTCTGAGCAAATTCATGATTTGAAGAGCTGATCTACAAGGATCCTTGTAAGCTCTTAGTGATAGCTTTGCACCTTCCTAATCATCCCTTTGAGTGTGCTTGACTGATTGCTTCTGATTTGAGCAAAAATCGTGCATTTTTGAGAAAATTATGACCCAGAAACTGTGAAAACGCAATTCTCGTTTTCCAAAGCAGGTAGTACACAGGCTACCTGCTTTGCAACGCAGGTCCCGAAGGGGCTACCTGCGCTGAGAGCCAGTTTGGCTGTGCAGAGCCTGCGTTGGCCCAAATTTGCCTAGTGCATTTGGGGTTTCCTCCTTTCTCTTGCCTGTTTTCACTTAGTTTTGCTGCTAGGTGTCAGTCTTGTGCCTGTTTTGAAACCAATATTACTTGCCATCATTCTGCCTCTGTTATATAACGAAATTGTACTTGTTCTTTGTATTTCTTACTCATTTACAATTTCCCGTAACGAAGAGTAAACTAGTCTTGCTTTTGGCCTCTTAGATTTGAACCTGTGTTAAGCATTTTGCTGGTCTAAAGAGTTAGCTTGTTTGCTGTCCATAGCTGATTAGTCATTTTACTTTCGTTAGTATGGTTTGATTTCATGTATTTCCAGTGATTAAGCAAGTGAATCTTAAGGTGTCTTTTGATTTTGGACAAACTTGTTTACTTTCGCTTTAAATCAAAATCAAAGTTATATAACCACTTTCTTTTTGTAATCCATCCACATTAAGAAAGGGAAAAGAAAATACATGCATTGTGCATTTTGCATTTGACTGTGTGCTTGACGATTTAGGAAAGATTTTCATTTTAGTGTGTGCTCTATGATCTGTGTGAAAAGATTTGCCTTTCTTTTCCCTCAGTAGTAAAGGTTTTCAAAGTTGAAAGATTGAAAAGTTTGCTTCTCATCTTAGACTGCATTCAGGAATTTGTTATATACATCTCGTGGTGATCCTTAAAGGCAAACTGATAAGCAAGATCAACATTAAAATAAATCCAATTTACATAACAACGCTTTGTAACATAACGCAAACACATAGAGGTCTAGGTAGAGACGTGTTCCGACGTCGTTAAACATAGTGACTGTCGATCTCTACGAAGGTGGGTGATTCCTCCTGAGAGTCGGTGGCACTAATACGGACTTGTGCTCCCACGTACCGTCGCGTATATATTGGGAGACCCCTATAGGCAATTATCCTTTATCCATAAGAAGTCGTGTCGGCCACCCTACTGATCGCGATGCAGTGAACACAGCATTCACGAAGATCGACCACCTGTACCGTAAAACGTATTCTGTGGTTTCGCGAAAAGTTTGGCACACCCTCTGCCTAGATCTCCAGAGAAGTTTCTTTTGGCCTTTTTCAAACTCTATAACTGAAAAAGTCCATCCGAGCATTTGTCACTTTGGGCTCGTTAAAACATCGAAGGCGACTAGAGTCATCTTTAGCTTTTTCTCGACTCTTAAAACATGAAAAAGCAAGTTTGTGTCTAAAAGCGTCGTTAATAAAATTTATTTTAAGCGGAACATAATCACCTGTTATTCCCACGTTGATCTTTCAGTTGAAAAGTATGGAGCCCACCAACCAAGGAAGTGACCTTGGCGGAAGTCCAAATCTCTTCTCCTCTTGGGGAGATGTTGGTGCGCCTCATATGGCAACATTGTCACTTCCAGGATTGACAATTGGCCTACCTGTATGGCTCTTTTCAACTAATGTAGTCCAGATCGCCACTAATCCTGATCAGTCGAATCAACAGTCAGAACAGTCTAGAGCTACCCACCAGCCTTCCACTTCTTACAATTCTTCCTCTGATCCTTCATCTTCACAAGGTAGAGCTGGCAAAAGTCAGCCTCCCATGGAGAAGAAGGAAAAGAAGAAGAGAGAAAAGAAGCAGAAGGGGCCTATGGCGAAGGCGACTGGGGGCAAGCAAAAGACAGCTGACAAAAACCCACACACTGCACCGACCGGGCCTAAATCGCCATGTGTCATTTGCAAAGGGGCCCACTTCCATCGTGATTGTCCTTGTATTCCCCGGATACTAAGGGACTGGTCCCCAAGGTTGCACAATCCGGTAGCATCAACCTCTGGTAGTCATGTTGATTGCAGTCCGTCAACTAGCGAGAGTGAAGGACGAAGAGGGAGGCCAAGATCACCCTGTATATTGTGTGAAGGCGATCACGCCATCCACAAATGTCCATTCTTAGATGAGGCAAAGAGAGTTTTGGAAGATCGTCCAGTTTCACCGTTACGACTTCCTCCTAGATACCAAAAACTCACGCCTGATCCCTCGATAGTTGAAAATCCAGCTGACCCGCTCAAGTGGTCTGCTGAAGTGTCGGTCATTGAGAATGAACCTGCTGAATCCAGACCAGACGAAAGTCTAAAGGTCGAAACGGCAGTCGACCCGGTTCTTCCTTCGGAGGTTTCATCCTCCAATGACTCCGTCATTGAAGACCCATCTTCAAATGACACCCTCACTGAAGAGGAGAAGGATGACACCGTCCATATTCTTTTCATCAACACAGACTTTGATGAGCATCAGGGCAATGCGCCCATTCCTTTATCGCAGGAAGGAACATTGTCAGGGTCGTATCCGGCCGTATATTCGGTCCCACCACCAAGCAACCTAGTTGTATCCTTTGATTGGAATCAACTAGGCAGACCCCGGTTACCAGCCAGTATCCCATTCAGAATCATAGTCCAAATCTACAGAATGGTGATGGCTGGAACTATCATTGATGAAGGGGCATCTGTGAGTATCCTTTCCTCTGTTGCTTGGAAAGCACTGGGTTACCCGGCGCTTTTACCTGAGATGAGAAATCTATCAGGTTTTGATAAAGGAACCAGTCACCCGTTAGGGATTCTCCCCAATGTTCCAGTTACATTGAAAGGGAAGACAGTTCATATGAACATCATGGTCGTCCAGGGACCCTTGGCATATAACTTACTCCTTGGACGAGACTATATATATTGCATGGAGGCAATAGTGTCCTCACTCTTTAGAGTCATGTGTTTTCCGCACGAAGGAAGAATGGTCCAGCTCGTAGACCAACTTTCATTTCCAGGATCACGCATTGCAAATAGTCAAATACCATCCCTTAACGGTCTATTCACTCAAGGAATGCCACCGCCCCCGGTTCTACTTCCCGATGAATGCGAGTAATTCGAGAAGAAAAGAATGGGGACCCAGGGGGCATGCACCCTGGCCTGCCTCGGGCAGAGAAAACCTTAGGTATAAAGTTAATTTCCGCAGAAGAATGGACTAGTCCGTACCCCGTCCAAAAAAGGAAGAGAGGGTTGTTCTAGGATAAAATTCTTTTGTCAAAGTTATGTTGAAGCGGAAGAATCGCTCCCTTTGTCTAAAGAAGTGGGCTCTCCTAAGGAGGGGATCTATTTGTGGCAGCAAGAAGGCACCATCTTTGAATGTCAAGCCTCACCCATTAAAACAATATGTTTTAAAAGAGAAGTAGGGGCAGTCTTCAAAGAAAGAGAGGAAATTGCTGCAACAAGTAGTCACCATCCTTAGCAACCTAATGATAGACATCGCCGAAAAGAGAGTTTAGTTTGCGGCAGCAAACAAAACCATTTTTCGGATAATAAGTAAGAGGACAGAATCTCGAAATTATACTTTATACCTGGGGGCATGCAAACCTTTTGGAGTGCAAGCACGGGACGACTATTTATTTTTTTTAAATTTTTAGGTCCTCCCTTTAAACCTGTAGGTATAACCCGTTAAACTCGTAGGATTAGCCGTTTCCAGCTTGCATAAAGAAAGGATGAAGGGCAAAAGTTAAAACCTGCCAAATTGGAGTAATTAGTGAGGTATCGCTCCTTAAATAAGATTACCTCACCTAAAGCATTCCTTGTATTAAGACTGGTATAATCGAGCAGTTTTAGCAATGTTCATGCTCGTTAAAAAATAAACGCAAGAATCGAGCAGTTTTGTACAGAGTTCATGCTCGTTAAAAAATAAACACAAGTTGTGAGCAATCTTTCCCTACAGTTCAAGCTCATCCAGAAAAATGAACCGGTAAACAACCTCGAGAAATGTAACCTTTGAAAGCCATATTAAAATCCCTTGGTCGAGTTTATATACCATCACCTCCATCCGTTCATTTGGCCAATCGTTCACCTCCATATGTTTGTTTACCCAGTTTGAGGAACAGCTGCGAAGAGTGATTTCACTTAGCCATCCTTGTGACACTGCCGTGATTGGAATATTCCAACCTGTACCTGGAATCTGCGGCTATCCCTGTTTATCACTCGTTCCTCAAAAGACGAGTCTTCTTTGAGCTCTTTTCACTGACTCGTAAAATATGAAAAGTTTGCCGATTTTTGGCCTTCCAGCTCGTTAAAGGACGAGAAGAGCTATCCCTCCTCTAGATTTTAATCTTTTTGGACCTGAGGGATTATTACACAAAAAGATCGAGCGCTTGTTTTGTTCGGCTCGTTAAAGAAATCGAAAATTCATCCCTTCTGTATTGTTTTATACTTTTTCAGACTTAAGGGATTAGAAGACGAAAAAGGAATTTTGGAGTTAACTTTCCGTACCTTTTCAGACTCTCTAAAAATGAAAAGGACCGAGTTTTCCTTGTCGTTAGACTCGTTAAAATGATTAAATAGCGACAAACTTGTCTTTAGATGAGAACGAGTTTCCCTATCGCTAGGCTCGTTAAAACATAGCAATGGGCTTGTCCGAAGGGCAGGTTATAGAACAAGCATATGTTATCCTCCTCAAGCTTGACAAAAATAAAGAGGTACTGGTCAGCAATGACTGGGGAAAAATTGGGAGAACCTCACAGCATTAATGGTAGCAAGTCGCTCTTGAACATGACACTTTTTCCTCCGTATCACATCGGGTTGGGTTGTTTCATTCACCGGTCTCATAACCATGGTCTTCGCCACACCATCCACAATTGGGGTAATGCTACCAATCCATCACATCAGTGTCGTTATATGTTCAAGAGATGTGGTTCTGTAAAGAGTCAACCGTGTTCCACCCACTGCCATACATTATCCTTCATCCACTTCATGACCGCCACCCTGAATCATACATCACAGTTTGTTTTCACCTCATCACAATCACTAGCTCCGTTCCGTGTCACTGATGTGGGATTCATTAAGGCCCTCCTTTGACGGATCGCTCCTTGTCGACATCAGCTCATTATCCAAGGAGTTGATCTAGGAACACCCCCCTCAGTACTTTGAAGCTTGCATGCCTCAATGGCAAGTTTCTCACTTCCGGCGACAGGTATACATCAATGACCTTCGACCAGAAGATTTTGCATGGTGGTCGACGCCAAGTCTTTTATTCCCACCATGTGGATTGTACTGTCGTACCTTGAGGGTCATCATCCTTATCGGTGACTCCTCTCGCGCTTGTTAACGGTTTACATCATTGACCGGTAATCAAGCGATGTCTTTCCATGTTCGACTTCAAGAAATTCTCACATGGATCGACTTGTACATCGAGTGAAGATCGGAAGAGATTGAAGACCCCGGATCTAGTTTCATCCATCCGGGCTGCGATATATATTCAGGACATAAAGACATTTGATATGTACACCATTACAGTAGATGATCATCCTTCTCAAAGGATGATAATTTCAGCAGAGAATTATCAGTCTACAATCAGACGATCGTCTGTTCTATGTACCAAAATGTATTTATAAAGCTGAGCATGGGAATGCCCGCCTCAGCGAGATCATGAAAAATGTATGAAAAATAATGTATTGTATTGTATCTTATTACAGGACACTTCTCAGCAGATTGAATGAACTTCGGATCCTCTCAATAAAGCATTTCACCCGATAAACGACCTCATACTTTAGGGGGCATCTGTTATAGACAATTTTGTGCCTTACAGCAACAAGCATGAATTGTCAATAATCCAAGGGATCCAAAGTTCCCTAAACATGATGTTCCTACCCCTAGAGGAACAAGGTCAGCAAACCAACAGCTCTCAGATCAGTTCTCCACCTGAAAACACTCAAAAACAAGCAATCCTGAAATCAAAGCAGGTGCTCCACTAGGTTTCTGCGCTGAAACTCAGTTGCTCCATGGTGTACCTGCGTTGCAAAGCAAGTGGGACAAAGGCCACCTGCGCTGAGCGAAAAGGGACAAGTGGCACAGTGAGTCATTGCTTTGGAATCTTCCAAAAATGACACTTGGATCAGGTATTTCACCTTGTGATGAGTCAGAGGCTCTGTTTCTCCAAGTGGAAGCAAAGTTCTCCAAGTGGACTCAAGAACTGAAGATCAACTAAAGATTAACTGAAGAGAGAGAGGACACAAGGCAGCTACACATCAGTTGCAAGCTGACTCTTCCTTTCTCAATTCATCTATATATTGAGCTCTCTCCTATGAGCTCAGGAGGCTGGAATTTTGTGCAAAGTAATGATATGCTGTTGGTTTCACTATTGATTTATTGGGTGATTGTTTGAGAGAGGTGAAGAAGAGCAATTCTTTCTGCTGGGAGGTGTTGCTGGGTTGGAGCCTTCAATGGTTGTAATACTCTCAGAACCTTTATTTCTTCATTAATAAAAGCTATTGAGGTTCTTCTATGTGCTCTTGTTTCAATTATATATTGTGATGATTGCATGTTTGGTTTACACTAATCCATGAACCAGTTATGATTGCATGCCTCTTGTAGTTTCCTTCTTTGTTATTTTGCATGATCTCATCGTAGCTGGGCGAGCAGAAGAACAAAGAGCTAGGAGCAAGCAGCCAAAGAGAAGAGTTTGGATTCAACATTAAGCGCAAGGCAACGGTTAGTGCTTTCTCCATTTTCTTTTGCTTTCATAAAGAAGTAAACCTTAAGTAGTTTGTTTTACAGTTGTTGGTAAGGAACTGTCACCCTTAGAGTGGGATAGGGTCATCCGAGTCGGATACTTTTCCCTACAACACTCAATTTCCAGGCTTGAGATACACAGAGGGAGAATGCTCAAAGGTGTCATATGCTTCCGAGACATCATCGAAATCGTCAAGGAAAGAGAATGATGGGAACACATCCCCATCATCCCATGACAGTGCCCATGGTAGGAAAAGAGCTAAGACAAGCTCTCATCGCCATCCTTACACCAGAGATGGAAAGGAAAGGTATAATCACTTTCGACATTCGAATCTTCATTTCGATTATGATCATGTTGTTAATGATGAACGTAAAACATGGCATCGAAAGACATGTACCTTTTGTGGATTACACAACCATACATTTTCTAAGTGTTGGAAAAGAATGGCAGCACACAAAAGGATGAGACGTGAAAGACCCTCTCAACAGCAGGTAAAGAAACATGTTAAGCAGATCTAGAGGAAGAAAACCTATTGTAGTCATTGCGATAGAAGTGGCCATCAAAGAGCCACTTGTTGGAGGCTCCATCCAGAGCAACGCCTTAAAGACAAAGCATCGGTGCGTGAACCAAGTGAAGCAGTGGTTTGACAAGCAAAACCGCCACAAGGAGGTGACCCATTCACAGTGATAAGTGAAAAATGGTTTCTAGATATGTTAGAAACTCATGGTTGTGCTTTTGTAAATCAGTTGTTGCATTTTAAGATGTAAAAGTGATGATGTGTTTTCCATCACTTGTTCAGCAACAATGATGTCTGGTCTTGTTTTGAGTTGCGTGATAAATTGTGAAAGTGATGTAAAGTTTTCCATCACTTGCCAAAACAAAATAGTGTTTGGCCTTATTGTTGTAAATCATGTGTTGCAGTGATGATGTGTTTTCCATCACTTGTTGACGCAACAATGATGTGTTGGCCTTGTTTTCGTAGCTGGGGTATTGCATCCATCTTGATGTAAACTTAACCACCGAGTATGTGGTATAAACTCGTGGCAAGTATGGGGTGCTTGGGTCATTAGTTGGTCATGAATGTCAAGCATGTAATTTGCAAAACAATGTACTACAGGTTGAGGAAGTTGCAGGTGGCGACTCGTTGCTTAAGGCTCTGAAGAACAAAGGTGAAGGAGATGGAAGCGAGACCTTTCAGGACACTTTTGATGTAGACAATGTACAGATAAGTTACAGATTATTTTTCATGATTTTGGAGGACCAAAATCTCCTCAGTGGGGAGGATTGATCCAGGTGGCTCCAGAGACACACACAGGACAAAGTGGGCTTATGGAAGCTCAAAAATCAAAATGGTCGGAATGCTTTTGAACCAGGACCAGAGCGTAGATCTCATTGCCCCAATCACAGTGGTGCAAACGGTTCGTCAATCCAAGTCCAGATGAGGAAGATAGAGGTAGTCAAAGTTCAGGGTTGCCTAGGTGACTTGGCAGGCTTAAGGAGGCAGCAATTTGGAAAAAATCCGGCCACCGGATTCTGGCCAACCTGGGCCAGATTTCGGGCAAATTTGTGGCCTGATTAATTTGTCTCCTTCGGTCATTTTTCAAATTTTCAAAAATGGCTAATTTGTTTTTAATAACAATAAAATATATTAAAATGGGTGGCGGGCCATGACCCCCGCCACCCCCACTGGGACCCAAAAAAAATCTTAAATAATTTTGGATCAACGGGCCATGACCCTCGTCGACCCCTAACCATCACATAAAACAAGATGTAAAATTGCCTCAGTGGCCATCACCCCGCTGAGCCTCCCAATCCTCAACTGCACCATATATAAACACATACGGGGTGGGCAGGCCACCTCCGGTGGACCCAGCCCACACCCAAACACATAACCACGCATTAATGCCGGAACCAGTGGGAGTTGAACCCACGGCCAGCGAGAGGGCCGGCCCCACCCACGTAGCGGCTCCATGTATCACACTCACACAACCAACAACAAACAACGCCTCCAAAACATTTAATGCCACCCAAAAATCAAATAATGCGCCATGATTACAGTTGTCGCATTTCAAGGGCCGCCAACCCAATTTGGAATGTATGTTAAAATATAGGAGGGGCGAGATTTGACTCCCCGACCCCTCCTCAACCAATTGTGTATTTTTGCCACCACACCAACGACCTCTTTGTTGATATCTCTGCCCAAGAAGGATATTTAAAAGGGAATTCTTTCTCATTTGTGGGAGGTCAGACTTGAAAGAAAATAGAGGGAGCATATGGATGGAGAGGCAGAAGGGTGGCATGGAAATTGAAGCGTGATTTTTTTTAATTAATTTTAATGCAGGGTGGAACCATGACTGCTGCAGAAACAGGGAGCGGAACCATGATCCTTGAATTTTCCCGAGGAGGTAATTTTTCTCCATGTCGGAATATAGCCAAGTTTACAGTCGTTTCTCATGGTTTTCCGCAGGGATCGCAACGACGAGGTCAGATTCACCTTTTGAGTTGCATATTTCCAGTCCACCCATGGAGCAGAATCTTTGAGGAATCTAGGGGGAATCTAAAAGATTCCTTAAGCCCTAGATTCTCAATTTCTCAGAATTCAAAAATTGGACAGTCGATTTTGCACTATTCGACGCCACAAATTTGATGGTGCATTCAGATTTCTCATTTGCTCATTCTATTCTTCAGCCACTTTTCTAAGTGGAATGCAGGTGTCAGCATTCATGTGCAAGCAACCATTTCCATGTGATTGATGCTGTGAGATCGATGGCACAAACAACTTCAGCAGTTTGACATCCGCTTCTTCAGATGGCCCTTGGTTGTGAGGTATATGCAGTGTGTTCATGTACTTCTTTTGCTATGCATTATGTTGCACAGATCCCTGTTTGATGTTGATGAGGGATCTTGTTTATTACTTGTTTTCATGATTCCTGCTTGATGTGATGCGGAATCGTCTATGTGATGTACTTGTTGTCATGATTCGTCATGTTATGTTTTGAGATCCCCTTGTTGTATGTTGTTGGGATACTCAAGTTGTCGTCATGTATGTTTGCATTGAGATCCCTTTTATGTCATGCTGGCGGGATGCTCATCATGCATGAGTTTGTGTCATACGGATAAGAGTCTTTTGACTGAGAGTTCCTATAGTGGAACATCTCTTGGATCCACTCCTGCATGAGGGAATATTCCTTGTATGATAATGACATCACCTCCATATACATCATCACTATTGACAACACTTAATGCATCGGCCTATACCATCTTGACACCGGGGCCCAGAGATGTAGTCCTTCCTGGACGAACTTCGTTATCAACGACTTATGTTTTTATGTTGCTGATGATTGACATGTTCCTCTTCTTTACAACATGACCATGTATTCATTTATGTTCTTTTAAAAAAATGGAATCTAGCACATCACGAAAGTAAAAGGTCTTGGAAGGGTCCTTCATCACATCCAGACCTGGATCATGTCCCAAATCTCCTTTGTAGATGTCAGATCTATTATTTTCTCTAGATTTGCATTATGGAGATCGTCATAGATAACACATTTCGCCTGGCATTTTGTTGCATCAATTCTGTTGGGGAAAGATCTATACCATATACTTCACAAACTAACTTCCAAATGTCAAATCCATAATCTAAAATATCCAACTTAACTTTTTTTGTCCATACCTTAAAGTTTGCAGCACTGAGCAGAGATACTTCTTGATGTCCATTTTGTTAGCGCTTGAAATTTCACCTCAGGCTGAAAAAGGTAAACTCCAAGGCAACATCAAACCACTTAGCCTCGTAGCTAGCCCTACGGGGCAGGAGAGGGCTCTCTCCGGTATATCTCAGCAAAGATCTTCAAAGGGCAGAGATAACCAATAAAGAACACTGATTTTAGGCTAGTAAACTGATAAAAGGTTGAGATTTTTGGGATTTTGGTGGAAAATCGGGGAAAGGCAATTTTGGGTGCGGGGATTGGACACAGTTTTTGCAGGGGGTTCTTTGGGGCAAGGTAGGAGACTGTATTGATGCCTTTGAAAGAGTCAGATGGGCAAGAATGACTAGTGAGGAGCTAAGGAGAGCAAGTAAACACCTTGAGTTCTCTTTAAACAGATGAAAACTTTGATATTAAGCAAACTTAAAAGCAGAGCATGACAATCATGAATTCTACTTTAACACTTCATTTGCCTAATTTGCAGAAGGAAAAGTGAGAAGCTGATTCACATAACAAACTTACAAGTACAAAGAGAAACACACCATCAATACATGTAACCACAAGAATCCCAAAAAGGACTGCAAAACCCTGGTCTTTCTTTCTTTGCCAAAATTGCAGAGATACAATGAGTAATACAATAGAAGCTTTCTCCCTCAAGAGTCCAACCATGAAAATGACCAAGAAAGTACATAATATAGACAATCTAACATCTTTCCTTGCCTCTAGGGGTCGAGCTCACTATCCTAGGAGCTGTTTCAACCAATTCTAAACTGAGCACTGAAAACTAGGCAGTCAAAACAACTTGCCTCTATAAGCTAGGAAACCAATTCATTCATTAAATTTTTGCCTATCTCATGAATGAATCTTCTAGAAAAGATAAATGAGTGTCAAAATATCATAAAATTACATCATTTACAACAAGGAGGATCAAAATCCACTCCAAAAAGTCAAATCCAGTCAAAACTGCGTTTTGCTGAGCTGTAGGTGCATTTATGTGAAAATTGCCCAACGCGTAGCGCCCTGATTCTGAACGCGTAGCGCGCCTTTGGAGCAACTTTTGAGGCACTTCCAGGTGTCCAAATGAGGCAAAAGTGGGCTTGTTGGAAATTTCTGGATGTCTACTTTCCAACCCAAGTGGAATTTCTGAATTTGGTGACCATTTGCCCCTCCAAAATTGCAATCTCCCAAGACTGCTTCCTGTGTGCCAAAAAGGTGGCAGAAAGTCATTTTTTGCTTGTTTTTTGACCTTCTGGAGGCTCAAAACTTGATGGAATTTCTTGGAAATTGCTGAGCAAGTGTATTTTTGCATGAAAAATCCAAAAATGCTGAGTTTTCCTGAAATGGAGTTGCCCATCTTAAGGGTTGCGCGCGGCGCGCTACGCGTTGGGGAAGAAAACCTGTGTTTGGCACAAAAAATTCACAATTGACAAAATTTTCTCCAAATTTCTTGAAATTTGGGTTGGGAGTCCCCAATCAAGTACCATGCTCATTCAAAAAGGATTTGGCCAAAATTTGGAGTGGATCGGGCCTTTTCCGTCGTTTTAGTGCCTTGGCCAACCTCCTTGGATCTGGCGATTGTAATTTTGACATTTCTCTAAAACCATGACACCTGTGTAAAAAGTGAAGGAGGTTTTTCTTCTTTGGCATGTTGTGGACAAAAACCTCTCTCAGTTTTCTAAAATTCATCTTTGATTGCTCTGAAACGGCTTTTGAGTGAAACCTATCCCGATGTGTGGAACAAGGGATTTTGTTGAAATGAAGCGAAATGATGGGATAAGAGGCTTCTAAATTCTTGGGGAAATTTTTGGAAGTAGGGAGGGATGTTAGGAAGCAGGGGAAAGTGGAATTGCGGAGATCGAGTGAGGGGAAGGGGTCCAAAAGGGCAAAACACAGGCCTCAACCTAGAAAATTGCCATGTTGTAGCAAAAAACTAGGGTTTGTGCGAAAATGAGGAATTTTGGGGATCTCAGTGATGGGAAGCATTTGATAAGGTACTTTAAGGATAGGGGAAGGTGTATGAACATCAGGATACAAGTTTTGCTGATGATTTGACCGTCCAAGAGAAATTGCCTTCAAAACCCTAGGAGATGGAAATGACCTTACCTAAGCGCAACTGAAGCATGAACAAGGTGTAAAATGACTCATTAGACACTGACATGATAATGAAAACCCTATGAATGATGATAGACTTAGCTGAATAGTGACATAGATTGGCATTTGGACAACTTTAGAAGGAGTGAAAGCAAACCCTAGACCTAATGCCTAGTGACCAAATTTTGCTTGAAAACTCTTTGAAATGACAAAATTTGACCTGGACACTCTAAAATCACTTTGTAAGAGCATATTTGATCACTGGAGGAAGGCTGGAAAGACTGACACTAAAAAATTTGAAAAAAAAATTCAATATTTCTTGGATATCCTTTCCAACAATCAAGTTTCACTTGAAAGCCCCCGCTCTGATACCAATTATTGGAAGCTTGACAACATTGAGGGGGGGGGAGGTGAATCAATATTGTGAGCATGGATTAACTTTTACCAGTTTTTTCTTTTTATTTATCATTAAATGAATCATGCATTAGTTAGTCAAAAACATAATATGAACAACACATGCATAATCATAAACATGAGGAGCAACACATCAACAATTGAGCAACCATCATCAATAACACATGAGACACCAAATGTAAGGAGGAAACCCTTCCGGGAGAAAAACGACCATTTGATGTTTGTCTTTGCCTTCTTATTATTATGTAAAATATTCTTTTTACATCTTCATATCACTGGCCACCACCAGTGTGCAAACCCTAACTCGTGATCATGTGAGAAACCACTCACTCCAGGTGACTACTTGATAGAATCCACCCCCTGTTGGAAGCCACCACTCCTTCAACTATGCAGGCCACTACTCGTTGTAGGGCACCACCTATCGGAAGCCACCACTCCTTCAACTATGCAGGACACTACCTATTGCAGACCACCACTTGTTGGATGCCCCAACACCCAATATTTTTCCTAGCCACCACTCCCAAGTTCTCAGGCCACAACTCGGAGGATGGCACTGCACCATGAATCAACAAGCCACCACTTGCTAGCGAGCCACCACTCACCCACTGAAGGCCCCAACATTCAAGCCCCTGTGGACCTCATTTCACAACATTTCATGTTATGGTTTGCCACTAAACTCAAGCACTTTGCAGGCCAAGTTTCATCCCATTTTCATAATAGACCCACTATATCCTCTATTCTCAATAATTGAATACAAAAATCCTCTTTACTCTTACAATCAACTCATCGTACTATGACTCAAACCTTTCTCAAACAAATCTGCTCATAGAATTGAACTGCCTCAAATCCTCTCTATGTTGTAGCATATATAACTCCACTGACTCAAAACTCCCTCTACAAACTCAAACAATACACCAACTCATCAAACCCTTAATCATTGATATACATGACATCATATTAATATATAGGCTTTTGCCCAACACTCAACAACATACTCTTTACTCAAATCACTAGACACTCAACAACAGTAAATATGCATGTGTAATCAATGTATCTCTACACTAATACATGACAACACAATACATTGATCTCTGTTGGAAACACTGAAAGGGGGGTAAATCAGTATTTCCTTTAATTTTCATAATTGGTTAGTTTGTTCTTTAACCTTTAGAGAATTAAACAAACATGAAACAATACATAAAATATTTTGCCTCAACAAGTGCTTCACATATATAATGTACATACAGATTTACTAGATGAATTGGAAGGAAGTACAAGACTCGCCAAGGGTTTTACCAACAAGGCTAGAAGGAAGCAAATGTTCCCTGAATGAGTTTGGGCTCCTGTACTAGGGACAATGACCAAAATACAACGAGTTGCTACCTCTATTGCTACACTCCACTGCCACTCCTTTTGCTACTTCTATTGTACTACCATTGTTTTTTTCCATTGCTTCTGTCCAGGCTGCCTCTCTCCTACTACTACCATTGTTGCCACTCTAAAATTTCCTACTCCTACTGGTACTCCTACTACCACTTCACCATTGTTTCTATTGTTGTTTCCCACTATCAATCATGCCACCATTGTTGCTATTGTTTCCACATAAAATGTCACTGCCATAGTCAAAGGTCACTGCCATATGAAACAAGTTCATGATCAAATTACATTATCACCTTCATCAAGAGTATGTCATCACTGTTATATAAGGTCATTGTCATGCCTCCAAGCCACTGTCATATCAAAGGTCACTGCCATATCATGTTATCACTGTAAGAAAAAAATCTTGTAGAGTTCATTGCCATAGTATGTCATCACTGCCATATATGCTTCCAAGTTACTAAGGTTATTGATACGTCAAGGATCACTATGTTATATCAAATTTATAGTAATATCAAAACATCACTACTATACTGTCAGACATCATTAGCATGCAACCCAAATAATACTAACATATGCATACAAGATTGCTATCTAATCAAGGTCATTGTTGCACTTTTCAGTTGTGAAGGCATTGTCATGAAGATCATTTTCACTCAAATGTTACTGTCACAAGGTCATTGTCAAGTCAAACTTATGAATCACTACTATATCTTATCTTTCTCACAAACACAACCTTCTTCACTCAAGTAATCAAACCCTAGCTCCACAACCTTTTGAATCCAATTTCAAATATACAATCTCCGCATATCAAACTTTTACTAATGCAACACATACATGGAACTCTTGAGTAAAGAATATTACAAACTAGACACTTTTCTTATTCACCACAACATAAAATTTTGGGCATAAATACTACACTCAGGGTTGTCATACATTAGAGGTTACTTCAGGTCTTTGTTGAATAGGTCAAGGTCATGTCAAGGTTACTGGAATATGTTTCCATATATAAAGAATGTTAGTCACCAATATTTTTTCAACATGTATACCTTGTAGTGCTTATCATCAAGTATGATCTCGCAAATACACATTCAAATGTTCAACTATCATTTATCTCTCTGTTGCACTTTTGATTTTCAGAATGTATCTTACACATGCAACTTTAGGGTTTGATAGAGTCTTCAGAGTTAATGTAGCCATATGATATCCTTAACTCTGCATCATCATCAAGTATTAAGGTTGACCATTGTATTTCAACCACTAAAACTTCAAGTCCTCAAATTATAGATCACAAGTATCTGTTGGATATGTGTTTTGCACTGCTCAGGTTAGTGCACGGAGGTATCCTTTACTAGATGCACAAGCAGTAAGTGTAAATACATAAATTCCCAAGAGGAATGCCACAGGAGAAGATAGATCTCTTGTCTACAAATTAAGAATTGTTAAACACATACATGGCAGACACATAGGATGAATGATAAGCATGAGAGTACATCTATTATTCACATGATACATTTATAATACATAGGAGTGACCCTTGGTTTCATATTCCAAGTGGTCGCTTGGACTCCCTTTGGTTGTTCATCTTCCACACCCAACCCAGAGGATTAGGTGTCCAACATTCCCCCCCATAATCCGAAGGGTTATGTATGAGTCCAAGAAGAGAGATGTAATACAAAACATGCAAAAATGCATGGGAACACTAGGCTGAATGTGCTCTCTGAAATGTTGGTATCAAGGGAGGTGGTTTAAGGATGACCACCAACACTAGAATGCTTAGTGAAATTCTCAGAAATCTTCCATATCTGGCAAAAAGATGAGGTCTTCTACTGGAGGAAGTGATCTTGATGTTTTGAAGGGGGAAACCTTCAATCATGAAAGGGAGGTCTCACCCCGCATAAAAAGGGAGAACCTCAACCTGAAAAGGGAGGTATCAACCTGTGATGGTTTAAGGATGACCAACAATTGTGGAATGCTTAATACAATTCCTAGAACTCTTCCAAAACCGGCAAGAGGTTGAAGTCTTCTACTAGAGCAAGTGTCCCCAATTCTTTGAAGAGGCATCACCAACTGAAGGCATGTTCAGGGGCATCTTTGTCTCTGGCTACAACTCTGAATCTGGCATGGTAGGTTGTGGCTCAGGCTTACTTGATGTGGCTTTGAAGCTTGTAGATGACCATCATTTCCCCCCCTGTCAGATACAAAGTGAGATGATAGAGAAAAATCAACTGCAAGATTGTTTAATACTCTAGAACAAGTTCTGACATATGACTGAAATATCTTCTTGGTTGTTGAAGCCCATTGCCAAGAAGCGATCCATCCAAGATGAATCTTTGTTCTTGAAGGAGGCTTATTTTTGAAGCATATGTTTGAAGTATGAGTGGTTTTATGACAATGCTCACATGAATGAAGATCAAAACAGTGATCTTTCATATGGCCAACTCGGTCACAGTGTTGGCATTTAACAAATTTTGGCTGCGAATGTGGAGGAGAAGAACCTGGAACAAGTGAAGGTGAACTGTCATGAAGGAATCCAACACTCTAAAACTAGATGGGATTTGAGTAATCTGGAATATGAAAGGAAACATCCTTGTCATATCCAAGGCCTGTTCTATGCTTGTAATGGACAAGCTCTTCCCAAGGTCTGATGATTGACTTGGGAAGTGCAGGCTGAATTTCTGCATCTCCATATAATTATGTTGCTTCATTGGGTACTAGATTTGAATCAACTTGCTACTTATGAGAGTCAGTCCTAGTATTGAACAAAGGATCAATATGAACATAAAATAGATCAGAATGATGATTACATTGTTGTAGCTCCTCTTGATGTAGTTGTGATTCAAACTACAAAAAATCAATCTTTTCATATGCATTTTGCAGACATGTTTGAATGTCTGAGAGAGAGGCTTTGCTAATTTCTATTGTATCATGAACAGTAGAATGTAACAAAGTTTTCATGAACTCTAATACTTCAGCAATTCGATCCATTTTCTCCATACTTCATAAAAACATTGATCACAACTATGAACAAATGAAGAAGCAACACCCACTCACAATACTATGTTAAGAATATTTTCTTTATCACTGGGGATTTGGAACTTTGAGTAAGTCAACATTACCATCAATTAAGAAACTTTCATCTTTGGAAAGAGTGCAACTTACAGTTCAAGGTATATAATAGAAGACATCAATGAATCCTTCCTGTTATATTATTGCTTGAATAGAATGAGTATCTTCCTGCTTGGATACATCCTCACGTCACCAATGGACACGATTCTCTGAGTGAATCTCCTCTTTATTAGAACAAACCCAATAACATTGAGGTAATAACTTATATATCGCTCAAGGCTGCCCGACCCAATTAGATTGAGTTGTGATGTCGCTTGTTGCCTTGATGCTGCTAAGACCACTATAATTAATAGTGATCGTATCATAGATAATGAAATCTGCTTCCTATAGAGTTTTGGTTTGACCGTCAGACAACCTGCATTCACAGGCAAACCTAGAATCACACTTTTGCTTACACATCTTCTTGATTATGGCAAAGATGAATACCCACAGAAATATAAGCGCTTAAATCGATTGCAATTGTCCAACATTAGGCTGGCACTAAAGAAGAAATATCAAAAAGGAGAAGAGAAAAAGAACTGCATGTTTCGAACAATAGACATGTGAGAAATGACAACAAATCAAAGCCCACGCATGGCATCGACGAAGAAAGACCATAGCAGAAGAGAAAAAGAATCGCAGGACTCGAGCACCGGACCTTCGAGAAATGACCATCACTTCGCCTTACATAAACAATATGACAGAGCTTGGGATGCTAGAACTCTCTTCCAATTATTTAACAGGAACTATACCAAAATAAATCACAAAGTTTACGAAGCTCTATGAATTGGAACTTTATGATAATTATTTTACCAGAGAGATCCCTTCAAGGTTTCGAAACCTCACGTCCTTGAGGTTATTTGATGCCTCTAAGAACTTGCTCACTGGGACACTATCTGAGCTTGCAAGATTGAATAATTTACAGTCTCTTCACCTCTATACAAACAACATCTCAGGAAAAATACCCAATGAGTTTGGCGAGTTCCATTACCTGGAAAATCTATCTTTGTACGCACATATAATTTGGCATGTCAATGCAAAGAGAAGAACCAACCATACCAGCTAGAATAGAGAGTTTTGGAATCTGTTGGAGTAGAGAAACTTTTTGTTACAATCCATCAGGAACGTTCCCTGCTATCCTGGTGCGACCTGAAATCGACCCAAACATTTCTCTATCCCTCTATCGCCATCCATTGGAGTTATTATTTCACTGAGCCGAAGGCGTTATATATTAAAAACCAACGTTATATATTAAAAACAATTGTATACAATGCTCAGAATTATTCAAGAAACTGACACGGAGTGTATAAGTTCCTCCAAAACAGGAATCAACTATGGACAAGTCGCAAATGACTTGACATCACCAGAACTAGTAGTGGGTCTTCAACCACAAAGATCACATGCATAACAATAGGGAACGAGGTTTACACAAGAACTGAGGCATCGTGTCATTTACAGAGCTATGCAGCAATCGCTTTCCACCATATCTTCAGCCTCCTTGTCCTCTTCGCAACATATATTCGAGTTATTTGGACATGGGCAAAAGTGAAATTCTGTAACTGATTTTTTCTACATTGTCTAAGGCTAATGTGATGCCAAAGACCACCACAACGACTATTCTAGTCTTCCGACTTGTACTCATTCCACTGGAAGCTTTGGAGTGTTCAAGTTTTTTTTTTCATCGTTTGAATCACTAGAGTCAGGGCTCTCGCTCGGTGCTGGTATTGAGGGAGGAGAAGGAGGATACCATTCACATTCGGAGCAGATTTGTGACCAGGTCCATGGTGTTCAACAACAGCACCAGGAGCTATGGTTACAAAATATGTCATTACTTATAATTTGACCATTAAAAACTTCAGCTAACACTAGAACATTACCCATTTACAGTCAGCAGCATGGGACTTTTACCATTACATACAACTCATACAATGCACAACTAGAGAAAGCTCAACGCAGCGAGGTGCAGTGCAGACCAAAAAAAGAATTTTTTGTGATTTCCCACAGAAAACACTGAGGAGAATCCAGTCCTGTCAAAGTCAGATAAATGACTATGGATAAAATAGGCACATAAAAATAGCTCAGAATTGTTTGAGAGTGAAGCATTAGGAGCAGACTTTCAGGGTATTAAAGGTAAACAACAGAGTTTTGTAAGTAGTTTTGGTGAGCAAAGAAATGCTTTTGACAGGGAGCAGAAATGTCAGAACTAACAAGCAAAAAAGCCACAAAACAAACAAGTGGCTCAAATATGAGCAGGGCAGGAGATCGCCCGCTCTGATACCGTGATAAACACATACAGGGAAGACACATAGGATGAATGATAAGCATGAGAGTACATCTATTATTGACATTATATAGATTTATAATGCATAGTAGTGACCCTTGGTTTCATATTCCAAGTGGTCCCTTGGACTCCCTTTGGTTGTTTAGCTTCCACACCAACCCTTAGAGAATTAGGTGTCCAACAAGAATGATGCAACACAATAGTACTGATCAAAACACAAAATAGCTCAATATCACAGTCCTTTTAGGGCTCCAAACCTATCTGAAACTCAGAGATGAATGCTCAAAAAATTATGCATAAAAGTATAGGTCGTAAATTATTTTATATAGCCATTGTCTTGATGCTATAGGAATGTGTCAATAGGAAAATATCTATAATAAGCCACAGATGCCATCAAGATAAGCCTAAAATTTACCATAGAAGATAGGGCTATAGTAGGCCACAAGAGATCTACAGTATATTACCGTAGAAGATGTCTCAAGTAGCCACAGAGATGGATGAATGAACAATTTCGTTACACTTCAAGAGGTCAAACATTTACATCAGAATATGTGATAGAATGCATCCTTAAGGGGTTTGTAAACTTTGAACTAGGTCAAGCCCTAATAGGGCTACAAATGTTTTAAGTAAGCCTCTAGTGAACACAATAAAAGAGACCTAACACTCCTTCAACAAGAACGACCTACAAGAAATGCATAAGAACTCAAGCAAATCCTATTAATAACCCATTTCAAAATGAATCCCTAACTTCATCAACTAGTGTTGCTCCATAAACATATCTTTGAGGCTCTCTTAGGCACTGTTCCACATAATGAGAAGAACAAAACTTCAAGAATGATGTGAGCTACTTTCACAGGGCTGAATGTAAAATCAGAGCAAGATTGATGCCCTTTTGTACACCCTTCTTCAAGCTACCTGTAGAGCACAAACAAAAATATGTAAATAATCGCAAGAGAGGGAGTATATCCTAAAAACCTTTATCCAATTAAAAAAGAACATTCATAGAATTTTCAATGTCAGATCAATCTATACTCTGCAATTAATTTTAGAAGAATCTTGGTTCCAAATCCATACCACTGGAAGCGTATAAGGCCTTAATTTATAGAGGATGAATGGCTTAATGAAAGGGCAAGGAAACCTAAGTGTTTGGGTGGGAAATCAAAATTGAATTTCAAGTATTTTGGAGTGAAAACCCCAAATGAATATCAAGTTGACTTGAAGGGATGTAAATATTTATTTTTTGAAATGATTTAATCTTCTTTGAAATTGTCTTTCTTTGGGAGCCAATAAGAAAACCTTCATTTTAAACCACTCCACAATGATTAAAATATTTGTTTTAAACCTTTTAATGAAAATTATTTTGGCCTCAAGTTCGAGCAATATTAAAAACCAATTATATGTTACCACATCACTTCCCTTTGGGATCTTTGACCACAAGATGGAGTAAGGAGTTTTGATTGGGGATATTTCTTAAACCGTAAGGGCTCTCGTGGCACTCCATATATCAACATAATTGACATAACGAATAGAATCCAATGGAGAGGTCTCTAAGTCAAATTTAGTCATATGCATCATCAAAATATTTAGCAAGAGAGGGGTGTGATCATCATCCAAGGAAACCAAACCCTAGAGCTAAGGTTTCATCGATGGATCATCTCATGCATAACAACCAGCATACTAAGGACATCGATGATGAAATTCTACACCTTCTTTGATATCATGCACCTTCTATGACATCCTAGACCTACTTTGACATCAATGAAAACATACTTAACAACCTATCCTCACAATACATGAGCCATACAAACTACAATACCCATACATAACATGGGATCATTCATCATTAACATGAGCTCTCTGTCACATAGAATTAATCTCTGCAATCACAAATTATGTTAGTATACTGTCACACATATTGGTCAACCATCAATTCTCTGGATTATACACTCTAATGCACAAGCATTATCCCAACCAACAATCTCAGGTGCCTACAGCGGTACCATGTACACTCTATCTGCACCAAACTCTGATCTAGCTCAATCCCACCCACTTCATCATTGTTTATGCACACATTCCATGCACTCTGCCATTGATTTGCTACACTAATTTCTTTATTCCATGTGCATAGAAACTGCCAAAATGCAATTTATATAATCAACTACAAGTGCACACATTGATTCATATCTCTATCACATATCAACCTTTGTACTTTTCACTTTCAATGCACAGACTTTGCCATGAAGTTTACATTTCACATTCTCTCTCTTTGTCCAAGTGCAAGGCACATGCTTTCACATCAATCACTCTGAGTTTGTAACCTCTACAAGATCCATGGTAAGAAATATAAAACAATTGATTTCTAGTGCTCATATTGGACCAGATCAACCATAACCACACACTGGCCAAATCCACACATTAATTAATTCACCCAAGTAGGCCTAGGTGATTATTGGGTCTCCAAAATGTCATCCATTTCACCTTATTTTCTTTTATTTTCCTTCAGTGTTTACCACATTTCACAACTCCATAACCATCCACTAAGACCATCTTCATGATTAAATACGGGTTTAGACATATTACTTTCCAATACATTTATTTTGATATTTTGAGTGAATTTATAGTTAAATGTTAGAAAAAAAAACATGCATTCATTCTATATAAAATTTGGATAAGTTTTGTGATGTATGTAGGCATATTTGAAGATTCCATCACAGTCATATTTGGCCTCTAAGTCCCATACTCGAATTTCATCTTCAAACTCTTGAAGATTTGAGGAAGAATTTGGATCATTGATCAAGCACATTTCATGGATAAGAATCATGGAAGTTTTCATAAGTGTCTCCTATCAAAGCTATAAGAGATTTGTGAGAGGATATGAAGAGATGCTAGTTGCTAGATGTTAACACATGGTTGTAACCACGTGACATATTTGTGGATCTACATTTATGAATTAGTTATCTTAGTTTTTGTATAAATAGGAGTGTCTACTCCTCTCAAAGGGGTGTTAGGTTTGGGGATGTTAATGTTGGAAATAACACTGAGAGGGGGGGTGAATCAATATTAGCAAGTCAATAATTTTTCATTTCCATAATCAGATTTATATACGCTACTTCAGTTAATGGAACTCGCATGTATACGCAACTGTGGTTAAGGCAACTAGCATATATACTGCAAACTTAAGATTCAGTTAATTCATCATATGTTGATCTTTAATCAGTGCATCAGAACCATATAAACAGTAACCAGGAACAGTAAAAATAGAACAAACAATCACACACATGAACACAAGATATAAGGTGGAAACCCAATGTGGGTGAGAACCACCTACTGCAATCGTATCTATCTTCTTTTAATAATAAGAAACTTCTTTTTATAATTTTTGTATTGGAGCAGCCTTATACCAGTACGTAGGCTTCTACCTGTAGAAGGCTACAACCTTCTCTCGTTATCCAGCTTCTCCTGGAAGGGAGCTACAACCCCCTAGCTCTTCTACTAGCTGATATGTTTACTAGTACATAGGTGTTGGTCTACAAAAGGCTACAACCTTCTCTTTTCTTCTAGGGACCACGTTTCATAAATTTTCAGATTGGATCCATCAATAACATCATTCAATCATCAAATATATCTGCATCAACCAATCTCCTTTTCACCAACCACAACTGAACCAATCAATCACTTTGACAACCCTTCAATATGATCTTTCAAAATACTGTAACCAGGATATAGTAACCAGAACCCAAGCCAGAACCCAGAACACTGCAACATCAAACATAAGCAACTAAAACATATTTTACAAGGTATACGCAACTTCCTTGTTTCGAACCTACATATAGATCTGCAAATCAAACTTAATATGTATACGTTGTTTTGATATGTAGAACCAGTGTGTATATGCGCATTTTCTAAGGTGAACCTGCATACATATTTGTAAATCATGATTTAAACATTACAACAATTCCAGACTTCAGTTATACCCAGATCATCATATTTACAGACTACAACATGCGCCAATTATTCAGATAAATGACCAAACCACATAAAGATATTTCACTTCAAGCCTTAAGGTCTTGACCCATCATTAGATCTTATCCTTCATCAAGCGCTAAGGTTCATCCTTGGTTCAGATCTAGCGATGCACCATAACCTAATAACTTGTACGCTATATCTTGCTCATCATTAGATGTTCAGTACTTGAGTGCTTTGGCATAATGATCTTCTTCTCCTTATATAGTGTTAGGCCTTTATCAATACCATGGTCCAAAACCACTTAGGCCAATACCTTGGACCAAATACCTGGGATCAATACTTCAGACCAAATACTTTAGACCAATACCATGGATCAAAATACCATGGACCAAATACCACAGAACAAAACTTATATTTCCAACATGTACGTGCCTTTCCTTTGGTGAAACTACGTGTGTATGTTATATGCACCTTTTGGTCTATTAACCCGCATGTATACGCTACTTTGTTAAAGTGAACCTGCATATACTTCTCTTTCCTCATTCTGTGAAGTCTGATCTATAACTCTTAGCCGTTAACCTGTTGAATTGTGATATGTCATCTGAGTGAGTTGTCATCAAGGACAACACTTGTGTCAAATTTGAGTCATAATTCCAACAATCTCCCCCTTTGGACTTGATGGCAACCCCAAGTCACTCTCCCCCTTTGTCATCAAGGGAAAAGGGTCATGCTCCCCCTGAGCCTGTGCCATATGTTGTCAGATCTAATCATTTCATATAATAGAACAATTATTAAGGCACCATCATCAAACAGATAGTCATCAAGTTATCCACAACTTATGAGAGCCAACATATTTCCACATGTCATCCATAAACTGTAACCATCATTAAGCAGAGCAGATAATTCACGAAACCATATCAGACTCCTTTCTTCCTAAGTTTGGCCACTGCTTTTCCTCAAACCAACATATACGCGACTGTATCCATAGAAACCGATGTATGTACGCGACTATGCTTCATGAAACTCGCGTATAACCACCTTTCTCTGAAACAAGTAGGTTTTAATAGCATGATGATGCATCAACTACTCCCAGCTTCTGTCTGAGATATTCAAAAGTCTCTCTAGGCAGTGGTTTGGTGAATATATCAGCAACCTGTTCTTTGGAGGGAACATATTCCAATTTAACCTTTTGTTCAAGCACTTATTCACGTAGAAAATTTTATTTGATGGTTATGTGCTTGGTCTTGGAATGCATGACTGGATTCTTTGAAATATTGATGGCACTTGTATTATCACATAGAATGGAGATGGGTGGAGTACATGTGATCTGAATGTCTTGCAATGTTTGCATCATCCAAAGGAGTTGTGTGCAGCAAGATGCAGCAGCCACATATTCTGCTTCAACTGTAGATAATGCAATTGAACTTTGTTTCTTGCTGAACCAAGACACTAATCTGGAACCCATATAGAATGCACCACCACTAGTGTTTTTTCTGTCATCAACGCTTCCTGCCCAATCTACATCTGTATATGCATGAAGTGTAAGATCTGTATCTCTAGGATACCATAAACCAAAATTCTGTGTCCCTTGAAGATATTTGAAAATCCTTTTGACTGCCTGAAGGTGTGATTCCTTTGGATTTTCTTGGAATCTTCCAACTATTCCTACTGCATGCATGATGTCTGGTCGGGTACCTGTTAGATAAAGCAGACTGCCAATCATGGATCTGTAAGTTGGTTGATGTATTGCTGCTGATTCATCATTTGAGCTGAGACTGCATCCTGTTACCATTGGTGTGCATACTGGTTTAGAATATTCCATGCCATATTTTTTCAAGATCTGTTTGAGATATTTGGTTTGTGACAGAAAAATACCATCTTTATTTTGTTGAACTTGTAGACCAATAAAATATGTAAGCTCGCCAAGCAGGGTCATTTCAAATTCTTGCTGCATTACCAAAGAAAAATTCTGACTCATGGCTTCTTCATTGCTTCCAAAAATGATATCATCAACATACAAAACAAGTATTAGCAATTTATTATTGTCAATCTTTGTATATAGATTGCTATCAGCTGATCCCTTTGAAAAACCTTGTTGATGAAGATATTTTTCAAGACGGTAATACCAGGCCCTTGGAGCTTTTTTTAGACCATAGAGAGCCTTTCTGAGTCTGCATACAAGTTTTGCATCATTTACAAGAATGAATCCGTTTGGTTTCTCAATATAGACTTCTTCTTCTAAGTCTCCATTAAAAAAGGCAGATTTTACATCCATTTGGTATACTTTGAATTTCTAACAACTAGAAAGAGCAAGGAACATTCTTATGGCTTCAAGTCTAGAAACAGATGCAAAAGTTTCTTCAAAATATATACCTTCTTGTTGAGCATATCCTTTACAAACAAGTCTGGCCTTGTTTCTAATAAATTCTCCATTATCATTCAGTCTGTTTTTGAATATCCATTTAGTTCCTATGATATTCTTATCATGAGGTCTAGGAACTAATTCCTAAGTATTATTCTTTTCATTTTGCTCAAGTTCTTCATTCATGGCCTTGACCCAACATTCATCTTTTCATGCTTCATTTACATTTTGAGGTTCGGTGGAGGATAGCAATGCTAGATAGCTTGAAGCTTCCGCAATAGTTCTTCTTGTCTACACACCTGCCTCTTTCTGTCCCAAAATTTGAGTCTCTGGATGATTTTTCTGAACATACCTGGATGGAGTCTTTTCTTCTACCGTTATCTCTTCTTCTGGTGCTTCATTGGTTTCTTCTTCAGAATTAGTGGGATTTGATGTGGAAGGATAATCTTCATCTTCTTCATAATCTTCGGTTTTTATTTGTTTTGGATTTTTGCATGCTTCATCAACCACAACATCAATACTTTCAATAATTTTCCCAAGTCCTTTATTATAACATTTATATCCTTTACTTCAGGAAGAGTAAACAAGGAGAATACCTTCATCTACTCTGGGTTCAAACTTACCAAGTTTTTCATCAATCCTTTTGATGTAGCATTTGCTTCCAAAAACTTTGAAGTATTTTACAGTAGGAGTCTTACCATACCAAAGTTCATGTGGAGTTTGAGTGTTGTTTACCCGAACATTTGCTTGGTTGAGAATAGTGACGGCAGCGAATGCAACTTCACCCCAGAAGGTTGCAGGAGTTCCAGACTCATCTAGCATAGCACGAGCCATTTGTTGAACAATTCTATTCATCCTTTCTACCACTCCATTTCGCTGAGGAGTCCTTGTAGTGGAGAATTTCTTTTTTATTCCATGTTATTCACAAAAGTCAAAGAATTCATCCGAAGTAAATTCCCCTCCTCAATCAGATCTAAGGCATTTTATTTTGAGATCTAATTCATTTTTAACCAAAGCTTTGAAGGCTTTGAAATTTTCGAATGCTTCATCTTTATGCTTTAGAAGTCCTATCCAACACATTCTATAAAAATCATCAATGAACAATATAAAGTATTCTTCTCCATGAGGTGACTTTTTCCTTGATGGTCCACATAAATCAGTATGAACAAGTTCAAGAGGCTTACTAGCTGATCCTTCCTTTTCAGGGAAGTGCGATCTGGTTTTCTTACCAAATTGACATGATTTGCATATTGTATTTTCTGGAATGCTGATATCAGGAAGATCATGAACCGCCTGGAATCTGCATGCTTTTCTTATTTGAGAAAAACTTAGATGCCCCAATCTTCTGTGCCATAGCCAATGTTCATCATTTTTGCTTCGATAGCACTGTTTTTGTCCTCCCTTGAGTATGTATATGTTGTTTGGAGTTCTTGTTCCTTTAACCATGATTTCTCATGTATCAAGCTCACGAACAACACATCCATTTGATCAAAACACTACTTCATTTCCTTGATCGCACATTTGACTTACACTCAACAGATTATGCTTTAAGCCATCAACATACATAACATTCCCAGCTTTAAATTTTTCTTTCAAGAAAACAGAGCATTTACCTTTTATGATAGTGGGAGTGTCATTTCCAAATGAGACACTCTTTTCCTTTTCTAAGGCATTATATGAGTGTATTTTTTCTCTGTCACCTGTCATGTGTTTTGAGGATCCACTGTCGATGTACCACTGGTTTTCTTGTCCTTCTGCATACAAGGCTATACCACATCTTTCTGTTTGCGGTTATTTCTTTCTCCATATTTTGGGATTTAATGGAGTTTGCTCCTTTTGAGCTATTTGCCGAAATTTACTCTTGCATTTAGATTCTTCATGGCCAAAGTTGTTACAGATTGAGCATTCCATTTCATTTTCAAGAAGAGAAAATCTATTATAAGAACTTTTCTTGATCCCTGTCACATTTCTTTGATTTCGTGCTTCTCTAGTCGTAATAGTTTTGTAGGCAACACATTGAGAAGATTTGTGTCCAAAATTATGACATGAGAAACATTGACTATTAAAGAAGTTCCTACTATTATTGAATCTACTGACCTGATGATTGTAGTTGAAGTTCCTTCTACTTACCTATTGATTGATATTCTTTGAAGCAAGTTGAGTGTGATTTACCTGAGGTTGATTGTGGCCTCTGTTCATTCTTGAAGTAAATTGAGCCTGATTCACCTGGTGATCTGCTTTATGCCTTTGCTGACGATTGTCGAATTGTTCACTGCTCTTTGCTGCATCACAATAGCTTTTAGTGGAGGTTGATGACTTCTGTGATTGAGATGTTTCTTCAGAGTATCCAAGACCTGTCTTTATCAGAGGAGAGCGCTGCACTTTGATAATTTCATTTAAGGTATCTGATCCTTTAGCAAATCTAAGATTGAGAGCTTTTGTTTTCTCAAGATCCTTTCTTAGACCCACAATTTCACATTCTAGCTTTTCATTGTGTTTTTCTCTTTCAGCAAGTTGGAATGTCAAGGTATCTATAATCATACTCTTTTCTTCTAAACAGATTTTGAGTTTAGATATTTCTTCATAAAGGTCATCTTCATCTAAAGCATCTAAAAAATCATCATCTTCATAAGCCATCAGAAGTCTATAGTCATTTCTATTTTCATCTTCATCACTATTTGATAAACCATCGCTATCTTCATGAGTATAGTAGCTCTTTTTACTTACATTTTGTTTTCTGTTCCATTTTGCAGATTCCTTACCTTCATCAAACTTATCCTTATGAGGAAAATTGGTAGCATAATGACCGACTCTTCCACAAGAAAAACATTTGAAAGGTAGTTTACCTCTGAATCTTCCGAAACCCCGTTGAAGGTTCTTGACAAAGTTTGTTTCTTCTTCTCCTTTTGAAATATGTCCTGATTGATTAAGTTCTTCTTTTCCTGAAGCTTTAAATGCGGCTTCTCTGATATCTGATGGACCTCTTTTTTTCATCTTGAAAGTAGTTAAGATCTCGTGCAGTTGTGTCATAGTAATAGTATGAAGATCTTGCTTTTCTTCTATGGCAGATACTTTTGATTCAAACTTAGTAGACAAGGATCTTAAAACCTTTTCAACTAAAGTAACTTATTTTATCTCTTCACCCAAAATCTTCATGCAATTAACAATCTCATCTATACGTAAGAAGTAACTAGCTATAATTTCATCATTGTGCATTTTGAGAGTTTCATATTGAATTCTGAGAGTTTGCAGTTTTGCACGTTTTACGTGTCTCCTTCATATCTTAGAATGATTTTGTCCCATATTTCTTTGGCGGATTTGACCTGCATAACTTTGAAAAATTCTGATTGTGATAGACTTCCCAATAATGTATTGACAGCCTTGGCATTGGTTTCATATTTCTTTTTACCTGCCGCATTTGTAGGAATTGTTGATGGAAATGTATATCCTCCTTCCACAATTTCCCATACATCTGTTCCAAGAGATTGAAGCTAGGTTGTGGTTCTTACCTTCCAATAAACGAAGTTGCTTCCAACAAAGATTGAAGGTCATATGGATCCCTCTCTTTCTTGATTACTCATGATGATGGATCTTCCTTCAAGCGATCAAGCTTCTTCTGAAGGACCTGCTCTGATACCAATTGTTGGAAATAATACTGAGAGGGGGGGTGACTCAGTATTATCAAGTCAATAATTTTTAATTTCCATAATCAGATTTATATATGCTACCTCAGTTAATGGAACTCGTGTGTATACGCAATTATGGTTAAGGCAAATAGCATATATACTGCAAACTTAAGATTCAGTTAATTCATCATATGTTGATCTTTAATCAGTGCATTAGAACTAGATAAACAGTAACCATGAGCAGTAAAAACAGAACAAACAATCACACACATGAACACAAGATATAAGGTGGAAACCCAATGTGGGTGAAAACCACCTGCTGCAATCGTCTTTATCTTCTTTTAATAATAAGAAACTTCTTTTTACAATTTTTGTACGGGTGCAGACTTATACCATTACGCAGGCTTCTCCCTGTAGAAGGCTACAACCTTCTCTCGTTCTCCAGCTTCTCCTGGAAGGTAGCTACAACCCCCTAGCTCTTCTACTAGCTGATATGTTTACTAATACGTAGGTGCCGGCCTACAGAAGGCTACAACCTTCTCTTTTCTTCCAGGGACCACGTTTCATAAATTTTCGGACCGGATCCATCAATAACATCATTCAATCATCAAATATATCTGCATCAACCTATCTCCTTTTCACCAACCACAACTGAACCAATCAATCACTTTGACAACCCTTCAATCTGATCTTTCAAAATGTTGTAACTAGAATACAGTAACCAGAACCCAAGTGTTATGAAACCAGCTCAAGAAAAGATAAAAAAGATAGATCAACGCCTTAGAATTCAACCGCTTCGAGGGGGCAACCTCCTTTACATTACATAAATGAACAATTCTTTGATGATTCAAATGACAAAACCTCCTTTCTATATATAGGAGTCTAAGGAGTCACAATATAATCCAGCCGACCCAACAATAATAATATAAAGCCACAAAAATAACAATAGAGGAATTCTATGGGGCACAGTAATAACAATATGGGGGCAATAGGGGCACAACAATATTAATAAGGGGTATAACTACAATAGTAATGGGGTAATCACTAGTATTATAGGGACCCAACATGCCCCTCTCCTTCAAAAAAGTGTTGTCCTCAACGCTTGAGTAGTTCTGGATACTTTTGCATAAAATTCTCATCCTCCCATGCAGAATGTTCAGCGGATAAGTTCTTCCACTTGATAAGATACTCTGAAATTGATCGATTTTGTAGCTGTCGAGTTCTTGTTTCTGTGACTGCTTCCGGTTCCAATATAATTTTTCCTTCCTCTTCAAGTTCTGGCAATATTGTTTGAACTGGGAGCTTATCGCCTATAACCTTCTTTAAACATGAAACATGGAAAACTGGGTGCAATCGAGAAGCTGCAGGAAGCTCCAATTTGTATGCCATAGTACCAATCTTTTACAACACCTTGTATGGACCATAATACTTTGGTGATAATTTATTATCCTTCTTAGCTTGCTTGAGGGACATTTTCTTATATGGTTGTATCCGTAGGAATACCCAATCACCTACATCAAAACTTCTTTCACTGCGATGTTGATCTGCCTGTTGTTTCATTCTATTCTGTGCCAACACGAGGTTATCCTTTAAGAGTTGGAGGACTTGTTGTTGATGTTCGATGTGATGTTCCACTGCCTGAACCTTAGAATTTTCTCTTAAATATGATGTGATGGATGGTGGTTGATACCCATAAAGTGCCATAAATGGGGTCATTTTTGTTGCTGTATGGAAGGAAGTGTTATACCACCATTCAGCCAGAGGCAACCATTTGACCCATTGTGTATGTTTATCAGATACAAAGCAACGAAGATATCCTTCCAAAAATTTGTTTACTATCTTAGTTTGCCCATCAGATTGAGGATGATAAGATGAGCTATGAGCTAACTGAGTACCAAGACAAGAAAATAATTTTGTCTAAAAATTTCCAGTGAAAATGGGATCTCTGTCACTTACAATAATCTTTGGGTTTCCATGTAGCTTTTGAATTGTTTCCATAAATGCAGTAGAAATTGTACTGGCTTTAAATGGATGTGATAATGCACAAAAGTGTGCATACTTGGTAAGTCTGTCAACTACCACCATGATGACACTCTTTCCCTCAGACTTGGGTAAACTTGTGATAAAATCCATTGAAACCTCCTCCTAACGTTGGCTTGGAATGGATAAAGGTTGTAATAGACCTGGTGTCTTAATTGTTTCAACTTTATTTTGTTGGCAAACCAAACATTCCGCCACAAACTTTTGAATATATGATTTAAGGCCATCCCAAAAAAATTCCTTCTTAACCCTGTGGTAAGTTTTTAAAAATCCTGAGTGCCCTCCTAAGGGAGAAGTGTGCAATTCCATAAGAATCTTTTGTTTTAGCTGGGAATTCTTACAGAGGTATAAGCGATCTTTGTACCATAACGAATCATTTTGCCAGCTAAATGTATCAAACGTACTGGAATCTTGTTGTAACTTTTGAATAAGTGCCCACACTTCTTTTTCATTCTTCCATTCCTCCCTTGCTTCATTTATCCAATGTGGTTGGATAATAGAAATGGCGCACAACAATGCTTCCACATCCTCATCCTTTCTTGAGAGTGCATCTGCCACCACATTTTGCTTCCCTTTTTTGTAGATGATTTCAAAGTCATAACCCAACATCTTTGTGACCCACTTTTGTTGCTCTTCAGAGGATAATCTTTGTTCTAAAAAGTATTTAAGGCTATCATGATCCGTTTTTACCTTGAAGTGTCTTCCCATTAGGTAGGGTCGCCATTTCTTAAGTGCATGGAGTATTGCCAACATTTCCTTCTCATAAATAGCTTTTCTTAAAAACTTTCCCTTGATTGGACGACTTTCAAAAGCAATGGGTCTTTCATCTTGCATTAGAACAACACCAATTCCATTTCCTGAAGCATCACATTCCACAATAAAGGTTTTTGTGAAGTCCGGTGTAGCTAAGACCGGTGCTTGGCACATTGCCTCTTTAAGATGTTCAAAGGCCTTTGTTGCTTCCGAAGTCCATGAAAATGCATCTTTCTTCAATAATGTTGTTAGAGGTGCTGCTATTCTCCCATAATTCTTAACAAACTTGCGATAATACCCTGTCAACCCGAGAAATCCTCGCAGATGCTTTATGGATGTGGGGATTTTCCATTCCTTAATGGCTTTAATTTTGCTAGGGTCTACCTTAACTCCTTCATGAGATACAATATGACCCAGATATTCCACCTCCTGGACTCCAAAGAAACATTTGGATCTTTTTGCATATAATTGTTTCTCCTCCAATAGTTGTAGCACCCTGTCAACATGTTCAACATGATCCTTCCAAGACTTGTTGTAGATTAGTATATCATCAAAAAATACTAACACAAATTTTCTAAGGAATGGTTTGAAAATTGAATTCATCAAACCTTGAAATGTTGAAGGTGCATTGGTAAGGCCAAAAGGCATGACCAAAAATTCATAATGACCCTCATGAGTTCTAAATGTTGTTTTCGGAATGTCTTCAGTCTTCATTCTGATTTGATGATATCCTGAACGAAGATCCAACTTGGTGAAGTAAATTGATCCATGCAATTCATCCAGTAATTCATCAATGACAGGAATGGGGAACTTATCTTTAATAGTGAGCTTGTTGAGCTCCCTATAATCCGGACACATGCGCCATGATCCATCCTTCTTGTGCACCAATACTACTGGAGCAGAGAAAGAACTTTGACTCGGTTGAATTATACCAGCCTCTAGCATTTCTGCAACCATACGTTCAATTTCACTCTTTTGGACATAGGGATATCTGTACGGCCTGATGTTTGGAGGAACACTTCCTGGAATCAGATGAATAGCATGATCATGATCACGCATAGGTGGGAGACCTTTGGGAGTCTCAAATACCTTGGAATGATTGTCCAGGACTTTTTGGAGATCTGGAGAAATAGATGATTCCGATGTGGAAACATCTAGCGAACATAATTGTGCAATTACACCTCTTTGCTCCTTTTTTAGAAGCTTTGTCATACCATTAGAGCTGATTATCTTTCCTGGTTTCCCTGCAATACCCCTTAATTCAACTTCCTTTCCTTCCGTAGAAAATTTGATGAAAAGTTCTTGAAAATTAAAAGCTATTGTACCCAAGGATTGTAGCCATTGGACTCCTAGTACAACATCAGCACCTCCCATTGGAATGGAAAGCATTGGGCTAGTCAATACATATTCTCCCATGGATAGCTTGATATTATGGCACTTTCCAGAGCAATTTATTGTTCCTCCATTTGCAATCATCACTTGACACTCTGGTGCTGGATATAGGAAGCAATTCAATTCTTTTGCTACCTTACAATGAATAAAATTGTGGGTGCTTCCTGAATCAATCAACACTATTACCTTTTTCTTCTTGATTTGTCCTTCTATCTTGATGGTTTGAGGAGTGGTAATTCCTGCCAATGCATTACAAGATATGGTCGGATTTATTTGTTCTTCATCTAGGCTTTGTTCCTGGAGTATATCCTCTTCTTTTGACCTTTCTTGCTCCTTTTCTTCTTCCTCTTCACAATCTATGTAGAATAATTTCTTCTCAGCACACTTATGACCTTTAGTGTATTTGCTATCACAACTGTAACAAAGCCCTTTTGCTCTTTTTTCTTCCAATTGTTGTGGTGTCAACCTTATAGGTTGTGGAAGACTAAGGGCAACAACACTTCCGTCTTTATAGTTGTGAGTGGTATGCTTCCTGGTTGCCATAATTTTGCTTTCCATTTTTCTTGCTAACCTGAATGCCTTCTCTAATGAATCAGGTTCCCAAAGGCGAACATCATGTTGGATATTATCCTTTAAAGACCCTATGAACACATCAATCCTATGCTCCTCTGGAATATCTTTTACCCTTATGTTCAATTTTTGGAACTCCTCAATGTGCTCCATTATTGAACCCTTTTGTTTGAGACTTATCAATTGGCTAAAAAAAGTGTTGCTTTTTGTATCCTCATAATGTGCTATCAATTCTTCCGTAAAAATTGCCCAAGTGATAAATTGTTTACGAGAGCAAAGCCATTGATACCATACAAACTGATTTGGTTCCAAATATAAAGTTTCCATACGTACCTTTTGTGTGTTTTGCACATTATTGAGATCGAAGAATTGCTCCATCTGTAATATCCATGTGGCGGGATCCTTGCCATCAAACTTCCTCATATCGATTTTTGGAACATGGTGAGTCTTCGATCCAACATTAGAGTCTATGGAATCATGATTAATATTTCTTTTGTTCTCATCATGAGTTTCCTTTAGTACCCTTTCACGCTTATTGAACATTTCTTATAGCAACTTATTCATATTTATCTTCAATTCTTCCATGTTATCATCCATGCCATCAATTTTAGTGTCCATGCCATTCACCTTAGCTTCCATGCCATCCATATTAGCTTCTACGCCTTCCTTTAAACCATCCTTCTTAGCTTCTACATCTTTCCTTAAACCATCCATCTTAGATTTTGTTGCTTTTTGTGCAAGTGACACTTGTTGCACTTGTTCTTGTAATTTTGATATATCATATAGCATTTCTTCTTCTTCTTCATGAGTCATGCTAGAGCTTTCAGGTTCCTTACTAGGTGTTTGCATTTTCTTTCCTCGGGGCATCAGTTACCGATAATAATGCTCTACTATGCCCTTTGAATTCCTTCAAAATAAATTTTCAAACCAAGCTTAAGCAAAAATTTAAGAAAATCTACACACCTTTTTTCACTTTGTAGGAGCTCGATATTGCCTCTGATGTATCTCTTTACTTTTCGATCATCTAGTTCTGAATTTGTGACCTGCAGTAGCCCTCTATGTCCTCTTTCCAATGCCACAAGTCTGACCCAAATTGGATTCTCCAAGGAAGAGTTATGAGAAATCTCCCACAGTGACTTGATTATTGACTAGTTCAGTAGAGCGAACTTGTACGACGTGCCACGAGTCACTGTTTCGACCTTTGGATCTGAAAAATGCATACAAGAAACTACAGTCCGTCCTCTTTCTGTGACTTCTTACGAAATTTCAATCTGATCCCCAGAGAGAAAGTTATGACGATTTTCCCCAGGTCACCTGTTTGGAATGTAATTCAGGAGTCTGCAAAAAGACCAACTTCCTCAGATCATATCTCTGCAAATATAGTGTGAAAAGCTCTGAAATTCGGACCCAAGGTTCAGCATGATTTCTTCTCAAATGGGTTTTTTTTGCAACTTCTGAAACGTCGCAAAAAAAAAATTATAGCGAAAATTCCACGATGACCTGTTTGGAGCAGCGAAACCCTAGAATCCAAAGCTTTGATACCAAATGTTATGAAACTAGCTCAAGAAAAGATAGAAAAGATAGATCAACGCCTTAGAATTCAGCCTCTTCGAGGGGGCAACCTCCTTTACATTACATAAATGAACAATTCTTTGATGATTCAAATGACAAAAGCTCCTTTCTATATATAGGAGTCTAAGGAGTCACAATATAATCCAGCCGACCTAACAATAATAATATAAAGCCACAAAAATAACAATAGAGGGATTCTATGGGGCACAGTAATAACAATATGGGGGAAATAGGGGCACAAAAATATTAATAAGGGGTATGGGGTAATCACTAGTATTATAGGGACCCAACACCAAGCCAAAACCCAGAACACTACAACAACAAACAAAAGCAGCTAAAACATATTTTACAAGGTATACGCTACTTCCCTGTGTCGAACCTGTGTGCATACGCTCATTTCGCAAGTTGAACCTGCGTACAGATCTACAAATCAAAGTTAAGATGTATATGTTGTTTTGATATGCAGAACTAGTGTGTATACACGTCTTTTCTAAAGTGAACCTGCATACAAATCTGTAAATGATTATTTAAACATTACAACAATTCCAAACTTCAGTTATACCCAAATCATCATATTTACAAACTACAACATGCACCAGTTATTTAGATAAATTACCAAACCACATAAATATACTTCACTTCAAGCCTTAAGGTCTTGACCCATCATTAGATCTTATCCTTCATCAAACACTAAGGTTCATCCTTGGTTCAGATCCAGCTATGCAACATAACCCAATAACTTGTACACTAGATCTTGCTCATCATCAAATATTCAATACTTGAGTGCTTTGGCCTAATGATCTTCTTCTCCTTATATAGTGTTAGGCATTTCTCAATACCATGGTCCAAAACCATTTAGGACTAATACCTTGGACCAAATACCTGGGATCAATACTTCGTACGAGATACTTTGGACCAATACCATACCATGGACCAAATACCATAGACCAAAACTTAGATTTCCAACATGTACGCGCCTTTCCTTTTGTGAAACTGCGTGTGTATGTTATACGCACCTTTTGGTCTATTAACCTGCGTGTATACGCTACTTTGTTAAGGTGAACCTGCATATACTTCTCTTTCCTCATTCTGTGAAGTCTGATCTATAACTCTTAGCTGTTAACTTGCTGAACTGTGATCTGTCATCTGAGTGAGTTGCCATCAAGGACAACACCTGTGTCAAATCTAAGTCATAATGCCAACAGTTAAAGCTATGCTTATGCTTAATGTGTTAATAATTCAAAAGATTGGCTATGTTATGCTTTATGTTATGAATACTATTGATGTAATGAATACATAATTTTAAGTATGGTAAAACTTTCATTATGAGATATGGTGTTTGATCAAATGGATTCCTGAACTTTCCACCTCTCATGCACTTTAGGATGACCACCTGATGAGTATGAGTGTATTTTAATGTTTCATTTCTGAAAGATAGATTACTTTCTTTTTATGCAATATTTATTTCAAGTCTTTTGAATAGATGCTTTGTTGCTCGATCCATTTATATTCTTTTGTAAGTTAAGCATTGTTGCTTTCATTTCATAGATTCATTGATTTCGAATTCATGTTAAAGATTCATTGCTTTTCAAATTGTTTTCTTTTAGATTCATATATAATGATGAATGATTCTAATTCGACAATGCACACATCAGTAATTTCAATTGATCTCTCACTACTTTCACAATAGGTTGCCTTTAAATTTCATAGTTTAAGAATTCAATGTTTTCTTGGTATAAGATTTGTTGCTTTCTATATTAAATTTACTTTTGAGTCTTTGCTTTCAAGTAATTAGAATAGGTTTACTTTCCCTTTGATAAGATAGATTTACTTTGATGTCAATAGAATAAGTTTACTCTGGATTTAAGACCTCTGTGGTACATTATTTTTGAATTAGTCACCGGAGAATCCACAGTAAGAACCATTTTCTGCCAACGTTTCAAATCCCAACCGGGATCCATCATCAGGACAACTTGAATGCTTGATAGAAGAAGAGCAGATTTTAGGGTTTAAATAGAAATGAGGAGAGAAAAGAGGGGAAGGTCGACTCTCAATTTTTGAGAAGTCAGCTGCCTCTGATTTAATTGATTAATTTAATTTATTTTTTTATTTTTTTATTTTATTTTTTATTTTTATATTTATTATTATTAAAATAATGGAAATGATTATTATTACTTTAATTATTATTATTAATATAATAATTAGTAATTAGTAATATTAATTAATATATATTATTATTGAAATTAATTGAAATGATTATAATTATTATTTTTTTCCACTGGAAAAATCAGTAACTTTCATTAATATTTGAAAATTACATAAGTAGATGCCGAGGCATTGCTGGTTGTTCATACAAAATCCCTTCTTCAGGGTGTTGATCTGTAAGATAAGCAAATATTGTTCTGGGTTCATTCATCTTGACTGTACAATCTAACCAATGTCCATTAGAGGACTCTGTTTATATAACATAGTATCCATATTCTATATATGCCAAATAACAAAAGAACAAAAATGCCATTGACAATCATCTGTTGGGACTGTTGTCCCTTTGTTCTCTTTGATCTATGAATGGCCTGTGATAGTATTGGAATTCTTCTGCTCCATTCTGTTCTACAATTATCCCCTCGCCTCTGGGAAGTAGAGTGTCCTCTTTGGATAATTTGTCAGCATCGCTGTTATGCTCTCTGTAAATATGGAAACATGTGCAGTGGTTAAATGCAGCTTTGAGAATGAGAGTGTCATGTAATAAATTTCTGAGAGTGTATGAATGACATGTAGTAATGTTGTTAATCCAGTTAATAACCACCAATGAGTCTCCATATATATTGATGCTTGTATGATGATGCATTAATGCAAAATGAAGTAGATTGTGGACAACAGATAGCTCAGCAAAGTTATTCGATCCGATGCCAAAGCCCAATTTAGCAAGGTATCGATGGTGTTCATTAATGTGTAGGACAAAACCCCCGCCACATCCATCCTGATTAGCCGCTCCGTCGAAATATGCCCACGGGACAGTTCTGTCAATATTTGGCATTGGCTGTATGGTACGCGGACTCGGGGGAGGAGGTTCAGGTAATTCTTGATAAGCTGCAATGATAGAGGCCTCAACCCGAGCCCAAATTATCGCTCTGTCATCGAAAATAGCCCGATTCCGTGCAAGCCATAAATGCCAAGTAGCTACAGGAGGAAGATTTTGTAGTTTAGTGCCTGGATGACAGAGTGCCCAGTTATCCCATGCGCTCCTAATGTCAAGCCCTTTCCAATCGGCAGCAATACCCATCAGATTGCATATGTTGTTCCATAGGTTGACGATGACAGGGCAAAGGAGAAAAATATGATCCTGTGTCTCTGTAGCATTTTTACAGAAGATACACCAAGAGGGGCCAAATATGGCTCTGCGGGTGAGATGCTCCCCAGTGGGTACATTGCCATTGAGAGCGCACCAAAAGAATAGTTTGGACCGGGGAGAAGCCTTAAGCTTCCATATGGATTGCCACCAAGGCTGCAACGTATCAGGCATTCTGTGTGCGATAAGTGCAGTATATCCATATTTTGGAGCATATACACCATGTTCAGCAGCGCACCATATGAGCTCATCCGGGCCTTGCTTTATACGGATATGAGATTCAGCTAATGCCTCAGTAAATCTATCCCACTCCTGATGCCATTGAAGGGGGAGCTCCAATTGCTGGGCGGATTTCCAAGCCTGTGAGAATATATCAGTGCGGTGTTGATCAGCAATCTGAGCAAAATGACGGATATCCCGGGCCTGTAGGTATAGAATAAGATCTGGATTAAGTATGTGTCTCCCCCCACAGTTAATCCAAGGGTCTAGGCCAATTCTACCAGTCAATCCATCATTAATGCGCCACACAAGGTTGTTCCGAATGAGCGGTAGAGATTGTATCAGAGCCTTCCAAACCGAGGAGCATCCCATTGTAGTCCAAGTAGGGAGACGGGCCCAATCCAAAATATTATGAGGCCAAATGTATTTATAATAAACTACCTGTGTCCAGAGATTTTGACATGTAAGCAGAGTCCACCCCATCTTGGCGGCTAATGCTTTTGCAAATTCAGGTAGTTCCTTTAGGCCCCAGCCACCCCACTTTTTAAGCAGGGAGATTTTCTTCCATCCTATCCATGCAAATATTCTTTTATCCTGACTCCCATTCCAGAGGTATCTATTACAGAGCTGTTGTAGCCGCCCCAGAATGTTCCTAGGAATCCAGGCTAAAGCCATCCAGAACACCGGGGTAGCTTCTAATACAGATTTTATGAGCACAAGTCTACCAGCCCTGGATAGATATCTGAAGCTCCAACTAGTGAGTCTTTTCTCCAATTTGGCAACCAACCAGACCCAGTCCGCAATTCTTTGGCAAGTCGGTTTAAGGTTGAAACCCAGATATTTGAGACCTCGATCCAGGGGGTGGACCGTGTAAGGGAATGCTTGGAGGCCAATCTGGGTCTCCTGAACAGATGTGCGAGCACAGGTAATAGTTGATTTCAACTGGTTTGGCATCATACCCGTAGCAGAGGAAAACAGTTGAAGAATCTTTAAGAAAGATCGAGAGTCACGCACACTACCATTTAGAAGTATAAGAACATCGTCCACAAAAAGTAGATGAGAGAGATAGCAAAGATCCGTGATGCGAAGGCCCCCAATGTCTCCAGATCGCATAGCTGCTTCCATGAGGCGGCTGAGACCTTCCATGACCAACAAGAAGAGGAGTGGCGATAGAGGGCACCCCTGCCTCAGTCCCCTTTCAGAATGAAAAAAATCAGTGGCCGAACCATTGATAAGGATGCTGAAGGATGGAGATGTAATGCAGGCCATGATCCAGGTGATGTAAGCATGTGGAAAGCCCAGATGAATGAGAATCATTTTGAGATATAACCAGCTGACACGGTCAAAAGCTTTTGATAGGTCGATTTTGAGAAGGATGGCCTTTAAATTTTTAGACCAGATGGAGTGGAGGGCTTCTTGTGCTAGTCCAATGGCCTCATGGATCTGTCTAGATTCTAGAAAGGCAAATTGCTGCGGGGCAATGGAACGAGAGAGAATCGGTCTAAGACGATTTGCAATGGTCTTCGAAATGATTTTATAGAGACAGTTACATAAAGAGATGGGTCTATAATCATCAAAGGATGCAGGGGAGTCAGATTTGGGAATGAGAGCGATAAAAGTAGAGTTGATGGCATGATATATAGATCCAGATGTCCTACTTTCTTCAACCACCTGGAGCAAGTCCTGTCCCAGAATGTCATAGAAGGCCAAGTAGAATTCAATAGTCCATCCGTCCGGCCCTGGACTCTTGTCTTTCTTGAACAATTTCAGAACTCCTTCCAGTTCCTCTGCAGTAACCGGGTCAGTGAGGGTCTCCACATCTTCTTCTTCCACAAATCTCGGGAAGTGATTAGCCACACGAATAATATCAAGTAAGCTTTCATCACGTGGACTCCTGTAGAGGTTCCTGAAATGTGATATTCCCAGATGTGCGAGTTTATTAAAGTTGTCCGCGATGTCTCCATCCGGGGAGGGGAGCTTCCAGATGGTATTAGATACCTTCCTGCATTTTGCAAAGTTATGGAAAAACTTTGTATTGTCATCCCCAGCTTGAATCCATAATGCTCGGCTCCTTAATCTAATGGATTCCTCTCTCTCTTTGAGGATCTTGGCTTTTTGATTCTCAAGGTCAATAAGCCTGCATTTGTCCTCAACAGTCATGAAGCCCTGTCCTCTGTCATCTGTTAGTGTACATAAATCTGCTTCAATCTGGGATAGCAGCGCTGTTTCCCGAACTAGTTTCTCCCTTGCCCACTTAATAGTACATTGTTTAATTTCTGAAAGGTTCCTGCAAAAACCTTTAGCAAGAGGTACTGATTCATTGATAGGATGAGAGGCCCAGAAATCCTTAATCATCTGAATGTATTCCGGGTCCTTCAGCCAAGAGGGATTGAATTTGAAGGGAGCCTTGGGTTTCTTGAAAGGACCCAGAATCTCCAGGTATATCGGATTGTGATCCGATATCCCCCCCGAGCCAACCCATTGTCTGTAGAGATGAAGATGTTGCAGAAGAGGACCCTTTAACAGAAATCTGTCAAGTCTTCGTGCAAGTGCAGCATCCCCTATCCTTCGATTCCGCCAAGTAGGAAGTAAACGTTGCACTGGAATATCCGAGAAATCAGATTGATCTAGAAGATTTGTCATATAATCAGTGATGGAGTCAATTTGAGCCTCAGTACCCCATGACTCCCTGTAGCCCAGTGAGAAGTTCAGATCTCCTCCTATAATAACATGGTCCTCATTTAGCAGGGGCATCTGAAGAGTATTCCGCCAGAAAGATTCTCTCTGGGAGCATGGGGCATAAATATTGACAATTCTTAGATCCATACCGAGGTCAGCCGAGAAGAAATCCAGACCGATGAACCCTGCACCTCCCCAGGATGAGATGGGCTTAATGGAACGAGGGTTTATACCAATGGCAATGCCCCCAGATCGTCCCACAGCATCATTTGCAAAGAAATGCCATCCAGGAACCAAGGCTTGCATAACACTAATAATTTGTTCTGCAGAGCAGAGGGTTTCTTGTAGCATGATAATGTCGGTGGGCTCAGTAGCAATGAGCCTCTTCATGGCTAGTTTTTTGGAGGAACTAGCCAGACCTCTGCAATTATAAGAAAGGCACTTCATGGGGGAACACCTCTCGGGGTGTGTCCTGCTCTAAGGACCCCGTCAATGGTCGCTTGACGACCTGAAACCACCTCAGCCCCAGCTTGTTTGATGGCTTTGGAAAGGTGAGATTTTCTCCCTCTGGAGTTCAATGATGTCCCCTCAGGAATGATAATGCCCAGACCCGAGTGCCCGACAGTCTGCTCTTTGGTTGGGTTCCGAGATCTAAGGAAATACGGGTGGGGTGGGGAGGATGGACACGGGGTGGAGATGGACCCAAGAGATGAAGTAGTGATAATAGGGTCAGTGCAAGCGAGAGGCGATGATAGAGTGCACGGGATCATGTCGATATGTGCAGATGTACCAGAGGCATGATAATCATTAATAGATGAATGCAAGGAAAAAGATACAGAGGTCATATCCGTTTCTGCCGCCGAGCGAGCCCTTGTATTAGGAGGCGAAGATCTTCGGAGCTCAGCGTCGACCGCAGGAGGAGATGCCGAAGGGGCCGGACCAGCAGATGGCGGACGAGATATGATGGGGGAAGCTGTCCAGGTAGACGCCGGAGTGCCTTTCACTGATTCTGCAGCTTTCTTATTGAGGGGGCAGTCCTTTGCGAGGTGCCCCACTTTGTGGCATCGCCTGCAACGAAATGGAACTCCTTCATAGTCCAACAACTGAACTCGTATGCATCTGCCCCACTGTAGCGTGATCTGTTCCTCGAGTCCCTCTCTAGTGTCCAGATGAACCAAAATTCGAGCAAGAGTTCGATGCCCAGATTCCACATAGGTGCGATCGTAGTCCAAGTACGTCCCTAGGGCATTGCCAACCCTAATAAAAACTTCCTCATCCCAGAAAGGAATTGGTAATCCATGGAGTCTCACCCAGATTGGACCAGCACCTAGCTGCTCGCGTTCTGGATCGAAGAGAGGGTTCCAGCGCTTGAGAAGAACAGGGGCCAATTCGATGTGCCAATATCGGCCCAAAACAAGGTTTGTTTGACTGACCTTGGAGAATTTAAGAGAGAACCATCCTCTGGGGAGGACATGGACCTCTGGTAGGTCGAAAAGGACTCCCCCCCATATCTCTTTAACCCAAAGATTGAGGCGCTGCCTCGAGTATGATCGACCCCTGACATGCCCGACCAACACAGTGTTAGCAATGTCCATATATTCGCCAAGAGGTTTTGCCTCGTCAAATTTGATGGAGATATCCCTTGTCGTCGATCTGATACACTTTACCTTCTTAGAGCCTGAACGAGGGGCCGACGGATGGTCCACCAGGGGATTTGTAATGCCCTCCCGGGGAAGCGGGTTAGTGGGAGGGGAAGATACCGCCGGCGTCTCAAAGCAGCCCGAGGGGCGAATACCAGAAGCAGATGGGTGAGCAGAAGGAGTAGAAGTCGGCGGAGGGCGGATCACCGATGGGATGGAGGCCAGTGGGTCAAAAGAAGGCGATGGCGGAGAATTGGAGGCCAGAAATTGTAATGACCCAGGTGAAAGCGGAGGAACCTCGAAAGGCGGAGATACAGGAGGGTAATCGACTGCAGAGGATGGAGCTGAAGCAGGTAAAGGTTGTTGCGGCGGAGCTGATGTGGAAGCGGAATGCGGGTTCAGTGAGCGAGAGATAAAATGTGGAGTCCCAAATATAACGTTCTCCGGCGAGGGATCCGCCGAATAATCCACCTCTTCATACTCCCAGCGATCTATAACTGATTACTGTCGGTGACAGAAAGGGACAGGCGAGAAATTCGATAGAGCGGCTGTAGCTGTGGAGAGAGCGAAACCGTGACCGTAGCAGGTGACCGTCAAGATGCTGTCGAGGAGCTGTCGATACCTCAGCCCTGCAAAATCGTCCAAACAGTTGCCCTACGAACCCTAGCAGATGCCTGAAACCCTAGCCTTGTCCTTTGCGCGAGCCCATCTTCCTCAATGGCACCTTATAATTATTATTATTAATATAATAATTGGTAATTAGAAATATTAATTATCAAAATTAATGATTATTATTACTTTAATTATTATTATTAGTAATATTAATTATAATATCAAATCAATAATATATATTATTATTAAAATTAATTGAAATGATTATAATTATTTTAATTATTATTATTAATATAATTATTAGTAATTAGAAATATTAATTATAATGATCAAAATTAATGATTATTTATTAATGATTATTATTTATTTATTTTTTTTTATTTTTTTTAAGTTATAGCTTTAGAAAGGAAAATAATTACTAATATAAAATATTATTGTTATTAATAATTATTATTAATTAATCTAATAATAATAGTAAAGAAATAATTATTAATAGAAAATATTATTGTTATTAATAATTATTATTAATTAATCTAATAATAATAATAAAGAAATAATTATTAATAGAAATATTATTGTTATTAATAATTATTATTAATTCATCTAATAAAAATAATAATTAGAATTAATAATATTAAATAATGATTAAATAAATCCTAGAATTTTGAATTAAGGGTAAGGCTGAAATTAATAATCTTAGCATATAGAAATTAGAATTTAATATTTAATATTTATTATAATATATTATTTATTATTATTATTATTATTATTATTATTATTTTTTATTTATTTTTTTATTTTATTTTTTTACAGTGATAATTATATTCTTAATTAGAATAATTATAAAATTAAAAATGGTTAAATTTTATAATTATTTTGAAAGAATAAATATTTAATGATTATTATTATTATATTAAATTAGATATTTTTAATAATAGGAAATTAATAAGGGTGATTAAATTAAATACTTAATTAATAAATATTGTAAATGTTTAATTGAGAGTAATTATTATTATTATTATTATTATTATAATACTGATATCGAGTTAATTTTTCTGATTAGGGGAAACCAGCTTCCACTAATCTCCATACCATTGTCTCTGTTGAGATTATGCGGGTGTTTGATAATTTCAAGAGCTTCTCTGATCTTTCGCTTATGGTGTTGCTCTTCCTTAGCGATAATGGAGGCGTTTTCCAAGAAGACATGGTGCTTAGTTTTTGACGAGTGTTCTGCGAGGGTGGAAGAACGAGACCTTTCATTTTTAATATCAGCTCCATGTTCCTTGAGTCTGGTCTGTAGGGAGCGACCTGTTTCACCAATGTAGCTTTTCCCACATGAGCAATTGATTTTATAGACCCCTTTAAGTTGATGTTTATCAATATTATCCTTAACCAATCTCATACTTTGCCTAATTGTTCCAGGGGCTGAGAATTGCGTGCTAATGTTTTTCCTTCTTAAGACTTTCGCAATCTCATCTGTAACTCCATGAATGTAAGGAAGAAAAACCCTACCACCCTCAGGTTGATCTCGGGCTTTAGGTTCATGAGATAACATCCTTTTCTCGGCTTTCTGAATTGCTCTTTTAATCTCATTTTCTTTGTAGCCTAAACCTTTAAAGGTTGAGACTAAATGCTTATTTTCTTCATCCAGATGATCAGCGTCAGAAATTCGAAGGGCCCTGATGGCAAGAGTGTTTAGAACACCAAGTTTCTGGGCTGGATGATGGTGGGAGTCAGCGTGGAGGTAGTTCTCTGTATGGGTAGACTTTCTGAAGACTTTGTGCCCTATGGAGCCATCATCTTTTCTCATGATGAGGATGTCTAAAAAAGGGATGCTCATGTTTTCTTCAAGCTCCATAGTGAATTTTATTTCTGAGGAGATGGAATTTAGGTGAATAAAGAACTTGTCAAGCTCTGCTTTACCATGAGTCCATTTTATATTAGTATCATCGACGAATCGCTTCCACCATGCTGGTTTCAAAGGATAAGAATCCAGGGCCTTCTTTTCAAAATATTCCATGTATAGGTTGGCCACGATCGGTGAAAGGGGGGATCCCATTGCCACTCCAGATGTTTGCTCATAATATGTTCCTTGGAAGGTGAAAACTGTTGATCGCAAGCAGATTTCGGCCAATCTTGCAGTCCCTGGATCAGTAACCTCTTTTATAACCCGAATGGCTTCTTCAAGAGGAATCTTTTTAGATTCCTCTTGAAGAAGCCATTCAGGTTATAAAAGAGGTTACTGATCCAGGGACTGCAAGATTGGCCGAAATCTGCTTGCGATCAACAGTTTTCACCTTCCAAGGAACATATTATGAGCAAACATCTGGAGTGGCAATGGGATCCCCCCTTTCACCGATCGTGGCCAACCTATACATGGAATATTTTGAAAAGAAGGCCCTGGATTCTTACCCTTTGAAACCAGCATGGTGGAAGCGATTCGTCGATGATACTAATATAAAATGGACTCATGGTAAAGCAGAGCTTGACAAGTTCTTTATTCACCTAAATTCTATCTCCTCAGAAATAAAATTCACTATGGAGCTTGAAGAAAACATGAGCATCCCTTTTTTAGACATCCTCATCATGAGAAAAGATGATGGCTCCATAGGGCACAAAGTCTTCAGAAAGTCTACCCATACAGAGAACTACCTCCACGCTGACTCCCACCATCATCCAGCCCAGAAACTTGGTGTTCTAAACACTCTTGCCATCAGGGCCCTTCGAACTTCTGACGCTGATCATCTGGATGAAGAAAAGAAGCATTTAGTCTCAACCTTTAAAGGTTTAGGATACAATAAAATGAGATTAAAAGAGCAATTCAGAAAGCCGAGAAAAGGATGTTATCTCATGAACCTAAAGCCCGAGATCAACCTGAGGGTGGTAGGGTTTTTCTTCCTTACATTCATGGAGTTACAGATAAGATTGTGAAAGTCTTAAGAAGGAAAAACATAAGCACGCAATTCTCAGCCCCTGGAACAATTAGGCAAAGTATGAGATCGGTTAAGGATAATATTGATAAACATCAACTTAAAGGGGTCTATAAAATCGATTGCTCATGTGGGAAAAGCTACATTGGTGAAACAGGTCGCTCCCTGCAGACCAGACTCAAGGAACATGGAGCTGATATTAAAAATGAAAGGTCTCGTTCTTCCGCCCTCGTAGAACACTCGTAAAAAACTAAGCACCATGTCTTCTTGGAAAACGCCTCCATTATCGCTAAGGAAGAGCAACACCATAAGCGAAAGATCAGAGAAGCTCTTGAAATTATCAAACACCCGCATAATCTCAACAGAGACAATGGTATGGAGATTAGTGGAAGCTGGTTTCCCTTAATCAGAAAAATTAACCCGATATCAGTATTATAATAATAATAATAATAATAACTCTCAATTAAACATTTACAATATTTATTAATTAAGTATTTAATTTAATCACCCTTATTAATTTCCTATTATTAAAAATATCTAATTTAATATAATAATAATAATCATTAAATATTTATTCTTTCAAAATAATTATAAAATTTAACCATTTTTAATTTTATAATTATTCTAATTAAGAATATAATTATCATTGTAAAAATAATAATAATAAATAAATAATATATTATAATATATATTAAATATTAAATTCTAATTTCTATATGCTAAGATTATTAATTTCAGCCTTACCTTTAATTCAAAATTCTAGGATTTATTTAATCATTATTTAATATTATTAATTCTAATTATTATTTTTATTAGATGAATTAATAATAATTATTAATAACAATAATATTTCTATTAATAATTCACCGGTTCAATTCCCCGTGGGTACTTAGTTTAGTCTTAACATAGAAAATATTTCTATTAATAATTATTTCTTTATTATTATTATTAGATTAATTAGTAATAATTTTTTATTTTTTATTTATTTATTTATTTTTTTTATTTTTTTTTGTTTTTTTTTTTTTTTTCTGAGTAAAGACTAATTCTATTAAGTGATGGAAAATATAGTACAATCAAGCCTGGAAACAGGCTTAGCAGAGAAGCTATGGAGCCGAAGGTGATAGGGAATCAACCTTGCTCCAAATAGACAGACAAGTGACATGTCATAGAAGCAAAGGAATACAAAGGAAAGTACTGAACAAAAGGCTACCCCAAAGGGTTGTTTCCTGCAATTCGACATTTTTTGCCTTTTTTCTTGCTCACTTTTATCCACCCAGTGGAGTTTGGCTGTGTCATGACAAGTTGTAGATTATTTTGTCCTGATGGCTGATCATCCTTGTCAGATTCTGAGGATGAAGAGAGATGGGTACGTTTTTGAGAAATCTGCTGGTTAGAGGGAGCCTCCTGGTGAGCCAAGGGGGTGTCCTTCGGAATGTCTTCATTCTGTAGATCAGCTTCGATTTCCTCATCAACCTGCACATCTGCCTCAGATTCCTCCTCCTCCGAACTCGAGAAGCCTAAATCGTCCAGCGAACGGGGTGGTTCAAAAGGATTCCATCTCTTGGATTTGGGCTTACGATTCAGATTCTTCTTTTTATCTTTGAGCTGTGAACATGTACTCTGAAGGTGCCCTGTTTGATGACAATGGCGACAGCGGAAGGCTGTGTTCTCGTAATCCAGTGGTTGAGTCCAATGGAAATCTCCAAACTTGAGATTAATCTGATCCGGCAGTCCTTTGTTGATGTCTATTTCTGCACATAGTCTGCCATAAGTGTAGAGACCATTTTCCCTTCTTGAGGTATCTGTAGCCAGGTATCGTCCCAAAGTTTCTCCAATAGCTAGGAAGACAGAGAAATCCCAAAAATGTGCCGGAAGATTCGGGAGCCTGACCCAAATGGGAAGCTTGGAGATGACTGCTGTAGAGGGGTCGAAGTCAGGAAACCAGGGGGTTAGAAAAATCCCAGCTGAACCCCAGAACCAAGGGCCTCCCGTTAAGGCTTTCTGGTAGTCTTCGCTTGATTCAAAAAGCACCAGGAAAAAACCTTTTGAACATAAGAAGATTTTACACTTTTTAGTCCAAGAGGAATGGACCCATTGATAAAGATCTGCTGTGCGAGGCCATAGGCCATTAAATCTGCAAATGAGTGCGGATTCTGCAAAGCTCTGGTAGCGGCTTTCAACCCTAGGATTAGAGAAGTCGATGGAGGGAATTTCCCCTGATTTGTCTACCAGAAACGGCTTTGGAGCTTCATGTCGCTGGGATGCCTTTGAAGAGAACTGAGGTTGGGCAGCGTTTTTGCGTGCTGCATCTTTGTAAGAGAAAGAAGGGGCAGAGGAGGTTTTCCCAAATGAACCACCTCTTAGACGAAAAGAAACCCCAATAGACGCGTCCTTTTGAATGCTGTAAAAAGAAAGAGGAAGGGAATGCATAAGCTGCTTACCCTTATACAGCAATTTGAGGCAGGAGGAGGGAATCCCCAGCCGGCATTCAAGTTTTTGCAGAAGATCCTGCACAAGATCTGTTGCGCAAACCCATAACATTGTCGTTTTGCCGGAAAGATTAACTTGGATCTGGAATGCATGAGGTTCTTCCGACAGATCCAGCTGGTTCACGATCGAACGCTGCTTCAGAGTTGATCTTGTTTGAACTTGCCTCCTGCAAGCTGCTTGTCCATCGATCTGGGTTTTTTTAAGGCTCCAAGATCTTTTGGACTCCTGATTTGATGGTTTAACTGCAGATCTGTTCATCTGACTACCATGCATAGTCAGTACTCCCCATTCAGAGCAGATCCATGACCCTTGACATCGGATCTTGAGGATTCGAAGGTTGCAGATATGTAATAAAGGCAGATCTTGTTTCATGGAAGCATCAGCCTGGGGCACATTGCGTGCCATGGCAGCCAAGAGAGCAATCCCATGCTCGGCGGCGGCCACGGTGTTAGCAGTGGGAGCATTGACGACCAAACAACCGTACTCAGTTGCAGCATGAAGATCCACATTGTCGATGCCGACTCCAGCCCTTCCAACGACCTTGAGCCGGCCGCTGGACGATTCAAAGACCTGGCGCGTGACCTTGGTGCCGCTCCTCACAATGAGCGCGTCGCAGAGAGAGATCTTGGTGCACAGCTCCTCGTGCGTGAGATCGTAAGAGCAGTCCACGTTGGCCAAGGTTCGAAGCACCTTCAGTCCCGCCTCCCCGAGCTTCTCCGCCACAAGAACAGTCGGCTTCGAGTCCACCGCTGTCTCGGCCCGCGCGCTCTTGGAGTCCACCGCGGTCTCGGCCCGCGCGCAGCATAGATCTCGGCTGCTCACATAGCTACCCATTTTCCTACAACCCTGTAAACCCTAGATCGCAATGTCAATTAGTAATAATTATTAATAACAATAATATTTTATATTAGTAATTATTTTCCTTTCTAAAGCTATAACTTAAAAAAAAAATAAAAAATAAAAATAAAAAATAAATAAATAATAATAATCATTAATAAATAATCATTAATTTTGATCATTATAATTAATATTTCTAATTACTAATAATTATAATTAAAATAATTTTAATCATTTCAATTAATTTTAATAATAATATATATTATTGATTTGATATTATAATTAATATTACTAATTACTAATAATAATAATTAAAGTAATAATAATCATTAATTTTGATAATTAATATTTCTAATTATCAATTATTATATTAATAATAATAATTAAAAATAATTATAATCATTTCAATTAATTTCAATAATAATATATATTAATTAATATTACTAATTACTAATTATTATATTAATAATAATAATTAAAGTAGTAATAATCATTTCAATTATTTTAATAATAATAAATATCAAAAAAAAAAATTAATTAATTAAATTAATCAATTAAATCATAGGCAGCCGACTTCTCAAAAATTGAGAGCCAACCTTCCCCTCTTTTCTCTCCTCATTTCTATTTAAACCCTAAAATCTGCTCTTCTTCTATCAAGCATTCAAGTTGTCCTGATGATGGATCCCGGTTGGGATTTGAAACGTTGGCAGAAAATGGTTCTTACTATGGATTCTCCGGTGACTAATTCAAAAATAAGTTTACTTTCATGTCAATTTTCATTTCAATTTCATAGATTAAAAGATTTCTTTCCAAGTTTTGAATTTGATACTTTTGAAAAAGAAAGTGTGTCCATACTCATCATAGACATTTTTCATGAATAGATTTTATTTCAATCTTGCAATTTCTTTCAATAGATTAAAATTTCCTTTTGAAATTGGAAGTTGATTCCTAGCATATATGGTGCAAGTTTATTTCAAAAGTATACGAACCTGGATTAACATTTAATGCAAGCAATTTAACTCGCAATTAAATTACCTAACATTGATCAAGTCAACTCCATAATCACTAAATCAATACGTTCATACTCTCATAGATGACCATATCAAAACCAAATGATTGTGACCATTATGCACCAAGTCAAACGCCTTGAGTGTGTTCATTTCCATGGGCATTTCGTTGATTAAGGCTTGTAGATTTCTTTTTAGAACCTACAAGATAATGTCGCTAGCATTGAACTACCACCATGCAATAATCTTTGTTGGTAGACAATGCGTAGACTGCAACACTACTCTAGTTCCACTGTGTAACTGGAGGGAGACCATGACACTACTCTAACACATAGAAAAACACAAAGCTTCTTGCCTGAAACTTCTTCCACCTTCATCATCTCATCCTCAAGGACCACTACAACAAGTACATCTCTACCAATCCTCCATACACATCAACATTCAATCATCACATCCTGCAAGCTCATCTTCGTAACATCAATGCCAACACAATTGGCTCCATGGTTGACATCAATGCAAACATCGTTGATGCCAACGTTCTCCCCCTTTGGCATTGATGGAAAACTTCAACCATGTCACCAAGTTGATCTTCAATCATTACTAATTGGCTAGTCTCATTCTCGCTTATGTGTTTGGCTCACTCTCCACTAATCCTAGTCATTGTGTCATTCTCCCCCTTTGACATCAATGGAAAAATTTGATCAAGTCTCGTTGAAGACACCATGCTGGCACATTGAACATTGTTGATGCCAATTTATTTTTTGATGAAACTTGATCAACCACCAACACTCTTGTAAGATAGGCATTGGTAACCAAGGAAAATGCTACCACATGCCAACTAAGCCAACATCATGCTCTTCTCTTTGAACATGCTCCCCCTAAACATGTATTAGGGGTTTTCAATAACTCTCCAAACTACTAAACAAACATTTTTTGTTGCCTTTGCCTCCTTACCACTTGTAAGGGGCTACAACAACTGAACCAAAGTTTCACAACCTACTGGACTAGATTTATAATCAATCGCCTTGTGGCCAAATAGGTTACATGATAAACAAAAATCCATGCAATGAACTGGTATACCCAATGGTTGTTGATCTTCTCTGCTACCCAAACTGCTACCTATATTCTTGCATGCTCTACAAATTAGATTTGTATATTATGCTTCTACAGTTGGTTGCCACATGTCCAAACTTGTGTCAAATATAGCACTCTACCTCGTCCATCAAAGGAGCAAAGGAGGTTTTACTCCTTTGAAATTTTCCAATATCAAGTCTTCTCGATTTTTGGATCCACTACTCCTTTCTCCCTTTGTTACTCTTGCTGCTACCATTTTCTGGAACAAGATTTTTTTTGCATAATTGTTTCATCTTGCATGTGAACTTGATTCTCCTTTATGAAAGCCAAGACCATATCTGATCAAGGGATATCTTTGGCCCTTGATCATGTTTTCTAAGAGCCTCGTACTCTTCGCCTACTTATGTTGGTTGTCCTTTTCTCTAAGTTGCTTTCTCAATGTGACAACCTCGACCTCAAGCTCTTCAACTCAACCCTCTCTTTCTTTTATATGGTTGTTCTTAACATCTTCAATTCTTCTTGCATCTTGCAGTTGGATCTTCAGATTAAGGATCTCTTCTCTAAGCTCATTTTCCTTCTCATAAAAAATATGTAAAAATTTTTCTTGATATATACAAGCAGTTGTCAACCTACTTACTTCAACAACTAATTTATCAATAACCGCCATGGCTAACTCATATTTGACTTTAACAAGAGTAATATCATCCTCATCTTGACTATTCAACTCAAACTGATTAGCATCAAATCCATTGAAAATACAACTAAGGAATGACTCGCCATCACAAATACCTTTAGATCTATTATGTTGCATGACCTCTGATTCTTTGGCACTCTCTTTTTCTGATTTTTCTTTTTGAATCGTTGAACTTGCACTAGAAGGATGAGACTTTTTCTTCTGCAAGGCCTTCTTATTTTTCTTCTTGCTCTTCTTCTCTCCATTTTTGTTGTCTCCTCCATACAAAATCTACAATTTGTCCCAAATCTCCTTAGCAGATGTTAGATTTACTATTTTCTCCGGATCTGCATTATGGAAATTGTCATAGGTATTTCACCTTAGCATTTTGTTGCATCACTTTTGTCGGGGGATTATTTGTACCATATCCTTCACGAACTAACTTCCAAACGTCATATCCATAATTTAACTTTTTTTATTTAACTTTTTTTGTCCATACCTTGAAGTTTGCAACAATGAGTAGAAAGACTCCTTGATGATCCATCTAATTTTTTTTCAATATTTCTCGGATCTACTTTCCAGCGGTGAAGCTGCACTCGAAAGCCCCTGCTCTGATACCAATTGTTGGAAGCTTGAAAATACTGAGAGGGGAGGGGTGAATCAATATTGGGTGGATGGATTAAATTTTACTAGTTTTTTCCCTTTCTTTACAATTACCTGAATCAATCATTAGCTAACTGACAACATAATATAAACAATGCATGCATAATCATAAACATGAGTTGGAAACATATCAACAATTGAGAAACCATCATCAATAACATATTAAACACCAAATGTAAGGTGTAAACCCTTTCAGGATAAAAACCACCATTTGTTGTTCGTCTTTGTCTTCTTATTATTATGTAAAATTTTCTTTTTACATATTCATATCACTGGCCACCACTAGTGTGCAAGCCACAACTTGTGATCATAAGAGCAACCATTCACTTCAAGCCACAACCTAACTGAAGCCACCACTTCCTAAATTATGTAGGCCACCACATGCTAGAAGCCACCACTCCCTCAACTATGCAGACCACAACCTGTTGCAAGCCACCACTCTTTGGATGCCCCAACACCCAATAGTTTTCTAGCCACCACTCCCAATTTATATGGCCACAACCCAAAGGATTCCACTAGACCCTTAATCAACATGCTACCACTTGATAGCGAGCCACCACTCTCCCACTGAAGGCCCCAACCTTCCAGCTCTCGTGGACATTGTTTCACAACATTTTGTACTAGGATCCACCACTAAACTCAAGCACTTTATAAGCCATGTTTCATCCCATTTTCATACTAGACCCACTATATCCTCTATGCCCAATAATTGAATAGAAGACTCTATATGCTCATACAATAAACTCATCATACTCTAACTCAAACTTGTCTCAAACAAATTTTCTCATATAATTGAACTATCTCAAGCCCTGTCTATGTAGAAGCATACACAACTCCACTAACTAAAATCTCTCTTTGCAAATTCAAACAAATCACCAGCTCATCAAACCTGCACAAGGAAATATACATGACATCAAAATCATATATAGGCTTCTACCAAACACTCAACAACGTACTCTTTATTCAACTCAGTAAACAGTCAACAATAGTATATATGCATGTGTAATCAATGTATCTTTGCAACCTAAGACATGTCAACGCAATACATTGACCTCTCCTCACAATACATGAGCCATAAAAAGTACAACAACCATACATAGCATGGGATCATTCATCATTAACATGAGATTTCTGTTGCATAGAAATAATCTCTACAATCACAAATGCTATTGGTACATTGTCACACATATTGATCAACCATTGATCCTCTATCATATACACTCCAACACACAAGCTTTGTCTTAGCCAACAATATTAGATGCCTATAGGGGTACCATGCACACTCTATCTGCACCAAACTTTGATCTAGCTTTGTCCCACGTACTTCATCATTGTCTATGTGCACAATCCATGTGCTTTGCGATTACTTTGCTACACTAATCACTCTGTTCCCTGCGCATAAAAAATGCCAGAATGCACTCCATACAATTAGCTACAAGTGCACACATTGATTTATCTCTCTATCACAGATTGACCTCTACAATTCTCACTTTCAATGCACAAACTTTGCCATGGATTTACAACATTCACATTCTTTCTCTTTGTTGAATAATAAGGTACATGCTTTCACATCAATCACTCTGAGTATGTAACCTCTACAAAAATCTACAGTAAGAAGTATATAACAATCGATTTCTAGTGCCCATGTGGGCACAAATTTACCATAACCACACATTGATAAGATCCATGCATTAATTAATTCACCCCATCATGCTTGGGTGACCAAATCAACTCCATATTCACTAAATCAATACATTCACACTCTCATGGATGACCAGATTGAAACCAAATCATTATGATCATTATGCACCAAGTCAAACACCTTGAGAACGTTCATTTCCATGGGAATTTCATTAGTTAAGGCCCGTAGATTTCTTTTTGGCACCTGCACGATAGTGTCGCTAACATTGAACTACAACCATGTAGCAATCTTTGTTAGCAAACAATGTAACACTACTCTAGTGTTGCTCTATGACCACAGGGAGACCGTGACACTACTCTAACACATAGAAAAACACAAAGCTTATTTCCCATAAATTATTCCACCTTCATCATCTCATCCTCAAGCACCTCTGTAACAAGTACACCTCAGTCAAACCTCTAGACACATCAACATTAGATCCTCACATCATGAAATTTCATCCTGTTGAAATCAATGCCAACAGAACTAGCTCCATAGTTGAAATCAATGCCAACATGTGGGATATCCATTGACAAGAATTGAGAAGGAGTTCAAGTTTCCTATCCAGGGGATGCATTTAGAGTAGAACCCAAAGGCTTTTAACATTTGTCCAAGGAAATTATGACTAAGTTTGACATAGGCTTTAGTTATGTCTAGCTTGATCAATGTGTATGGGGAATGTGTGCTCTTCAAGGAGTGACTTATTTCATGGGATACTGTTATTCTGTTAAGGGGTTTTCTTCCTTCAATGTAGCCCCCATGCTCTTTGGAAGTGATATTGGACATGATGGGTTTTAGTCAATTGGTGATGAGCTTAGTTATTATTTTGCAAACCAAATTGCATAAAGAAATTGGATGAAATTTATCCGATGTATTGGTTGCATTCTCTTTGGGGATGATAACAAGGAACGTTGAGTTGAGAAAGCTCACGATATTCTCCTAGAGGAATGGAACTTTTCCACTACTTCCCAAGTGTCCCGAGTTGTGTAAGGCCTACCTTCCGACTATTTCATCAAACCATTTCAACCATAAAATGTGAAGGAAATTAGGGTGGGCTTTGATCCACTTATGTGTGTATGGACCACAAGGCAATTTAGTATAATCTTTTTAGGGTGCAATCATATGTTTGACCATTATGTCAAGATGAAGAATAGAAAAGTCCTCATAGAAATTGAATCTTGTTCAATAATGAAAACTCCTCACTTTCCACCATTAAATCCAACTGCTTTAAACAACTTTTTCAATTTTTTACACTATCTAACATTTGAAAGAAAAATTAATTATAATGTTCACCACCATTTGAAAAAGTCGTCGATGAGTTAGGACATATGAAATGAAGGGATGGTAAAATGGACTTTTGTATGTGGTTTTCAACCATAAAATTCTCTTAATGTTATCAAAACATTGGAAAAAATAGTGGACTATATTCATCCATATCTCTATTTCCCACGTCACCATTAAACCTTACGTAAATATGGACTTAAAAAATTCCAATTATTTATATAATATTACTCTAGATGGCCAGCTGCAATATGATAAATGGCTAATGAATTGCATTGAGATTTTATACACAGGCTTTGGATCTTGAGCGTCATTGGTGGATCATTTGTAGTAACAATCGGGCATTTGGATATCAAATGTAAGTTCATCAATCTCTTCATATTTTTTTCTATTTTTCCTGTTCAATTTAATGTCAGAGTGATTCCCATTTGGATAGACGAAGGCCTTCAGTCAACTGGATCTTTCTTTACGCTTCAATTGCTTATTTTGGCATAAATTTTTGCTTTTATTTATCCTTTTTTTAAGGACAACACCTCCACCCCCAAATGGTTCTACCATAAACCCAAAGAAATTAAGGTTGCATAGGGCATTTCTTCGAAAAATCCGTTATAGATCCGAAGGCACTTGTAGGTGGACTCTTTTTTGGTAGCAGAATTAGAGCCATTTTTCGAATTTGATTGCTCCAAGCCATTACCATTGAGGGATCATGGCCATTTTCTCTCACTTCAAGGTTTCTGGTTTGTTTTAATCCATTATAGTTGCAGAGGCACTTGTAGGTGGGATCTTTTTTTGTGGCACAGTTAAATCATTTTCCAAATTTGACCGCTCGAAGCCATTACCAATGAGGGATGAGTCTCCTTGTCATGTGTTTAGTGAATAGCTCCAGAGAGTAATGTAACAATATCTTTGCACTCATCGTGTCTTTCCATAGAATATTAAGCTCCTTTATGTTTTCCCAACTGCTGCCTACAATTACGGAAGTAAATTGTAGTCATTTCCTTAATTTCTAGAAACCAACTGCCATAATTTCCTTAAATTACAGAAATCAACTACAGTTAATTAATTTCTTGTTGGGAGCTTCTGAAGTGGCCCATTAATCCCTCTGGAGTTCTCTACCATGATTTGTGGAACACTTGACACATAGCCAACAGAAGCTTGATGGAAGCTTGGCTATAAATTCTTCTGTTTGGTCCCCAAGCTCATAATCTCAATCCCCTTCAGTTTTACACCATCAAGTTGAGAGAGCAGAGCTTGGAAGTGCCATATAGATAAGGGATTTCAGGTGAATTCTGTAAATCTAAGAGGCGCTATCCCACACACATAATTGCTTCTGGTTTTTGCGCCACCTGTTCTTGACTGCTCCTGCTGCATATTGCCTCCACTCACTGTCATTTCGATACCCAGCCATAATGTGCCTACTAGTGGAGTGCGCCTCATTTAACAGTAGCCAGATGTTAAAGAAGATATCAAAGAAAGAGATCATTTAGGTTTTTTAAAAATTGGTCTCGAACATTCGATTCGGCTCCCATTTATGCATATTTTTCTTGTTCTCTTCAACTATTATCATTGGTTCTTCTTATACTTTTTCGTGTGGACAACTTTTGTGAGAAACAACCGTATTTCTCACACCTTTGCTGTGAATAATGATACATGGAAAATAGAAAGGCTGACGCTTGTGGAAAGAGCAGCAAGCACAAGAGATGGACTAAATTATAGCTTGTGGGCTACTTGGAAAACAAGAAGGGAAGTGGTCAGAGTGAGAGTAGCATCAATGGCCGGAGGTATTTTTCTTGGGCATTAAAGTTTTATTTTTCGATTCTTTTTCCACATTATAGTAGAATCGTTATAATCGTTATTAAGCTCTCATTTGGTATCAGAGCACATATTTTATCTCTGCCTTGGTGTTATAGACATACTAGCCTACCGCCTGGTTGAATTATCTACATTTCACAACCTACTATCCTTATCCATGGCTGTTTTTCATTATCTTTTGGTCCTCCAAAGCTACAACAGGCCTAAGTTTAATTGCGGTAATAATGTTTTGAAAACATATAAACTAGTGAGTGAAATGGCTAAATAACATTTATAGATTTATGCTATTACTCTAAGAAAGAAATGCAATTGTGGAAATATGGTCAACGAGAATTTAATTGTTAAAATTGTGATTGAATTTAGATGATTCAACTCAATAATCCTATTTCTAGGTTTTTTTTGTCATTTTGACTTATTCCTTTCACGAAAAATTATTTTTACTCTGGTTAAGATTTGTTTATAATCTTATAAATGAATTTTAAGTGCTTCGTGTGAGTGTTTCTGTTTTCCATATTTTTAATTGCTTCATATTAAACTGTGTATACGCCATTTCACGTAGCATGAAATGTGAAGTACTGTGTATAGTTTTGTTTATGCAATTTATGTAAGAAATAATGTCTAATGATCCATATAATTTTAATTGATTAGAGAATAGCCACAACATCTCTAATTAAATAATATTATATATTATGATAGATTAGGATCACGTAAAGATTATTTAGACATTAATTGTAATTAATTATACTAAATATAATAAATTTTATCCCACAAGAATTTTTATTATATTTATATAATTAATTAGGATAAAATATTCATAACTTACCCACAGAAATTATGAATTAATAGTTTATCATAAAGTTCAAATCTAAGATAAAAATTTTATCAAATTGTAATCATAATATACCCTTTAGAATTATGAATTAAGTGAATAATTTGATAAATTCTATCATAAAGAATAATTGAATCTTCTTGAATTGAAAATTTAGCCCACGGGCAATTTTTATGTCAATAGATTCAATTTTAAGCATGATTTACATTGGTAAAGCATGAAATTTTATTTAGGCCTAAGCATGTGATCTTTAATTTTGATGCAGTTGTACAACCTGCAAATTTCTCTGAAATTCGTTGTGATATACCTAAACTTAAGGGAGATAACTATAAGGTCTGGAAGGAGAGGGCTCTCCTTCATTTGGGGTGGATGGACATAGATTATGCTATTAGGAAAGATGAACCACCGCCACTCACTAGTACCAGCACTGCAGCGGACATCACGCTTTATGAACGATGGGAGAGATCTGATCGCCTAAGCATGATGTTCATTAAGACTAAAATTTTAGCTGGTATTCGTGGTTCCGTTGATCAGCACGAAAAGGTACGAGACTTGCTGAAAGCCATTGATGATCAATTCGTCACTTCAGACAAGGCACTAGCAAGCACCCTAATCATGAAGTTCTTATCCCTAAGGCTCACTAGTGTGAAAGGTGTGCGCAAGCACATCATGCAAATGAGGGACTCTGTGGCTCAATTGAAGAAACTCGAGGTTGAAATATCAGAGTCTTTCCTGGTGCACTACATTCTGAACACCCTTCCGCACCAATACGGACCCTTCACAATCTCATACAACACACATAAAGATAAATGGTCAATTAATGAACTCATGACCATGTGTGTTCAAGAGGAAGAGAGACTGGTGATGGAACTGGGAGAGAGTGCAATGCTGGCAACGCGTGGAAAGTGAAAATCTCAAGCCAATCAGAAATGGAAAGGTAAAGGTAAAGTATCTCCTCAAGCCGATATCAAGAAGGATTCCAAGTTTTTCTTCTGTAAAAAGAAGGGACACATGAAGAAGGAATGCGCCAAATTTCAGAAATGGCTTGTGGACAAAGGTAATTTAATCTCATTTGTTTGTTATGAATATAATATGGTTAACGTTAATATTAACACATGGTGGATTGATTCTGGATCAACAATTCACATTTCGAATTCCTTGCAGGGTTTGAAAAACCTAAGGAAGCCAATGCGAAGTGAGCAAAGCATCTTATCAGGAAACAAGATGGGCTCGCATGTGGAAGCTATAGGAACATGCTATTTAGCTTTAAGTAGTGGCTTTGTTTTAGAATTAGAAAAGACCTTTTAAGTTCCAAGTTTTTCTAGAAACTTGATTTTAGTTTCAAGGCTTATACCTTTTGGATATTCCATTAACTTTTCAGAAACATCCTTCAGTCTATTTTATAAATCTGATTATGTTGGGAATGACATTTTGTCTAATGGTATTTACTGCATTAATTTACAAAACAATGTCACTTATGATTCAATGCATGTTCACGCTGGCACTAAAAGATGTGTTATTAATGAAGATTCCTCTAAATTATGGCACTGGAGGCTAGGTCATATCTCCATAGAAAGAATTAAAAGATTGGTAAATGAAGGGGTACTTCATACTTTGGATTTTACTGATTTTGAGACCTCTGTGGACTGCATAAAGGGAAAGCAGACCAACAAGTCAAAGAAAGGTGCCAATAGGAGTTCAGACATATTAGAGATCATACACACTGATATATGTAGTCCAGACATGGACTCACATGGTCAGAGATACTTCATCTCCTTTATAGATGATTACTCACAATATATGTATTTCTACATGCTTCATAAAAGAGCGAAGCATTAGATGCCTTTAAGATCTTTAAGGCTGAAGTAGAGAAACAATGCGGCAAGCAAATTAAGATCGTGAGATCAGATAGAGGTGGAGAATATTATGGTAGATACACAGAAGATGGACAAGCACCTGGGCCATTCACTAAATTTCTTCAAGAGCATGGGATTGTTGCCCAATACACCATGCCTGGTTCACCCGACTAGAATGGTGTAGCAGAAAGAAGAAATTGAACATTATTGGACCTGGTGCAAAGTATGCTTAGCAGCTCCAATCTTCCTAAATCCTTGTGGACTGAATCACTTAAGACGGCAGTGTATATATTAAACCGAGTTCCAACCAAGGCTTTTCCTAAAACGCCATTTGAATTATGGAAAGGTTGGAAATCGAGTTTGCGACATATACGCGTTTGGGGATGCTCGTCTGAAGTGAGAATATATAATCCACAAGAGAAGAAGTTGGACCCAAGGACCATTAGTGGGTATTTCATTGGATATGTTGAAATGTCTAAAGGTTACAGATTTTATTGTCCATCTCACAGCACTAGGATTGTGGAATCAAGAAATGCAAAATTTCTTGAAAATGACTTGATCAGTGGGAGCGATCAAACCAGGAACATAGTTTCTGAGAAGGATAATTCAAAATCTCAACCTTCCACCTCAAGCAATAGATTGGTTATTGTTCACAGCACCCCTTAAGTACAAACTGGTGTTGAAAAACCAATTGTTGAAGTTCCACAAGCTGCTGACAACATTCCGGTAGATTAGGTAGTTCAAGAGTTGCCAAGAATTTTTGAACAATGAGTTGAACCACATACTTCTCAAGAAGATGATGGTACAACATTACGAAGATCTACTAGCCCAAAGAGATCAGAAATTCCTGATGATTATGTTGTGTATCTGCAAGAATCTGACTACAACATTAGAGCCGAAAATGATCACGAGTCATTTTCACAAGCCATGATTTGCAAAGAATCAGAATTATGGTACGATGCCATGAAGGAAGAGATGAATTCTATAAAGAGTAACGAAGTCTGGGATCTTGTTGAGTTGCCTAATGGTGAAAATACATTGGATGTAAATGGGTCTTTAAGACAAAGAAAGACTCATTAGACAAAATTGAGAGATACAAGGTAAGACTTGTTACTAAGGGATTCACTCAGAAAGAAGGAATCGACTACACAGAGACTTTCTCTCTAGTATCTAAGAAAGATTCCTTGCACGTTATTATGGCATTAGTAGCCCATTTTGACTTGGAGTTGCATCAAATGGATGTGAAAATGACATTTCTCAATGGAGATCTAGAGGAGGAGGTTTACATGAAACAACCTGTAGGATTCATCTCTAGTGATGGTGAGCAATTGGTTTGCAAGCTCAAGAAATCCTTATACGGTTTAAAATAAGCATCCCGCCGATGGTATTTGAAATTCCATAATGTAATTTCTTCTTTCGTTTTTGTAGAAAATATTATGGATCAATGTATATACCTGAAAGTTAGTGGGAGTAAAATCTATTTTCTTATTTTATATGTGGATGACATTTTGCTAGCAACCAATGATAAAGGTTTGCTACATGAGGTGAAACAATTCCTCTCTAAAATTTTTGATATGAAGGATATGGGTGAGGCATCTTATGTCATTGGCATTAAGATCCATAGAGACAAATTTCGAGGCATCTTGGGTCTGTCTCAGGAAACCTATATTAATAAAATTTTCGAGAGATTTCGGATGAAGGATTGTTCACCAAGTGTAGCTCCCATTGTGAAGGGTGATAGGTTCAATTTGAACCAATTCCCGAAGAACAACTTTGAAAGGGAACAAATGAAGAACATTCCATATGCTTCTACTGTTGGAAGCCTAATGTATGCTCAAGTCTACACAAGACCTGACATTGCATTTGTTGTGGGAATGTTGGGACGATATCAGAGTGATCCAAGTTTAGACCACTACAGAGCTGCAAAGAAAGTAATGAGGTACCTTCAACGAACCAAAAAATACATGCTTATGTATAGACGGACGGACAATTTGGAAGTAATTGGCTACTCAGATTCTGACTTTGCTGGACGTGTTGATTCACACAAATCAACATCAAGATACATTTTTATGATGGCCGGTGGAGCTGTATCATGGAGGAGTGCCAAGCAGACCTTGATTGCCACTTCCACTATGGAAGCCGAGTTCATCTCCTATTTTGAGGCTACTTTACATGGTGTATGGCTTAAGAGTTTCATTTCTAGGCTTAGAATTATGGATTCTATCTCTAAGCCATTGAGAATATATTGTGACAATTCAGTTGTTGTTTTTATGGCTAAAAACAACAAAAGTGGGAGTCAAAATAAACACATCGACATTAAGTATTTAGCTATAAGGGAACGTGTTAAAGAAAATAAAGTGGTCATTGAGCACGTCAGCGCTGAGTTGATGATCGTTGATCCTTTGACTAAGGGCATGCCACTATTTAAATTCAAGGATCATGTAATGAATATGGGACTTGGTTCCATTATGTAGTTTCTCATTGTATGGACAATGTTATTTTAATGAAATTCTTAATCATTGTGATGTTTTTCTCATATTTATGTGCACCTTAATTTAATTTGAGAGAATTCATCTGTGTAGGACCAAGAATAAACATAAGGTTTATTCACTAAGAAATTGTTGCCACATCAATTATAATAAGAATAAATACATAGTAATACATGGAAGATAATACTCGTCATTAGAGGACTTATTGCCATGATTCATGTATCTATTACTTAATACATATTATCAATAGGTTTTAGGATGAGACATTGAGATTGGAAGTATGGACCAAGTGGGAGAATTTTAAGCTCCTTTATGTTTTCCCAACTACTGCCTACAATTACGGAAGTAAACTGTAGTCATTTCCTTAATTTCTGGAAACCAACTGCAGTAATTTCCTTAAATTACGGAAATCAACTGCAGTTAATTAATTTCTTGTTGGGAGCTTCTGAAGTGGTCCATTACTCCCTCTGGATTTCTCTACCATGATCTGTGGAACACTTGACACATAGCCAACAGAAGCTTGATGGAATCTTGGCTATAAATTCTTCTGTTTGGTCCCCAAGCTCATAATCTCAATCCTTTTCAGTTTTACACCATCAAGTTGAGAGAGCAGAGCTTGGAAGTGCCATACGAATAAGGGATTTTAGGTGAATTCTGTAAATACAAGAGGCGCTGTCCCACGCACATGATTGCTTCTGGTTTTTGCGCCACCTGTTCTTGACTGCTCCTGCTGCATATTGCTTCCACTCACTGTCATTTCGATACCCAGCCATAACGTGCCTACTAGTGGAGTGTGCCTCATTTAACAGTAGCTAGATGTTAAAGAAGAGAACAAAGAAAGAGATCATTTAGGTTATTTAAAGATTGGTCTCGGACATTTGATTCGGCTCCCTTTTATGCATATTTTTCCTATTCTCTTCAACTGTTATCGTTGATTCTTCTTATACTTTTTGGCGTGGACGGCTTTTGTGAGAAACGACCGTATTTCTCACACCTTTGTTGTGAATAACGATACATGGAAAATAGAAACGCTGACGCTTGTGGAAAGAGCAGCAAGCACAAGAGCTGGACTGAATTATAGCTTGTGGGCTACTTGGAAAACAGGAAGGGAAGTGGTCAAAGTGAGAGTAGCATCAATAGCTGGAGGTATTTTTCTTGGGCATTAAAGTTTTATTTTTCGATTCTTTTTCCGCATTATAGTAGAATCGCTATAATCGTTATTAAGCTCTCATAGACGACCCTTGCCTTATCTGTGGCCAGTACTCCCTACACAAATAGTTATTTTGCATTACAGAAGCAGATCTTAATTAGCCAACAAATCTCATTTTGGGGTAATGTTAGCGCAATTTTTTACCCCTTTAAAAATTAGATTATTTGATGAATCTAGGATAAAACCTTTGAATGCAATATATAGGAAAAATTTTCCCTTAGTGTCACGTGCAAACTTCTCTCTCCGTTCAGGTTGGTGCTTGCCAACCATGGGGGTGTCAGCCTGGTCCTGCATATGTTGTTTCAGCCTAAAAACCTTCAAAAGAACATAGAAAAATATCATGCAATGGTTCTTTTATCAGTCAGTTAGTGGCCAAAAGAGTTTGTAAAATACTTTGTGTTTTTAAATGGTGGAATAATCTCTAGTGTTATCTTTTAAGTGGCTGATAAAATAGATGAAAAACACATTTAAATGACAGATTTAAACCAATAAAAATAGCTCATAAACTTTTACAATATTGCATAAGATGGACATTAAGACATCAGTCAACCCAGAGAGACAAAATAGATTAAATCGAGCTTTGTTCTGAAAATTCCACGATGTTGGTTGTTATAGAATTGATAACAGTGATATTCATATACAATATAGCAGAAGCTAAAAGAGAGAAAGAAAATGGAGTCAAGAGAAAAGGATAATATGTGTTGTTGTTGTTGAAGTCAATTCACTAAACCAATAGCTCACACCCATATATCACAAGATAGAATATCCTCCATTATATTTTGAGTAATTTGAATTAGATAAAAATATCTTTGAGATATTTTGGGAAAATTTGAACTAAATAAAAATATCCTTGAGGTAATGCACATTAGTTTTTTGGGGACTCTCTTGAGTAGAGAGAAATACAATTGGAGTGAAGTGAAGCTAAAAATAAGGTAAGTGAACATAAGGATAAATAAATATGTGTTTTTTTTATTTTATTAAATGAGGATATCCTTGAGGTAATGCACAATAGTTTTTTGGGGACTCTCTTGAGTAGAGAGAAATACAATTGGAGTGAAGTGAAGCTAAAAATAAGGTAAGTGCACATGAGGATAAATAAATATGTGTTTTTGTTATTTTATTAAATGAGGAGAGAGTGGAGTTAGGTGGAAAAAAGGTGTGGGTTAGAGCATGGGGTTCAATACCAAATCACGAGGAATATCATCTTCTAGATGAACCTAAACATGTTCCACATGTTGCAATAATACCCCATCCAATTGTAAAGCTTCTTGAATCAAAGGTGGGATATGCAAAGACAAAATATGTTGTTTCATGTATGCATGGAAATGTTCTTCTTCAAATTTTCAATCCAGACTAGGAAGAAACATCAAAGCAAACTAACATGTTGGTTCCTTTATCTCGTGATTAGTGCAATCAAAAGGAAAGACCAACTCGTCGATCCATGTATTTGTATATGATTTTTCATGTGGTTAAAGTGATGCAATTGGTTATTGAAGCTCATCCATTACAAGACATGCATTCAAATCCAACACCCAAGGTTGATTGTATAAACGTTTATTGTTAATTTTCCATGGATTCTCGACATTATATAACATGTTTTTCTCTTTATGCAATCTTAACCTATATCTCTTAGTTACCAGGATGTTTTCTTAGGACCAATCTATATGTTTGTTCCACTTGTATTCACTGCTCGCATCCTAGAGAAAAGCATGCCCCACTTGGATGGGCAAGCAACCATGGTTGCATTCATGGTGAATTCCATTTTTGGATGCTCCTATAGATGGACATCAAGGCCTTGGTCAATACCCTCTTTGGATGCTCTTGCAAATTGGTGTCAAGGTCTTTCATGGCTGCACGTACCTACACTTCTTGAGAATCCATTGCTTGTGCATTTTTGTAAGGTTTAGTAATTTGTAACCCCAACTCGTTCTTTACTTCCAATTTCATGACATCAACAATACCTCCCAAGTTAAGCATATGATTTTAAAGCAATAAACCATTAATTTTGAATTTATTTAAACCTATTACAAATTAATTGTATCAACAAATAACCACAAATCTGAAACAAATAATGCTTTCTAATTTGATTTGTAATAATAGATATTTTGGGGTTTTAACCAAATAAACAACAAAAGCAAAAATACTTGAAACCAATCACATGCAACAGAGAATAACAAAGATACAACCTAGAAACCCTAGTGTGGGGGAAAACAACAAACATTGAGCTTTAGGAAAAATATTTTCTACAGTAGTCTTACAAGAATTTGCTTCAACAAGTTCACAACAAAATATCTTGGCCTTCTCTCTCACTTGGCCCTTGTTCGATCCACACGTGTGTCCCAACAGAAAAAAATTTGTGCACAAGGAAAGATTGGCCTCACAACCCAAGAGAAAACTCATCCTACTTGCTTTGAGAAACTCAACCTACTCGATCCAAGATAACTTGGCCTCCTTGTTGATCTCGCTTTCCCTGATCTTGCTCTAGTTAGCTCGATTTATCCTTTTCTCGCTGTCACTTCCAAATACTGCTCCACTCAATCCCAACTCGTGCCAATCAATTGTGTCTCTCCTTTGGCTCGAACCTTCTATTAAAAATGTCAAACCCTAATCTCAATCGAGATCTCTAATCTCAACAGTTGAGATTAGATCTCAATTCACTAATATCAACGATATGACTTAATTTTTCATTGACTTTTTAAGTAAAAGGGTAATGAACAGTTAAATTGAATTGTTTTTTAAAGTCTTGACTTAGGAAACTCATTAATTAACTATCATAGGAGATAATTAAAGTGACTTGTTGCATGTCATGACACCCGATCCATGCAGAATTTCCTTCCAAGTTAAAATCTCAACACTCCTTCTTAGCAAGGAAGGTGTTTTGAAGAACACCCAACTAATCTTTAAAGAATACAATTTTCCCTTTATCAAGGCATTCATTAAGATGTCTGCTACCTCTGCTTGTTTGTGGGAATGTACTACAACTTTATTGTCCCCTTTTGCACACAATCTCTGATGAAGTGGTACTTGATCTCAATATGCTTGTATTTTCATGGAATATTGGATTCTCAAAGATTTTAATACAACTATGATTATCATAGTGAATGACAGTTTGATACAACTCTTGATCAAAAATCCCAACAACGAGTTTTCATAGCCAAATAGCTTCGCATGCTGCCAAACTGGAAACCATGTATTCGACTTCTGCAAAACTCAGCGCAACTGACCTATGTTGTCTGCTATACCAAGGGATTTCTCTTGATCGTAGACTAAAACTGCACCCAAAGTTGATCTTCCTATCAAGTTGTACTACTTTCCCAGTCTATATCAGTGTATCCCTTCAGCTTCACCCCATCTTGCTAAGCGTATTTCAGCCCATACTCAATTTTTCCTCTGAGATATCTCAAAACATGATTTGCAGCTACCTAGTGCACTCACTTAGGTTCTAGCATAAGTTTATTGGGTGTGTTCACTACAAAACAAATGTTTGGCCTAGTGTTGACCAAATACATGAGAGATCAGATCATTTGTCTATACAAGGTAGGTTCCATTGCCTCTGATCTGGTAGTATTGATCTTCTTCCAGTTGATCACAAGTGGCATATCCATGGGTCTGTAGTCCTCCATCTTGAAACACTTCAAGATCCCAACTATGTATTTCCCTTGTGTAAGGAAAATATCTCCCTTTCTATACCACACCTCTAATCAAGAAGGTGGTGCATTAGCTCCAAATTCTTCATTTCAAACTCCACTGTAAGATCCTGCTTGTAGTGTGTAATGAGCTCCCCAGACCCTATGAGAAACAAGTCATCAACATACAAAATCAATATGAGAGGCTCACCCTTCACTTGAATGGAATACAAGTTCGGGTTTGCCTCACTCTTGGTGAAGCCTGGGCTCTACAAATAAATGTCAATCCATGCATACCACACCCTCAAAGCCTGCTTGAGCCCATATAGTTCTCTCTTCAAATTGCACACATGGGAATCCCTCCCATGCAACTCGTAACCCTTTGATTTCTCTATGTAGATCTCTTCCTTATTAATACCATTGAGGAAGGTTGTCTTCACGTCCATTTGGTGAATCCCTAAACCCATTTGTGTTGCTATAGAAATGGTAGCCCTGATGGATGAGTATCTGGCTACTATAGCGAAGGTCCCATCATAATCGATCCCTTCCTTCAATTAGCCCTTCGCCACAAAATGGGCATTGAACTTCTCCCTGCATCCATCTGGAACATGCTTGATGTTGCACATCCATCTGGAGCAAACCACTGACTTGCTCATTGGTTGTGGTACAATATCCCATATGTTTTTCTTCATAATGGAAGAATACTCTTCCACCATGGAATCCATTGACACCTAATGCTCAGAGATCTCTTGAAAGCTAGCAGGTTCAGCTTCAATCAGTTCAGATCAGTTCACTCATCAACGTCATATACTTGAAACACCTTGCTATGTCTAACTGAATATCTCGAAGTACCAACATACTCCCAGACCTCTCTCAATGTCTACTCTGCCCACTTAGCCTTCTTCCTCCTTGTGCTTGGAGTCTGAAGTTGGGTGTGAGGAATCACATGTTCCTCATCCTAGTCTCTCTGCTCGATGTATTTGCTCTACTTACCAACCTACAAGATTGTAATCTGAGGAATCTATGCTAACTCAAGGTTTGGTGTTTTCTCTTCCTGACCCTACCTATAAAGGAACTCATGTTGCCAGGCTTTTGAAGAGCCCTCTCTTATTCAAACTTCACATCCCTACGCACTATTGTCTTCCTGAGAGAAATAATGTAAACATGTCATGTTTTTAAAGTCTCATTATACCCCACGAGGATACCTTTCTTTGTAGTAGGTTTCAACTTGGTCCTTTTCTCCTCGGGAGCATGGCAATATGCAAAGCACCCAAAGATGCGAATGTACGCCGAATCTGATTTCTTCCTTGTAAATTCCTCCTCTTGTGTCAATCTACCCAACACTTTGTGTGGGCTTCTGTTGTACAAATATACAGCAATTTTGCAAGCCTTTTCCCATGGAAACCATGGCAGATCTTCATCATGGAGCATGGCCTTGGCCGCTTCAACAATAATGTTATTATTATGCTCTGTAATCCCATTTTGCTAAGGGTTGTATGGAATTATTAACTCTTTCTTGATGCCTTCCTATGCATTGAAGTCCTTGAAGGAATTAGATGTGTACTCGCCTCCATTGTTTGACCTCAATGTATAGATATTTCTCCTTGTCTAATTCTCGACTAGAGCCTTGAACTCCTTGAATTTGTTGAAGACCTTGTCCTTATTTTTCACAAAATAGATCCAAGTATTCCTAGAGAATTTGTCAATGAAGGTCACATAATATTGATACCCACTTAAGGACATTGTTAACATGGGCCCACAAACATGTGAGTGTACTACATCCAAAATCTTCTTGGACCTAGTGTTGTTTCTCTAAAAATTGGTCTTGGAATATTTACCCAGTGTGTAACCCTTACACACCTCATGTTGCTTGAACTTTAGTTACGGCTACCTCTTCACTATATCTCTAATAAAATTAAGTGCTCCATGTTGAATATGTGCCATCCTCCTATGCAACAAATCTCCCAACCCTTTTCTACAACTCACCAATGCATGCACTAGCTCGAACTGCAATTGAAACAAGTTGCCCATCCTGACCCCTATTATATTTGTTGTCTTGGAGGTCTTAGGCCGAATATACAATTAGCCTTGTCAAAGGTCACAATGTAACCCTTTCCCTCCAAGGTAGAAATTGAGATTAGGTTCTTTGTCATACCTCGAACATACAACACGTCCTTCACCAACAAGGGATTTTTGGACTCCCTCTAAAACTTGACCGTGCCAATACTAAGTGGATGGTACTTGGCATTATCTCCAAACTCTATGTAGAAATTTGACTCCTCCTTCAAACTAGTGAAATAATATTTGACTCCAATCATGTGGCAAGAAATCTTATTGTTAATATACCACATGTTGGTGGCAACTGAACTCCAGAGGCATGCAATGAGTGAAAACTAATTCTTGAACCGTGTTACAAACTTGTCCACCTCTTCTGTAGCAGCAACTTGATTCTTGTGCTTATCCTTCTTCTTGTTACGACACTGGCTTGGCATAGTGACCTAGTTGATGGCATGCAAAGCATTTAAAATTGTGTTGAAGTCCAAAATTGTTCTCTTTTTTACTACCCGTTTTCCCTCTCCTTTACCTTTTTTTGACCATCTTGTTGCAGTTTCAGCATAATCAAGGTCATCACAGATTTAGTCAAGCATGTAAAAGGTTTAAATATCCATGTTTTATAATCTATTTTTTCTCTATGAAATGTAATTAAAACATCTCTACAACTACATAATCTTGCTCATTCTGCGGCCATATCCATGGTTAGACAGGTTTTAATGCACCAATGAAGGAATGAAAGGTACCTGTAGATGAAAATTGTTTTTCACATGGATGTCCACCTATCATCATGATCTGGAAAGATATAGAGATCAAAAGATCTAAAAGTCAAATCAAAAGTCAAGCTCTGGTTATGACATTTCAGCAGTCAAGTGAAGTTCAGCAGGAGATCATGGCGAGATCAAGCGAGCATGGAGATGATTTGTTCAATCGAGAAGACATGTTCGAGAAGAATCCCTCATGATTTTCTCTTCCAGTAGCAAATCATGAGGAGATAGACTTTTAATTTAAGTTTACTTCTTAGATGGAAGACTAATTTAATTTCCTATCGACATAGGATTCTTAGATCAGTTTGATAAAGAATTGTATAAAAGTTGAGGCAAGACCAAATCATGGTTAGTCATTGTTTATTTCAGCATTTGCAAGCTTTGTTTAAGAAACTTGTGCGGATTAATATAATAATTTGTTCCTCCTTTCTGATGCGTGGTTGAGCAATCATTTGATCAATGATGAACTTACACTCACGGGAGCACCCCGTGGAGAGTTGTAAGGATAATTAGTTTCTATTTACATTGTAATTTCTTGTAAATTGTTTGCATCTAATTAGAAATTTCATATAAAAAAATGTCTCTCTTTCAATATGAATAGTTACATTTTAGTTATTTACTAATCACCTATTGTTTATTTCCATAGCGCTCATAAAAAGAAAATACAAAAATATTTATTTCTAGAATGTATTTTATTCAAGCAATTTAGTTTTATGACTGAATTAAATTTCATGGATGATGAGTAGATGATTTTTCAGAGCTATTAGCGCACATTGGTAATCACTTGAAGCTATAGTTCATTCAAATTACTTTCCTTCTACAAGCAATTATCATTAGTGTTTCTTTCTGTAATTTAGAGTTAGAATTTCCTTTTTTGAGTTATGTTTCCTTTTCTACAAATAATGTTAAGATTTCCTTAAGCAAAGCAGTATTAAACTTACAATTCTGCAAATTATTATTAATAGACTTTATGCAATAGACTTGCAATAGACTTTCTGCAATAAATATTAATGCAATTAGCATTAATATTTCCTTTATGCAATTAGAAATAGACTTTCAATTATGCAATTAGAAAAAATTGATATTTCAAGTTATAGATTAATTTTCAATACAGTTTGGAATTTGGTTTTAATGTAGCTTTAATGGAAAGAACATGTGCGTAACAATTCTTTAATCTCATCTAATATTTATCCCTACTTAGATCAATTTAATCCAAAGGTAGACTTCCTAGCATATATGGTGCACATGCACTTTATAAGTACACAAACCTTGGTTGAAAATTAATGAAGTAATTTAAGGTCAATTAAATTACCCAACATTTTGGTGTCGTTGTCAAGGAGGTGTATATAGGATTCCATTCTTGGTTTGCATACAATTTTAAGTGCATTCAACTTTGATTTTGTAGATGTATAATTAAAGCATGATAAAAGTCATTTATGCATAGAGAAAGGGGCTATAGGGGTAGATTTGTAAGTAGAGGTAAAAGTCCAATTCCAACATCACCACTCACCCCCGCTAGACCTCATAGTGCCACACCATCCACTGACACTCACATCCCATCATTTTCAGGTAGACATCAACTCCCTAAGGAGAATAGGTCTAAAATCCAACCAAGAGATTCACCAAATTCTTCTACTGAAGTTGTATTTGAAGAACCTACTTCCCCAACAGAAAGAGTAGTCTTTCTCTCTTCAACAGGAGAACAACTTTTAGGAAAAGAATTAGAGGTTCCTAGGGAAGAAGAAGAGGAAACTTATTTTAATATATCATTAGTAGAGGAACCAAAAGAAGAGCTAGATAATCCTATTATAGAACCTTATATTAGCTCTGAGGAATATACAATGGAAGGGGAAGGAGAAGGAGAAGTACATAATGTAAATGGTGAACTTAGGATTGGAGGTGGAAGAGGCAGAGAAGGAAATAGAGGAGGAGGAGGAGGTAGAGGTGGTAGAGGAGAACCAGATCCTTATGGATTTCCTATTTTTTATTAAGATACCATGGCCACAATGAAAAACATTTCACCCTCCATCCTCCCTAATTTCCATGGTTTAAGAAATGAGGATCTAGAAACATTTCTTTTTTAGTTTGAAGTTTTATGTAGATATTATGACTACTTACTTGATCCTCAGAAATTGAAATTATTTCCATCTACTCTTAAAGATGGATCACTTAAATCGTTCATGGGACTAGGAACACATACTATTAGAACATGGGAAGAAATGAAAAATGTGTTATTATACAAATATAAGGATTATTGCATGCCCTGTAACCTTAAGGATGAATTCTCTAAGATGATGCAAAAAGAGGATGGAGGCCTTGAAGACCTAGTTGAAAGATGTGCCTATAATGTTAAAGGGGCTAGGATGCATGGCTTAGATAATGAAACATTAAAAGCTCTTTTGTTGAAATCCATCAGAGATGAATGGATTGATATTCTCAATTTCATGGGCAAAGGAGATGTTTCTCAACTTTCATTTAGTGAAATTTGTCATTTGTGTAAACATATTTCAAGGGGCAAGGCTAGAACTGGTAAAAATCTAAGAGACCATGTTATGTCTAGAATTAGTAAATCTGTAACTGGAACAGTAAGTAGAGCTGAAATAGGCAATTTGCTTAATAATTTCAAAACAGACATCCTTAGGAGTCTTAGTGAACAACTAGATACTCTTAAGATACAAAACGAGCAAAAAGTTGATAATGTTGCATTATCTATTTTTGTCCCAAATATAGGAAAAAAACATGCCTTGAGAGAATGTCCCCTTGATACTATATAGATTTGTGCCATATGTCCTAGAAATCATAATACAAAGGAATTCCCCTCAATACCTAGTCTTAAAGTTGTTTTTTAAGATGGGGATGGAACAAGCCAAGTTGAATCACTTCGTTTTATTTCTAAAAGGTCATGGAAAAATCAACAATCAAATATGACTCAAGGCTTCAATACTCAAATCATATGCACAACCATAGAATAACTAGTATGCACCCATGCCTTGGAAACCTTGGCCTCCACAACCTCAAAATCCATCTCGGGTACAAGGTTGGCAAAATCTTTATGACAAAAATCTTCAATATCCCCAATATCCTCAATTCCAACAACCTTATTCTTCTTTTCCACCACAGTATTATTCTCCTCAACCAAACCAACCCCCTCAATTTCAAAACCCAAATCAACAACTTTCATTACCATTTCCTCAAAAATCCAATCAACTACCTACTCAACCACTCCCAAATCCAAATAATAAAAATCAACAAGTTTTTTATAATGTTGGAGGTCAAAATTTTCAAACTTGTATGATAACCCCATTAGGTCTAAATGATGTTCAACTTATATATGGTAGGGTTTTGCAAAAGAAGTCATTAACAGTTTCCTTCTAAAAATCTAAAGAAGATGAATTTCTTGATCAAGAAAATACTCCTCTAAGGGAAGATGTTCCTGTACAATCAAAGGATGATAAAATCAAAAAAGCTCATAAAATTCCTCTAGTAGAACAACCTTCTATTTCCTTAGAGGATCCACCTTTTCTTGAAAGGCTCAAAATTGATAAAGGAATATAAAGGCAAATTATTTTAGCAGACTACGATATGCTAGATGAACTTAAGAATATTTCCATCAATATTCATTTGCTTCAAGCTATAAAGGAAATACCAATATTTGCAAAAACTATTAAGGAGCTATGCATTAGAAAACCAAGAAGAAAAAGAAGAAGAAAAAATCCAATTGGTAGGAAAATTTGTTGATATTATGATGGGGAAACCAATTGTCCAAAAATATCTAGATCCAGGTAGCCCTATTGTAAAAATTAATATCAATGGTATTGAGATTCCAAACACTTTTGATTGATCTAAGAGTAGCCATCAATATTATGAGTAAACAAACAATGGAACAATTAAAGCTTCATAATCTTCAATATACCCCTACATTGTTACAATTAGCAGATAGATTTGTTATCAAACCATATGTTGTATATGAAGATGTGTTTTTTCTCTAGATTCTGAGGAATATCTTGTGGATTTCATGATCTTAACTCCCAAGAATAATTTAGGAGGTCATCCATTGATCCTTGGTAGACCTTGGCTAGCTACAATTGACGCAATTATAAGTTGTATATCTGGTGACATGTATATTGTTTGGTAATTTAATTGATGTTAAATTACTTACATAAATTGTCAACCAGGGCTAGTATATTGATGAAGTGTATATGCATTGTATGTGCTAGAAGTCCTTATCACTCATGCAATTTCTAAGTTAATTTGAGTTATCGAAATGCACATGTTTCTCTATAGCTATGTAAGTAAATAAATCACTCATAAAAGTGGAATCAATTCTATTTCTCTTGCTTAAAATAATGATCACACTCTTCTTGAAATAAACTTCACACTTGCCTCACACTTAAAATAAAATCACACTCAGACTTTGCTTGAAATAAGATCACTCACACACTTGCTTTAAAATGAAATCACTCTTGTTTATAAATAAAATCACACTTGAAAATCACTCTTGCTTATCAATAAAATCACACTTGCTTAAATGAAAATCACACTTGCATTCAAATGGAATCACTCTTGCTCATAAACAAAATTACACCTACAATAAAATCACACTTATAAATGAATCTGCTTCAACAGAAAGAAAGATTAACTCTACAAATGAAAATCTGATCTATATCATCACAATGTAAAGCTTATACTTCTACTTCTATGTTAAATTATATTTTGTCCATATGCATTTGAAATCTCTCTTCACCTGAACAATGAAATGATTAGATAACTTGCGGCAAAACAAACTTAAAACTATATCTAATAACCACAACTTGAATGATGGAGGATGATCGGGTGCATTAAGGGTTGAAGAAGGAGGACAAAACTGGTAAGAGCTATGGTTTATAGAAGAAATTAAGCATTGGGCACCATGGAGGGGCATAAGGGGGGAGCACCACTCCCTCCTATAGTCAGGCAGTCTCCAGTCGCAGCAAGAAACTGCTAGAGGCTGAAAAAGGTTTCTTAGGAGGAGAAAAACAGGACAACAGAGACACATAGGAGCAAGAGAATAAGCAAGAAGACGTTAGAAGAGAGAAAAGAATAGAGGAAGATAATTAGAATGCTGAAAACAAAAAAACAAAATGGACCGTCTAAGCCTAGGTCAACTATCACACCTAGAGTGGTGTTAAGTGATCCAGCGCTGCAGGCGCATAGGGATCACATGGCGACTTATGCAGTCATTTGTAAATTCATGGTGTTATGGCCAACGGAGAAGGCTTTACAGGCATGGATAAAGAATCACTGGAAAACTAAAGGGGATATAGACCTACACCTTCGATCAAAGGGTTTCTTCACCATAGTATTCACTAGCATTGAGGATAAAGACAGGGTGTTTGAAGGAGGGCCATACTTCTATGTTGTTGTAGGCCTCTATATGCGGCCTTGGGTGATGAATTTTGTCCCGGAGCGAGAGACTTTCACTTCGGTCCCGGTTTGGGTAAGACTCTACTCCTTGCCACTGGATTATTGGCAGCCAGAATCATTATCAGCAATAGGAAATAAACTAGGGCATTTTGTAAAAATATCTGAGGCCACCAGAAGGGGAAAGTACACTTCCTTTTCCCGTATATGCGTGGAGATGGATCTCTCTGGAGCTCTACCGGATGAAGTGATTCTGGAAGTTTTTGATGAAGAATGGGTACAAGCGGTGGACTATGAGCATGTTCCTTTCAGATGCCACAAATGCCATGAACATGGGCATCTATTCAGGGACTACCCTCTAAACAAAATAGAGAGCAGAACTAAAGCTACCTCAGGGAAAGAAACTGATAGCTTTCACAAAGTGGGAAATAGAGGTAAAGGAGGGAGAAAACTACAAAAAAAAAATCAACGAGGAAAAGCAGACAAGCCAGAATAGGTACAAGGTACTAGAAGAAGAAGAGGAGCTAGATAAGGCAAATCAGACTCTGGAGGACAGCCCAGGGGAGAAGGAAAAGGAAGAAAATATGGAGGACACACATGAAAATAACCAACAAAAGGAGATTATGCTGAGTACCATGGAACTTGATAAGGACCAAGAGATGACCCCGAGTGAGGTGGAAACGGAGGATCATGAACTGCAGGATATTCTCGAAAGAGAGCATCTAGATCTGGAAAAATTCCTGGAGCAGGGAACCACTGAAGGAATGGATTCATTACCACAAGAGGAGTTCAATAGAGCGCAACAGCTTTTTCTATGTATAACTCAGGCAAAAGGGTTTGGAGGCAGAAGAAACCCCAAGAGTCAGGACAATGAAGGGGTGAAAACGATGAAGACCACATCGGGACTCGCTCCCAAGAACCCAAGCAGGAAAAGGGGTAGGAAGAAACAAAACGAGTTGTTGATAGAATGTGGAAAACTGATGATAGATTCAGGTAAGATGAAAGACCTAACCAACTACTCTTTTACAAATCTTTCTTAATGAAGCTCACAACTTGGAATATTAGGGGTCTAGGGAGTAAAAGGAAACAAAGGAATCTTAGCAATAGAATGAAAGAAGAAAAACCAGATATGATTTTCATCCAGGAAACTAAATGCTCAGTAGAAAAAATAAGAGAAATACACAGCAAATGGCTTACTAGATATGAATTTCTAGAAGTCAAAGCAGACAAAACAACAGGAGGTATTCTCACACTTTGGAACCCACAAAAGCTAGGTATCTTGGATGCTGAAGCATCTAGGAACTATTTATCAGTGGTTATTCAACCTTTGGGAGACAGGGAAGTTTATTTAATCACAAATGTTTATGGTCCACAGAAGCCTGACGACAAACTCAGACTGCTTACTTCACTAGAGGATCTAAGAGACATACATTCAAGAATACCATGGATTTTGGGAGGGGACTTTAACATGATCATATCCCTATCGGGAAAAAAAGGTGGAACCAGAACACTAGGCAGAGACTCCATAGCATTTCAGAATTTTATAAACAATATGAGGTTAGTAGACACAGAGACAAGTAATGGCCTCTTTACCTGGAACAATAAAAGAGGAGGAGAGTCTCAAGTAGCCTCAAAGCTAGACAGATTCATTATCTCAGAGGACCTTATGCTCACAGGCCTTGATATGTCAGCGATGATACTCCCTTTTGGTGGCTCGGACCATTGGCATGTTCAACTTGAGGTGTCCTGTATAGGAACCCCCAGAAACAGACCTTTTCGGTTTGAAAATATCTGGCTCACCCATCCAGACTTTATCAGCAATATTGAAAAATGGTGGAAAGAGGATTTGTAAATTCAGGGCACAAGAATGTTTCTCTTGCATAGAAGATTGAAACATATCAAAACTAGGCTTAAAGATTGGAATAAGAATGATTTTGGCAACATTTTTGAAGCTAAAAAAGTTGTTGAAAGGAAAATACAAGAAATTAATCAAACCCTCATCACCGATGGCTTTGACAAGGGAATAAATGAACATCCGAACAATTATCAACAGGAATGGGAAGAATTATGCAAACTAGAGGAATTATTCTGGAGACAGAAATCAATAGTACAATGTCTAAAATAAGGAGATAGGAACACAAGGTTTTTCCACAAATCTACAATGGAGCACAGGTCACACAACAGGATCTCAACAATCAAGGATTCCCGGCGTAACCAACTCAACACCCACAAAGCTATAGAAGTTGTGTTGGTTCATCATTTCCAAGGCATAGCAGAAGAACCTCTCATAGATAGATCACAATTCATCAGTGACTTCACAAAGCACATTCCTAAGCTAGTAACAAGAGAAGATAACTATAATCTTAACAGGCCTATGAATGAAGAGGAGGTCAGTGAAGTCATCAAAGATATGCAAAATGGAAAGGCACCTAGCCCAGATGGTTTCAATGTAGATTTTTTTAAAGCATGTTGGGGTATTGTCAAGCAAGATATCCTTAATGTGGTGGAGGACTCCAGGAAAGATAGAATTGTTTTGAAGGCGCTCAACACATCTTTCATTTCCTTAATTCCAAAACAGGATAATGCTATGACACCAGACAGATTCAGACTTATAGCTTTATGCAATGTGGTGTATAAAATAATTTAAAATAATTTCCAACAGGCTTAAACCCCTCCTACCAACTATGGTTTCTGTGGAGCAAACGGGGTATGTGGAAGGCAAACAAATTCTCAACAATATCATTCAAGCTCATGAGGTGGTTCAATCTCTTATAAGTAATAGGAAGGCAGGAATGATTATGCAACTGAACCTAGAAAAGGCATACGACAAGTTAAATTGGGCCTACATTAGGAAAGTTCTTCTAGCTTATGGATTTGACCACAACTAGGTGAGATGGGTTATGGCCCTTGTTACTACCTCTAGTTTTTCAATCCTGTTAAATGGTTCTCCATCAAATCCCTTTAATCCTTCGAGAGGTCTCAGACAAGGGGATCCTCTCTCCCCCTTTCTCTTTATACTTATGATGGAAGGACTAGGCCTAGCTATCAATTCTGCCAAAGAAGAAGGTAAGATCCAGGGTCTCAAACTAACCGAGAACGGAAATGTTGTGACCCATCAACGATTTGTGGATGACACCATGCTACAGGGTATACCTACGGTCAAGGAAGCCCTAGCTTACAAACAAATCCTAAAAGACTTTGCTTTGGCTGCGAGCACAGAGGTAAGCCTCTCCAAATCAAAGATTTTCTTTTTTAACACTAACATTGCTATTCAGAGAAATATTTCCAAAATTCTAGGCTTTCAAAGAGATATGCTACCATCCAAATATTTGGGAGTACCACTAACAAACAAACCTCTGAGCAAGACAGTTTGGGAGCCTGTGATTAATAAGCTATAGGACAAGACACAAAAATGGACAAGTAGGTCTTTGAACTTGGTAGGTAGGCTTGTGCTTACAAAAGTTGTACTACAATCTGTTCCCATCTTCATGTTCTCAGCCCTTCCAGCTCCAAAAGGAGTCATGCAACTATGCAGAAATATCCAAAGAGATTTTCTTTGGGGTAAAGGGGAAGAAAAGAAAAAATGGGCCCTGGTAGCCTGGGAAAAGATATGTAAACCTAAAACACATGGAGGTTTAGGACTGGATGATCCTGAAGTGATAAACAAAGTTTTGGGGGCAAAATTATGGTGGAGATGGCTAAAAGATTCAGATGCCCCTTGGGCACAAATTTGGAAACAGAAATATGCAAACAATTGGCAAGACAGGGATCACATTAGAATGTCTGGAATCATCAAAGGCTCCCACATCTGGAACAAAGCTTGGGAGAACAGAGCCATAGTTCAGAAAAATAGTTTTTGGGAAATTAGAGATGGAAACCTTGCATGGTTTTGGGAGGACAAGTGGCAACAGGAACCTAAACTGTTAAGAGAAGACTTTGCAAATCTCAAGAATGATACTGACACCAAAGGGTTACTCAGAGTAAATGAATTTTGGGATCAGACAAATAACGGAGGAAAATGGAGAACTTGGAAGGAAATGGATTACAGGGATAATGCCACCCTGAAGGCACAGGCTGATGCTCTAACAACCATCCTGGATCAAAGGAAGATCCTGATATTAGTTGATTCAGACCAACTAAGATGGGGCAATAATAATGAAGGCACCTTTAACCTTAAAGAGGCAAAACGCATAGCCATTGGGATTGACTCGACAAACCCGGATTGGGTTTGGAAGAATCTATGGCAGACCCAAGGATGGATGAAAATTAAACTGTTCATGTGGTTAGTGCAGCATAAGAAAATTCTAACCTGGGAAAACCTCTAGAAAAGAGGTGTTTTTGGCCCATCCAAATGCCAGCTATGTGAATCACAAGAAGAAACTATGGATCACCTTCTCAACCTCTGTACATTTACTTCCACATTGTGGAATGGGATTGCCTCAATATTCAAACAAACAGATAGGGACATGGGCAGCATCACCAGCACACTAAAGAATTGGAGGAAAAACTTCTCTGATTATGAAACAGTAAACAAAGCTTGGGCTTTAGCTCCAAGCTTCCTTATCTGGGATGTCTGGAAAGAATGCAACAATAGAATTTTCAAAAATAAAAAGGGTTCTCCCCAAAGCATCATGGAACAAATTTTAAGACAGCTCAAGGAGACGGTTGGATCTCTAATGCAAAAACCCCCTAAGAATCTCCCTTCAGATGCTGATGTGTAGATTCTACTTCAGTTGGGTATGCAGGGGCTTATTCCTCAGGGCAATAACAGAAATATAAATCAAATTGTCACTGCTAAAGACTTCTAGCATCCTCCCCCTCAGGGATTTATGAAATGCAACATAGATGGGGCCTCAAAAGGAAATCCGGGCATGGCTGGTTATGGGGGAGTGATAAGGGATGAAAAGGGTTGCATACAATGCATTTTTCATTGTAATTTGGGGAAAGCCACAAACAATATGGCGGAGCTCATGGCCCTACAGCATTTCTTTGAAATCCTGAAGAACGACAATCTGCATAACATCATAATTGAAGCGGACTTTGAGTTGATTATCAATTCGGTCAAGAAAATCTGTTGTGGCTCGGCTCCGGAAAAAGTTTCGAGACATTGGAGGCTTCTTCAGGTTTATCAAAGGATCCAATCCCACCTTCAGAACATGAGGACCCTAAGTTTCACGCATGTGCACCGGACTGCCAACAAATTGGCAGACATTTTAGCCAATGAAGGAGCTCTCTATGCTAAAAACAGCAATAAATATAGATGGAAAGAGGTTCCCCAGGGCAGATTGAGGGATGAGTGTCTCAGACAGGCGAATGTGGACCGAGAACTCTATCAGAACAGGGGATACTAGCAGTTTACAGAATTCTGGAATTAGTTGATGTACAATCTACATGTAGCAGCAATCCTGGGACAGTATTGAAAACAACATCCAGGCCTTTGTCAGTTTTATCAGCCCAGAATGGTTTAGACCCAGGGTTCTCGGGTGGGCGATGATTTACAGCAAAGGTATTTCTATAAACTTATCTTATAGCACAGATCAACTCCGCTTTGGCTCTGCGGGGAGCTGGGATGGCGAGCGTGCAATTAGGAGAAATGGCGGCATTCTGATCAAAGCTACGTGGTAGTGGCACGCATGTGTCTCCCCGCTGAATGGTTGGCAATGGGTGCAGCGAATCGGCGGTATTTTAAGTCATACTATAGTCAAGGCAGTTTTCGGGTTTTCAGGCATCCTCAAAACCCAAAGCGGTTTTCTAGAAATGAGCCCGATGCCACTCATCGCTCAACACGTGGCTCAAGGAGGAGAGAGAATACCGCCTTCATCGGGCGGGTATTCCTCCTGCTTCTTTTCAGCCCGATATTCCTCTCAGTCGTTGGATCAAACAGTTGTGGATCAACGGCCTAGGTTCACTGTGCATGTTGGTGGGTCCGGGTTATATTCTTGGCTTCCGTAGTGGACCCGAAATCTTTATTAGGTGGGCTCTAATTCCTCTTTGGGTCCATTTCTAGTTTTTTCGGGGACACGTGTTTTAGTGTCATTTTGTTCCTCGACCGTTGGATCTAGGATGACGGGTCGAATGGTTTTTTGGTTTCTAGGCTCAGTTCTCGAGCCGTTGGCTCTTGTCCCAAGGCGCAAAGTGATAGCCAAATCTTTGGCCCTCTTCTACCTTGGGTTTTATGTATATTATGTAATCTATTTTATACAGATAAATGAATAGAAGGACCGACTCTTGCTTAAGCAAATAAAAAAATCACAACTTGAATGATTAAATGAACTGATAAAAATCTATAGGAAACATAAAATGAAATGCTAACAAAAGAAAACCTTGTTGTCTCGAGGGGGCCCCCCTACGAGAAGCATGTAGCACTATGATGCCTTCACAAGTTGATTATTCACACATTTGAATTGCACATCAAGGAAATACAAAGAAACAAATTTTATAATTTCAAAACGGAGTTTTTGAAACAATAATCTCTCCCTTATCAAATAGATTACAGTGGGTTTATAGATCTCTAAAGCAACTAGAAATTCAGAATTTCGTTGCATGAATTCTGCCATGAGATATCAACAAATCAATTTGAGAATAATATCAAATATCTTTGAAGGATTTTAGGATAAAAGAGGAGCCCGAATATGTTCATAATGATCTTCTTGCCATGAATTTGCTAAAAAACAACTCGTTCTGGCTTATCTGTTGATTGTGCATTAAATGATAATTTGAAAAAAACATAGTTACCGATCAAACGGGAACTATTACCTCAAAGCTAGTACTCGAGCCCAAAAAGCCCAAAAAAAATGAAAAAACAACCTAAAAATGAAATGTTTATGCCAAAACGATGTTTTTTTAGGGTAAATTTTCACCATTTTTTTTTAAATGGAAGTAAAAACCATTTTTGTTTTGAAAAATGGATGAAAAAAACAGCCTTAAAAAGTGTTTATTCTGGAATAAGAATAAAAAAAAATTGGGTTACAATTTTGACATTTTTTAGCAATGGAGTTAAAGAGAAAATATCCAGACTTTGAAAAACTGTGAAATTCCAACAATTCTCTAACATGATGTTAAATATAAAATAGCATGTCTCGAATCATGATAATTCCAACTATTTCCATCCATGTTGTTGAAGATAAAATATCTTGACTCTAAAAAACCTTGAAATTGTAATTGTTTTCAACCATAGCACTAAAGACAAAATATCATAATTCAGAAACACCTTAACATTTTGACAAATTTTCAACCTTGTAATTAAAAACCTTCAGTTTGTAACACATTTCAACCATGGAATTATGGACAAATTATATGACTAAAACATTTTTTTAAAATGAACAAGTAAATGAAAGATTCATTATTCCAAGAGTGATTTTTATTTCAAAGGATAAAACTATATCTCTTTTCAAATTTTAGCCTAAGACAACTTATCCTATTGTAAGAAAAACCTAAAAATCAACCATCAAAATGAAGTGTTTTTTTTAATGAGGCATTAAAATTTCAACAATTTTAAAACTATCTTATACCAAATGATAACAATAAATAATATCATGGCAATATCACTGTATAATTTAAAAAATCAACATTAATTTCTAATATTTATTTACTTTTAATCAAAATATCAACTTTCGTAGATTGAATATCACATACATTAAAGCATATACTCCAAAAAACATAGAAATTACCCATGACTTCATGTAAGATCATATGGAAGTCAAAAATATTTATTTCAAGTTACCATGCAAACAAATCTAAGGACATGAATGCCTTTTAATTAAAACATTAAATCCAACAAACGTAGAAATGACTCATAACTTCATGTAAGATCATATGGAAGTCAAAATATTTATTTCAAGTTACCATGCAAACTTAATTTACATGAAATGTATTAGACATTTATTCAAAACCATCCATAGGATTTGGCACACCATCAGAATCTACATCTTCATATGAATGACTGGATGCAGATGAAGATGACCCATATTCTTCTCTTTCATCAACTAGAGCCCCATCTGAGTCAACATGCATGCCCACCATTTCAGGTTTCAAAAGTCTTCTAGATCTATGACTAGGTTCAGCAAACTCCCATCTCAACATTGTTCCTTCTGGTAGCAACTTCTTCAAAATATCTATGGTCTTGAAGCGAAGAGTTCCTCTCTTTGTTAAATTGAATTCATAGACAAATATGTCAACATCCTCCAATTTTAATAGGTTTGTGCGGCGACGATTTATATTTGTACCCTTTCTTTTTCTCTTTCTACGAATTTTTTTATCACCTACCATCTCCGGCTTGTACACACCATTGAATGTGTGGGTAATTGTGGCATACCAATGTACCTCAACAACTGTAATATCTTCATTTTCTTTAATGACTTTTATAACCTTCGCAACCCAAAATGGATAGCCAAGTGGATCTCCATCTGCTAATATTGATATCATTCAACCCTCCTTAACAGTCTGCATAGAACCCCTGTAAAGGTCTTCCATGGCTTCACGTTGTGCACGCAATCTTCCAGAACCAATATAGATTTCTCTTTCCTCTTCCTGTTCAGAATTAATAATGCCTTGAGATTGTTGTTGTTCAACAATGTGTCTTTCCTCCTGTTCATTTGGCATATTTTGAGGCCAAATAAATGGAGTCTTCAAAAGTGTATATTAATTTCCTAATATTGAGATGATATCACTTTGGTCATTGAAAAAATACTCCTACCAAACTGAATCAGCGACATCAAAGTAGTCGTATGTATCTCTAATACATTTTTTTATTTCTTCCAGACATTCAGAACAATTCATCTCTCTCTTATGCCTTCATGCATTAGTGAGTTCAACGACTGATTGTAATAATATTACCTTTGATGGAAATATTGGATGATCTGGAATGAACTTAAAAAATGCTAAACCTGATGACGACCCCCATTCTGCAATAGTTGAATACTTCTTGCCCCATATAATTGTTTTGCCATCAATTTTTTTGATACGAAATTGATGTTGGAAGCTAATGTCATTAAGTTGTTCAATGCATTTCTCCTCACCATGCGATCCCAAAATAACCCTTCGCATGTCAATAGTTTCTTCCAACATGTGAAAAACAGGTTCTGGAATATATTCTTTATTAATACATTAAATTAATGATGGAAGGCTCCCAACATTCTTCCTCCTCAATGTTACTGAAAAATGACTAAACATCTAATCAATATAGTCATGAGTGTGCCCAACAAGAAGGAAACCAACCTTTACCTTTTTAAAAATTCTCAATTGAACAAGCATGTTTAGATATCCAAAAAGAACTTAATTTTTATTTTTACGGCTTGTGTTGTCCAATTGCAGATACAAAACTTCAAGAAGAATACTAGACCAATGAGAAATAACATCATGGATTATAGTTATGGTAATATTTGTGTCATTATGAATATTTGGAGTTGTGAAGTAAACCCTTGGAAACATCTTCCCATTAAAGACCATACAGCCAACCAAGTGAAACTGAATAAAATTTTCTTCCTGTAAATTTTTTGGTGTGCGGACAAAATGTGGTAGAAGTGTTTTCTTTTGGTCCATACCATCAATTATCAAACCCAAATATTTATTTGGATTATCATAACACTTTTTCTATGTTTATACAATTTGTGTATTTCACTTGTTTGCTGATTGTGATGCTCTTGAAGTGCTTTGACAATGGAATCTGCACATAAAATAAAAGAAATCTATTAATAAATATATTTTCATAGTTGATAACTATCCAATTTTTAAAAATAATGTCATGAATGTATACCTCTTTCTTCCCCTTGAAATTTATCTCTTTTTTATTTAAGAGAAGCACATACACTGCAAATCCCCATCCTTGTCTTCTTAGGAATATGAACATTGATGAATTTGTTCCTCCATATCCTTGTAAAATATGAATATCTAATAAAATTACCATATCCTTCAGCACCTTCTACATATTCTCTGTATAAGTTGTAGATTTATCGTCTTGAGAAATTATCTGGAATATGTATTGTGTCTTTATTTGGCATACACTCTCCATGCTTTGAAAAGAAGTCTTTCATCCATGACATTGCAGTAACTGTTGATGGTCCAACCTCTCTTTTATAATGTACTTCTGAATAATATGTAAGGCCTTTTTCCTACCTTTCTTGGATTCTTGACAAACAAAAATTACCAACTGAATGCAACATTTTGAAAGCCTTCCTATAGATCAATACATTCCCAATATGATAATCATAACCTGCTAGTGTAGATTGCATGCAACCCACTAAAAATGAATTTTGCATGCTTTTATTTATTGACAAATATTTCTTCCTTTGCTCTAAAGAAAACTTGAAATCCATATGTTTCAAGCAATCCTTTCGACAACATTCACTTGAAATTAGATCACTGACAAAACTTCTACTTGTGAGATATTATGTCCTAACCCTTGTATAACTGGAATATTTTTTATTGATATGAAAATGCCTAATCCTACTCCTATATACAATATTTGCTTGCAATGTATCCCTCATTTCATTATTATCTGCAGAAGCATTTTCATCATCAATAGGAGGAATATTATACTGATGAAGATAGTTAGAAAATTCATCACCGCCATTGCTTGGAAAATATTCATTACCATCCTCACATGAAGGAAATTCTTCACTATCAACATTTGCACTTTTGAAATCTTGACTCAAACGAAATTCTTCACCATCTTCATCCCTACTTTTGAAAACCTCCCTTGGAGGACTCAATTCATCATCACCGTGACTACCTTTGAAACACTCACTTAGAGAAAATGCATTATTGACGTTTGTGCCTCTAAAATTATCATTTGCAAGAAACTCTTCATCCTCCCCTTCATTACCGGTGCTTGCATAATCATTAGGATTATGACTAAGTGGAAAATATGACTCTTTATTCATAGTCAAATTATCATTTGCATGAAATTCTTCATCCTCCCCTTAATGAGTGGTGGTTTCATAATCCTTGGGATTAGGAACAAGTGGAAACTTTGAATTTCTATTTAATGGAAATTCTTCATCCTACCCTGCACTAGTGGTGCTCTCATAATCCTTAGGATTAGGACTAAGTGGAAACTTTGATTCTCTATTTACTAGAAATTATTCGTCCTCACCCTCCCCTTCATCAATGGTGCTCTCATAACCCTTAGGATTAGGAATATGTGGAAACTTTGACTCTGCAAATTCTTCATTCGTCCCTTCATCAGTGTTGCTCTCATAATCCTTAGGATTAGGAATATGTGGAAACTTTGACTCTATAAATTCTTCATCCCCCCCCTTCATCAATGCTGCTGTCATAATCCTTAGGATTAATACTATGTGGAAACTTTGACTCTACAAATTCTTCATCCCCTACTTCATCAGTGTTGCTCTCATAATCCTTAGGATTATGACTATGTGAAAACTTTGAATTTACAAATTCTTCATCCCCCCCTTCATCAGTGGTGCTCTCATAATCCTTAGGATTAGAAGGATGTGGAAAATTTGACTCTGCCAATTCTTTATCCCCCCTTTCATCAATGGTGCTCTCATAATTCCTATGATTAGGAGGAAGTGGAAACTTTGACTCGGGAAATTATTCATCACCCCCTTGATCAGTGTTGCTCTCAAAATCCTTAGGATTAAGACTATGTGAAAACTTTGACTCTAGAAATTCTTCATCGCCCCCCCCCCCCTTCATCAGCGGTGCTCTCATAATCCTTAGGATTAAGAGGAAGTGGAAAAATTGACTCTCTATTCACAGGAAATTCTTTTTGCTGCCCTTCATCAATGTTTCTCTCATCATCCTTAGGATTAAGACCAAGTGGAAAATTTGTCTCTCTATTTATAATGAAAGAATTCATACTACATTCATCAAAATTAATAGAGTTGTTCCATGATGAAGATGTCGATGCTAAAGAAAGAAAAATGTCACTATCAGAAGAATCCATGACCTTCAACCAGAATATGTTGAATGATATAAATGCACTCTCCCAATGACAATATAAAACTTAGAAATTGAGAATTTCCTTCTACAGTTTCCCCCCAAAAAAATTTCGCCGAAAATTTTCCCTCCAAAGTATGCCCCAAAAACTTTTGCTGAAAATTTTCCCTCCAAAAATTTTGTTTTTAAATATTTCCCTCCAAAATTTTCATCTATAATTTACTTGAAAACATATTACTAAACTTTTGGTTTTGGAAAATTTCACCCTAGTTTCTATTCAAAATATTGATAGAAACTCAAAATAATTTTTCTATTTAAATTATTTATATTGACTATGTAAGTAAATTAATTATAATAATTAATAAAAATTTTAATCCCATAATGAACGAAAACTAACCTAAAGCTATAATATTAACTATTAAAAATATATATATTTTTAAGTTTAATTCCACATTCAAGAAACGATAAATCAATCCCACAATCATCGCTATAAAATAAAATTCATCGTTTCTATTCATCACATCACATCAAGTTTTATGGGTATTGTTAAAAAGTTTGGAGCGATTTTGCAGAGGACCTGCGAAGGAGTTGCATTTTCATAGATAACACATTCAACAGGAGTTTTACACATTTTAAAGGTTAGTTTTCTTTCTATCTCGACTATTTACAGATGAATTTAAGGAAATTTGGTGTTCTTACTGGAAAAGCCACATAAAAAAACTCTTCTTCTTTTTTATAGGGGCAAAAAAAGAAAAACACACACACACACAAATTTGTAGGATTTTTAGGAGAAAAATTAAGAATTTTTTTAAATTTTAGGCTTTTGAAATGAAAATAGGTGTTATTTTTTTCTATTTTCTTTTTCCTTTTTTCTTTTTTCTTTTTTCCTTTAGAGAGCATTAAAATTATTGCATGGAAAAAAATGTTTTTTTATTTATTTTTAATTGAAATTATATTTATTAAACATTATTAATAAACTTTTAATTTTTTTTATTCTTATTTCGTTTGTTATTTCAAACTTATTTTTTTTTAATTAAAATATATATTTTTGAAACTATTCGAAAATTTTAATTTAAAATTAATTTAAAAAATAATATTTAGAATTTTGTTTTTTTATATAAATTTATTTGTTATATGTTTTTTTAATTATTAAAAAATAATTTATAAAAATAAAATTATTAGTTTTTTTGTTTTAAATTAATTTTGCTTTATTTGAAAAAAAAAAATTAAAAAATCGGCCATTATTTTTCTTTTTATTTTAATTTATTTTATTTAAAATTATAATTATAAATTTTTGCTTTCTTTTTATTTTAATTTTTTTATTTAAAATTACAATTATAATTTTTTTTAAATTATAATTATAATTTTTTTCTTTAGAATTATAATTATAATCTTATTATTATTTTTATTTAAAATTATAATTATAATTTTATTAAAAAAATTGTTTTTATTTTAAATTTTTTTATCAAAAATTTTAATTTTAATTTTATATTTTTTTGGTTTTTATTTTTTATTTTTTATTTAAAATTTTAATTTTAATTTTATAATTTTATTTTTGTTTTTATTTTAATTTTTTTATTTAAAATTATAATTATAATTTTATAATTTTATTTTGTTTTTATTTTTTTTTTAAAATTAGAATTTTAGTTTAAAAAAAAAAAAAAATCGGCTTGGCGCTTTGACAGTTGGCCGAGGGCCCGGATGGGCAGAGGAGGCTGCATTCAGTGCCCCTCCGCCCACCCGGGCCCCCAACCAGCAGCCAAAGGATCGCAGGCTGATTCCCAGAATCAGCATGCGGCCCTTTGGTCGCTCGCAAGGGGCCCGGCGGGCAAAGGGGGCTTAGTGCAACACCCCTCCACCCGCCCGGCCCCCGATCGAGGGCCAAAGGGCCGGATCGATTTTTTTTATTTTTTATTTTTAATTAAAATGCTAATATTAATTTGAAAAAATTAAAATTTTATTTTTAATAAAAAAATTATTAAAAAAAAATTATATATAAAATTTAATAATAATTTTTTTATATAAAATTTTAAAATAATAATAAAAAAATTATATATAAAATTTTAGTATAATTTTATTAATAAAAATTTTAGTATAATTTTATTAATAAAATTTTTATAAAATTTTAAAATAATAATAATAATAAATTATATATAAAATTTTAATATAATTTTAATAATTATTTTTTATATATAATTTTAAAATAATAAAGCGTGTGTGTGTTTTAGAAAATAATAATAATAATTATTTATAAAATTTTAATAAAATTTTAAAATAATAAAAAAATATTATATATAAAATTTTAATATAATTTTATTAATTATTTTTTTATATAATTTTAAAATAATAATGTGTGTGTGGGGGGTTAACATCCATTGAGACCAAACTTTGCTCTATCGGACCTAAAGAAACGAATTATTATTTAGTTTGATTTAAGATTTTATTCCTATGCTCAAAAAACTTGGAGAGAAGCCTCCCGAGCTCACTATAATTTTGACATCGTAAAAGGCTAGGAAGGTCAGTGTTGCAACAAATATTATGAAACTAAGATCTAATGTGGTTGTATGTGGGGCACTCTAAGAGGAAGTGATTTTCATCCTCGATGTTCATATTCTTACAGAGATGGCAGATCCTTTCCATCCATGGTGTTTTAGGAACTGCCCAATGACCTGTTTCACTATGGAGCTCATGAGCGTTCGTTCTATTCTTGGCTATATTAATTTTCTTCTTTGAGCTAGTTAAAACAGTGAGATACTTTTGATCTTGTACGGTGGGGTTGATGACCTCCTTATAGTATCTTAATTTTCTTTTAGTTGCTAAATCTTTCTCACACCACACTTTTTCTTTGAACTTAGAAGTAACAATATTTTTAATGTTATTAATGTTTTGCAATGCAACATTCTCGTCGATCTCCCAATGGTTTAACCAGGCCCTGGTGTCTTTATACCGACCTCATTTGAGCCTTAGGCGGTTTTGGTTGGAATTTAAAGCTAGCTTAGGAAGTCTATGGTCTCCTATGTTATTGAGTTTGTGCTTGTACAACAGAAGCCTAGTCATAGCTAGGCTCTCAATAGGGGAAAGACCCACTTCTATAAGGAGAATAGGATAGGGTGTATTGCTTTTAATTTTGAGGTTATATGTTATAAAACACTTCTGGATTTGCTCAATCTTTCTCCAGGATTCTCTAGATATGTTGCAACCCCAAACCTCACATCCATATAAGATAATAGGAGTGACTAAAGTTTCAAAGAAGAACTTCTTTCTATCCCACATTACGAGGTTTGTCATTTTACAATTATTTTCAAGACCAAAATAAGCTTTCCACCCCCCATTAATCATTTTCTCAATGCTATAGTTCCAGTTGAGCTTGTGATGAATATCAATTCCTAGGTACTTGTAAGAAGACACTTCCTCCAAGTTACTATTGTCATACATAAAATTAGTGTAAGTGTCCTTCTTGGATTTGATAATCATAACTTTTGTTTTGTCAGTGTTAACAGTCATACCCATGGTAGAGCAAAAATCCTTAAGAATTCTAAGTTGCTTATCAAGATCAGATGGGCACCTTGCGAGAAGAACAATATCGTCAGCATATAGAAGAAGGATGATGACTATCCCAGCTAAGATCACGCCAGCACAGTCTGCTTCCTCTAAACAACCTTCTAGTTTGTCTAAGTAAATGCCAAATAGGGTATGGGAGAGGGGGAAACCTTGTTTAACTCCGATATTACACTTAATATCTTTCGACCACCCCTCATTGCTCTTTAACTTGGCAATTACATTCTCGTATAACCTTATAGTAGCAGCTCTCAACTCGAAAGGAACCTTTAGCTCTTCTAATCTATTCCATAGGTTGTTTTTAGGAACCGTATCAAAAGCCTTTATAAAGTCCACAAAGCAACAAAAGAGATTGGATTTATCATTGTGGCATTCCTCCACAATGATCCTAAGAGTAATGAGGTGGTCTGTTGTTGAGTGCTGCCTTCTAAAACCAGCTTGGCCTTTAGCTCGCTTACCTTCACTTTCAAGCCATATGCTCAACTTCTTTTCCAAAATAATACCATATAACTTGGCTAAGAGAGGGTTGATCATAATTGTCTGATAGTTAGAGGGGTTATTTGTATCCCCACTTTTAAAAATAGGGATAATGAGGTTTTGAGTCCATGGTTTAGGGAACCCTTGCTTGACCGCTTGATTGAAAATCTTGTGGATGTGGGGGGTGAGGACAGGACCTCCAATTTTTATGATTTCTGCTTGGTAACCTTCAATGTCCTTAACTTTCCCATTTTCCAGGCATTTAACCCCAAAATCAATGTCTTCTAATGAGGAAAAAAAAAAAAATTTCCTTGTGAGCAGGGTTTCAAAGTTATCCATGATATTTGGAGATTCATAAAGCTTTTTAAGATAGGAATTCTAGTCATGTAAAGCAATTTTATTATTATCTTTAGTTTTCCTAGTTAGAATCTGCCTCTATAATTTCTTAGGAGCTACCTTATAGAGGTGTAAGAGATTCTCTTGTTTTTTACGAATATACTGCCTTTTTTCCCTTTTAGTTAGGGCTTTGTATATTTTTATCTTGCTAATTTTAAAAGATTCATCAACAACTTCCTTAATTGCTCTCCTCGCACTTTTACAATCTTTGTCATACCATGGATTGGTTTTTCTATTTCTTTTATTACTTGAAACCTCAATTGAAAACTTGTTAATAGAATATGAGAGGGTTGTAGTAAAATTATGACTAAGGTCTTCTATGTTGGCTATACTAGATAAAGATTATGATAGAGGTCTTCTATGTTGGCTATATATATAATTGTTGATTTTAATAATTTAAAATTGAATATCTAATATTTCCTTTTAAAAAAATTATATATATAATTTGTTAATTTAATAATTTAAAATTTAATATATATGTTGATTTTAATAATTTAAAATTTAATATATAATATATGTATTTTTAATTTTTTTTATATATATAACTTGTTGATTTCAATAATTGAAAATTTAATATATAATTTTTTTTTAATATATATATATATATATATATATATATATAATAAATAAAATTTAATATATAATTTTTTTTATAAAAATGTAGATATAAAACATTTAAATTATATAGATTTATATATATATATATATATATATATATATATATATTTATATAATATATATTACATATAATTTAATTTATTTTTAAATTTTATAATAATTTCTTTAATTAGATAGTTTCATTTTTTTTATTTTTTATTTATTTTTAAAAATTTTAAGTAATATATTTTTTTTTTTTATTAACATATATATATATATATATATTTGTTTTTAAGGAAGATGGCATCAAGGAAGGTCTCTGTGAATATGTCTGGAACAAAGACAACAATTCCATCATCTAAAGTTGCAGGTGGACACGCTTTGAAGACTGTCGAACATACCAGAACTGAGAAACAACGTAAAAGTTGACCAACTAGCCCATCAAGTGCACCAAAGATTATTTCTGAATGGATGAATTCACGAGAAATAAATAAAACAAATTTTACATGGCATGTTAAAGATGTTGAATCTGGTGATAGTGCACATCTCTATCCATATTGTGGTATGATTTACATGGGTGAACTGTATGAGGTGATAGGTAGAGTACAAGACATATGTTTGGTGTCGAATTCAAACATTGTTTATGTTCTTGCAAAATTTTCCAGGTCACATGAAAAGATTAGATATCATCTCTCAAAGAACAAGTATGACACATATGAAGAATCTACACCATTGTTTGAAGAAATCTCATCCAACATTTCAAATAACATTGTAAGTATGTTTATTTATATTTATGTGTAATGTATTATTGTAATGATCATTAAAAAATTTATAAATGATTTATCATTAACATATTGTATTTTCTTTGATAGGATTTTGCTGAGAGTCTTTCAACGATGTTGCAGGGTATTTATTATATGGAACCAAATATTATGCATGTGATCAACAATTTCCATATAGAGTCAGAACAAGAAAAGAGAATGAAGCAAAAATCAACAATCCATGACACTGCAATGGTACATGTAGGGGATCAACAAAGAATCCATATGGTGGGTCAATCTAACAAAGGTAAACATGTTTCTTTTGAAGATGTGGCAGTTGTAGCTCAAGTTGAAGCTCAAAAATATGTTTCCATTAGTGAGGAGGAGGTTAGAACTGTTGTTGAAAAGGAGAAAAGAAAAATGCCCATAGATGTTGTTCTTCCACTTGATGATGAAGAGATTATTTCTGTAGAAGAAGATATGTTAACTAGGAAGAAGAAGAAATAAAAAATTGGCGAATCTGTTAAAATCATAAGAAACAGTGAAGAACAAAGTGAAAGTTCTAAAGGCAACAAAGAAATCATAACACCAGGTGCTGATTTAGAGGATGGAATTATGAAAACAAAACAAAATTCCATTCGGAATCACTTGAGGAAGAATAAATTAATTAATGGTGGCAAAACATTTGAGTTTAATGTCACCCAATTATATAGGTCAGATGAAGGACAATCTCAATATCAAATTAAAAAGGCACGTCACCTACATGTCCATAATTTGAAAACATTGTTCGAGTACAATCCATATGCACATGTGGTGGATTATGTGGTTCTTGTTGATACAAATCAAGTTCCCAACAAGGAGGCATTTGATAGGATACAATGTTTTGACTACAAATATTATGTAATTGAAGGCAACCATTCAGTAGAGGTAAAAGACAATTGATTGGGGAATATCCTGGAAACTATCTTTTTGAAATGGTGAAATGCATCATTTATGTTGGATTGACAGAAACAGAGGGAAAGTTATTGACATGGGATCATAATGCAGATAATGAACATAGAATGTCTATGAATTTCATCCAAAGGGTCAGATTTATTCATAATGAATTTTTAGAAAAATGTGGTGGGGATAAGACAAAGGTCAGTTTAAGCTTTCGAAAGGAATGTTGTATGGAAACAGGTTATCAAATTGAGGATAGAATCAAATCAAAAGGTGGCAAAGTAAATTCAGAACTATTCAGATGCATAGATAACATTTTCCAGTTGGCATTTAGAACAAGGGAGATATGGGAATTGATTGATGACATTTTCGAAATGTGGGAGAATATTGCCATAAAAAATCAGAAGGTTAAAAGGTCTAAACCCATAATATGTACCAACAATAAGACAAATCCTGAAATGAAGCAACTTCCAGATGATATGACTATCACACCTTGGAGAACATTGCAAGGTGTGAAACATGACAAACTAGTCAAATCAATATTATGTCGTGTGAAGTCAAGTGAATTTTCATTGGAGAAAATGTGCTTGGGATTTCAAAAGTACGTTTGTTTAATTACTTTTACTGTTTATTGGATTATAATTTTCTTTTAAATATAACATATTGTTGTTGGTATTATTTGTTATACATATCATTATATTAACAATTTTTATTTTATTTATTCAGTCATAATATTTATATGAAAATACAAGATTGTGTGGTTAAAATGTTGAATGAAGAGAGTTGGAATGATGTCGTACTCAACTACCCAGAATCAAGTTTTACAACAACACTTAAAGATTTTTATCTTGCATTCAAAAAGGTATGTTGATTTTTACATTCATTTTTTCATATAATTTTTTATTTTATTGTATTACTTATACTTATATTTATTTATTTCATTAGAGATGTCAAAGAAGGATGTGAATGGAGTACTAAATACTTTCAAAAGTTTCATTGAAAAAATTAAGTTGGAAAGGCTGAGAAAGCAGCGTCTTAGGAATGTTGAACTTGATCCTATTCTTACTCATTTCAAAACTCATTGCAAAACTCATACCTAAAAGGGAATATGCCCTGGTTATTGCAGACATTCCTCGTGGTTTCAATTTCCCAAACATTGAATACGATAGTGAGCCTTACACTTATCAAGCTTTTAATAAAGTGGTTGTGGGCTTTCAAGAAGTCACAACATCACCACTTTGGAGATTTGTGACATTTCATTCAGACACACAATTTTCAATGTTATTAACAAGCTTCAAGGGAAAATCAAACTCAAGGATGCAGCTTACATGGTAAGACATTGAAATTGTATGTTTGATTAATGTAATATTTTTATGTAGAAGTGGATTGAACTTTTACTATGTCGTGTTACAAGCAAAAGTCATCTTATTTCTTCCAGAGATCAGCGAATTACAAGTAGTTGTGAGTTCATTTATGTTGAATGTTGGGCAAAAGATGATAGCTATAAGTCCATTCTTTTGAACTAAATATATGGAAAGAGTCATAGCCAAGTACTAGTTCATGATGCTGTCATAAAAAAGTTAACATATGAGGATAAAGATGCAAAAGAAGATATAGTTAACATTTATCAAAACCACAAACATTGAATAACTATTTTATAGATTTATGTTCAAATGAAGGAGATTGGGTTTTGGATTTATTTTCAGGTTCAGGTAAGTTTTATTATATAAAATGGAATTTTAATATTTTGTTTTTTTGTTTTTATGTGTTTATACTAATTTACTTACTTATTGTTTTTGTGCTTGATGATTAGGTAGAACACTAGCATGTTGCCTACAAAAAGGAATAAATTGCATTGTGATTGAAAGAGACCCACTACAATGCAATTTTATTCAACAAAGAATTGATGATCTTCGATTTCTTCCAGATGCAATGCAAGAAGTTGGTTTGAGGAAAGGAGATTTTAATGAATCATGCGTGGCAAAAAGGCAAAGGAACCTCAACCACCATTATATGGAATGATTGGAAAATGACACTTTGGAGATTTGCAGACATGAAAGATCCATTAGAAGAGAAAAATTGGGAAACTCAAGCAGGAAAGATTGTGGAAGGAGAAAATAATGAAGCTGAAGAAGACGATGAACATGGATTTTATGATATTCTTGATGACATTTAAGTTATGATTGCAAATCAAACTCAATTTTGAGAGATCTTCATTATTTTTACTTGTAATGTTTTGACTTTGAGATTTTATGAGAAGAATGAACATTTGATTCTTGCTGTTATATGTTCAATATTTGTATTATCTGATTTTCACTTTAATTTTTATGTGAATCTTTTTTTTTGTAAAAAACCTGTGATTACTATAATTTTTAACATAAAATTCATTAAAAAAAAACGTTATTTTTTAAAGTTTTTTTGTTAGGATTTTCCCATAAAAACTGTTTATTTGACATGTCATTTTTGACCAAAAAAAAATTGAAAATGTGTATTTTTTTCATTATATTTATATAGAAAATGTGTTTTTTTTGTCAAATGTTTAAAATTATTGTGTTTTAGTGACAATTATTTGATGTCCATTGAAATATTAATTAAAATATTGACAATTTTTTTTATTTTTTTAACTACGCGAAAAAATTAAGATGTCATTACAAACAAAATTGAAAAGAAAAATGAAAACACACAAACACAAAAAATACACTTAAAAAAAAAATCTTACGGGAAGGAGAAGGCCTTAGAAAATTTAAAGTGTCAAAAATCAACCCTCTAAAAAAAGGGGTTGATGTTGCATCAGCGCTTTTCAAAATCAGCATGAAAATCACTAACATCTAAAAAAATGTTCATACTTGATACATAAGAAAATTTGAAGTGCCAAAAATATGCTAAAAAAGGTGTATTCTAGCATCACCACTTTTCAAAATCAGGTGATTTTTTGCTACCTCAAAAAAACAGGTACCAGATCATTTTCTCGTTTGATCGATAACTATGTTAAAACCATATATCCACGTAATTTGAAAAATACGGCTCCAAAGATCTTCAAATATCTCTCAAATGGTAACTAATTTGAGAAAAAATCTTTTGTAGAATGTAATTGGGCCCGTGCTGAACAAAACCCATGTTTTCGTTTTTTGAAATTCGCTTTCATTTGCTCAAAAAACGCGTTTGAAATTGACTGGTTAAAACTGCTTCGCTTTTCCCTTGATTTGATGTTTGAGGTCCACATGTGCGAGCTAGGTGGTATTTGACCAATAGAAATCCATATTGGAACCTTTAGAAACAATTTCTATGTGTCGTATTTCCTTCTAGAGTGGTGCTACTACCTCAACCATGGAGGTAGCTACGGAAACTTGACAAAGTTGCATAAACTTGAACTTGTTAAATTGTTATTAGTTAAAACCACGCAAAGTTCTTCTTTAATCTACTAAATATAAAGGAAAACGATGTTAATTAACCACTTAGACATATAGAGATACATCATGAAAAGTTATGGTGAAAATGGTGGAAAGTGAGTGAAATGGTGCAATGGATGGTTGGAAGTAACGGCTTAATGAATGACAAAGACAAGTGAAAATGATGACAAATCAATGACTCAACATCTCCCCCACATTGATACCTTTGCATGTCCTCATGCAAATTGAGTCCCAAAAATGGACTCATATTATCCACACAAGGTTTTCCTATTTCATTCTTGGAGAGTGATGCCTGAAAAGATGTCGGTTAATCTTATCAATGAATTTCTTCTTATATCACCTATCATTTCTCCTTTCTAACATCATGAGAGAATGAAACCTTGATAATTGTTTGATTGCTTCCATAAAATAAAGATATATTTTTTAACACTTTATTGAAGTCCACACCAAGCCTCATCTCCATGGAATAAAGCTAATTTCTAGCACCCCTTTCTTTGATGCCTAACTTTGAAAGTTGAATGTTTCAATGGAAAATGAAACATCAAAAAAAAAAAATATATGAATGCACACCATGTAAAATACAACTCCCAAGAAGTAGCTTCTCCCAAAATATACTATATTTGTATTTTCTTTCTATTGTATTCATCTTAGAATCCACGTCACCCAATCATGTTGCAATTAGACCATAAAGTGTCCAACAAATGGAGTTGAACCAATAAAACCATATGCACTGTACACGATTTTTCAACCAAGATGAACCCATAGAAGAGATTCCAAGAGGAATAAAAGGTTGATGAAATGATTAAAGAAATGTGGTATTACATCATCCCAAAGTAGGTGAAGTAGAGGAAAGTGAAAAATATGCAGAAGAGGAACCATAACATTTTGACAAATTTCCACTTAAGAGAAATTATGAAGCGGACTCAAACTGAATTGCATTAGTAAAAATGAGTAATAATTTACCACATCCAAGGCTTAACTCAATTATTTTCAACGTGAATAGTGTTTATTACCATACTTTTGGAGGTGTGCCTAAAATCCTTCTTTATGCATGCTAAAATAGGGTATCAATGTACTCTACATGAGCCTTGATGAATATGTGTTGAATATGTAAAGAAAAGAAATCATTTTGTGTTGTTGTTAAACTCCTGTTGCATTTTCTTTGTGATATGAAAATAACCTACTGCAAAATTATTTTTTTACCTTGTGCTCAACTCTTGTTCTTGTTTGTTGTGTATATTCTTGCAAGGTAGTATCCTTGTGATATCATACTCATAGAAGAAAAAAAGATGTGCAACAATTGATATGAATGTGCAGACCACAAAATCATTATCTTTGATCTTTAGGATTGAACTCACTTTTGTTTTTATCTCTCTCTATGATACTTCATTATACTGACATATAGTTGTGCAGACTCCAAAGCACTTTGAGGATCCCTTTTTGCTATTAAAATATTTGTGAGTTGAAATTATTGTACATGCCTTAACTAATTCCATATTTTTCCTAGTAGAGGAATGAAAACATAGCAACTTTCATTTACCTTTGTTGTCTTCGACATATAATCTGGGAAGGTAGGATCAAAGTGTCATAATGATATGCATTGAGATATATTACATAAGATATGTCACAGAAGTGATGGCCACCAACCACTGCCTTCATTCTTTCACAAGCGCATATCATCAATTAGCTTTTGCTCCAAACCTTTCAAATTCTGACTTGAACCTAGCTCTTAAGCACATCATATTCAAATTTCCAAAATCTTGTAGATTGATATCAGATTTCAAACTTAGGGACTACAAGACATTCATGATGACTTCTACTATGTATCACTGGCATGCCAAAATTTCATACTCAGGATATTTGCATGATGATTTTTGAATATATTGCACACTATTTCTTGATGATAAGGCTTATGGATAGGGCATGAATTTGGTATGAGGGATAGATCAATGAATGAAAATATGGTTGAGTGGTTAATTCAATGATGAAAAAGGTTGATGAGGGCTAGGTCAATGATGGAGAAGATGAATTGCATGAATGGTAATTGAAGTGGTTATTTTTCACATTTTCCTAAATTTTTAATAAATTAAAAAATCTTATGTAAGTTTTTACCTCAAGTTTACTTTTGGAAGAGCTTGAACTGTTGAAGTAGGAGTTGTAGATGTTGGAATAAAAACATTCTTTTGGCAAATAGATTCTTGAATCTTGGGCTTTTGAAAATTCTGAAAATGACTTTTCATGCCATACAATGTTGCACAAAAACATAAGCCATGAACTCATTTTAAGGCCAAATTGAGTATTTCAAAAGGGAAATAGTGTATTTTTACCCTTTTTTACCCCCCCATGCCTTCATAATCCCATTTTGATGAAGAAAAGATGTTGAAAAATACCTAAATCTGGCCTAATCTGTCCACAATGGTGAAAAATGAAAATCCACCTTAAAGCCCCACCGAAAAGTCCTCGAAAATTGCACTTTTTTGGAATTTTGTCTACGTCTTACTCAATTTACCATATTCTAAGAAAACCAAGAAGCTCATAATTTTTTATTTCTGCTCCAATCTATTGCAATATTTGTGCCAAAATTGCCTCTTGAATAAGCTGTTATAGCAAAAAAGCAAGATGTTGCAACAATAGTTGTAGAAATTGCAATTTTCCATCGTTGTTGCAGAAAATGTCAATTTTTGCATAAAGTTGTTTTCTCCAAGTTTGAATTGCTGATTTGGATTGTGTACTAAATGCCGAAGTATAAACCATGAAACATAATGCATATCAACTAAAATAGGCCCAATTTTATTAATTTGCTTTGAAAATGAAATTAACGAAAAAGAGTTGTAATGGTGCCATCATGCTGCTCTTGAAAAATAAGATGAACATGCTGCTACAAGAAACCAATAAAATGTACTACTACAAGTTGTTGTTGATTCCATAAAACCATTAGTCTTCATCAAAACCAAAATTAATGGTACAATTCTTACCATGTGAATGGATGTGCCAAAGTAGAGCATGAAAAGAAATCATTGGATTACCGATCACTGATGAAAATCATTAACCAATGTGAGACAACTCACTGATAATGTAAATGAGTGTCAAGGTACCTGAGTGCATCTTGATAGGGATGAATGAATGTGTTGAAGTCGAGTCACCTGCAAGATCTGACAATCAAGAGACATTGTTGTATTCCCATTGTTGTCAATGAGGAGACTTTCCATTGATCTATGCAAGTTCCAAGGCACTCCAAATAATCTATGATCTTGGTCTAATATAAGGTGTTGAGGTCGATGGGACAAGATCTGTTTGAACATGGGCCTTAATGAATCCCACATCAACCAACTTGAGCATAGAACCAAAAATGATTTGAAGAACCATAATAAAAGATTGAAACAATCATAAAATTGCATAACTTATTGTGAAATTTTCTTGCCAGTTGCGTGGTTTTCAAGCAAATCTCATGTCCAATTGCGCTAGCAAGCTTATTTTCACAATAGGACTTGTTTTTCTCTTTACTTTTTTTTATTTTTATTTTTATTTTTTAGATGTCCTACTCTACTTGAAAAAGAAATCTTGTTTAAGTATATGTATACTTCCACTGGAACCATGTGTGTAACAAGATGATAGATAAACTCATATGCAAGTTTGAAATATACTCTTTGATATGTACTAGTATATGAGAGACTAACTGCCTTGATTGAGATTATGTCAGAAAGTATTGAATAATTGAACATTTGGATCTAATGATTGTCTTGAACCAAGATTCAATGTAATCTTGTCTTCCTTGGCTTCTTGCTATCATGCCATGCAAGTATTTAGAGATGTGATTCCCGTTCATAGAATCTAGTGATAGGCATGCAATAAAATTTTCAAACTCAGATTCCAACAACTGCTCTTCTTTAATGGGCATCCATGATTCTTGGACCTTATTTGAATCTTCTTCTTCTGGTTGTTGTTCTTCAATGGTAGCTGGTGAATCATTTTGCAATACCTCAAAATTGTAAGTGGATTGAGGTGTTTTATTGTTGGGGATTCAAAATGGTTTTGCAGGTAGTGGAGTGGGAATGGATCTTTGGGGTGTTTGTGTGGTTGGTAATGAGAAAGGTTGGATTGAGGTCGATTGATGGTGAAATTAATGTTGTGGTGGAGGTGAATGGCATGGATAACATTGATATTGGTATTGAGGATAGTGAAGAAAAGATTGAGGATATCGTGGATTTCCTCTATAAGGCCCTTGCCAACCTTGTTGCCAAGATTGGTTTTGAGTTTGGATTGAGATGGCCAAGGTTGCCAAGGCAAGGGTGTCCGCCAATTACTTTGTGATTGTTGTGCATAACATGAATTAAGATCTTGCATCATACCGGATTGATGAGTCTCCCATGGTCTTCTTGGAGCTACATAATAGTATTGTTCCAGTGTTTGATTTGCTCCTTGGTAAACTGCCTTAACCATGGTAATGATGGACAATCTTTAGTAGTATGTGATTGTTGAGCTAATTTATTAACACAAATTAACACAAGTATTTCATTATCAATCTAGGTTTGTAAAACTTGGATTCATGTCCACAATGTATGGATATCAAATTTAATCAAGCTTAGAAGATAAAATATGAATAATTAAGGAAGTGCATATTACAAATATAAATTTAATTAAATAATTTCTAATTCACTTCTGCAATATATGTGAGATGAAGTGGCTCTTAACTTAAGAGATCCATTTGTGTCATTCTTCTACAATATTACTTGATGAATAGAAATAAAAACCATTAATTGACAACAGATTAAGATGTATAAATAAACAGTTAAAAAGGCTCCTAAATTAGGAGATCCTTGATACTCCTCATCACAAATTCATTCATCATTATGTTATTGTCAAAAAACTGGAATTGCATAAAACTGCTTGAAAACAAGAAAGATGAACTCTAGTTTTTATTCATTAATTCAATAGAAAGAGGGTTCAACTTGAACACTGTGTTTTCCTTTCATATCAAAATGATAAATAGACTAATATTCATCAGCAAACATAAATCATCACATATCAATTCAATTAAGCAAATCTGAAGCAACTAGTTCATGAAAATCAAGCTAGTTAAACAATGAAGTGTACTTAGCTTGGAGTGGAGGCCCTGTTATAGACATATTTGGGCACTACAAACCCAATCACATATGTTCATAAACCAAGGGCTTCTAAGTCCCTAAAATAGTTATTTTGTACCCTAAAGAAGCAAGGTCAATTGATTACATCATCTCCCAGAAGTTCTCCATGAAAAGCTACTCAGAACTGGTCAAAGCAGGACCATACAGACTGCCCAGTGCTAAAGGTGTGATGCATCTCACCTACCACATGCAAAAAGTGTGATGCATACTAGAAAGCCCTTCTATAGGGTGCGATGAGCGAGAGTAGACAAATGGCACAAGCAGTTTGCTAGGTGGAAACCCAGAGAATCTTCTAGAAACTGCTCATTTGACACTTGCCTCTCTGAGTTCGCCCAGGGATGAGTAAGAGATCTAAAATCTCCATGTGGAACCAGGAACTATCAGAGAGATGACACTAATCAAAATCCCAGAAGCTGACTCACCCCCCTGCAAATATCTATAAATGGATCCCTCATCCAAGAGATCCAGAGGTTGGAATTTGGTAATTTGCAAAGAGGTGCTACTGGTTTCTCTTTGAAGACATTGTTGGGTGATCTTGCTTTGTGTGAGGTGAAGAGGGCTTTCAAGCTGGGAGGATGGCGCTGGGTCAGACCAAGTGGTTGTAATCCTCTCTTCTACGACTTTTACTAATAAAGCTATTTGATTTTTCCTCCATATTCTTGTGTATCTCTGAATATTGTGTTGATATATGCATTTGTATGGTCAATATATATCTAATCCTATATTGTTTACAGTGAAAGATCTCTATGCTTTGATGGTATTATGCTGTTGTGAATCTACAGGTGCTCTTTGAAGTGGGACAAGTAAGGAAGTAGTGGCGAGATTCTGTCAAAGGGGAAAGGAAACAAGCAAGGAGCCAAACGGAAGATTGAGGTTGGTACTCTCTGCTTCTTTCTCATCTCTCTCTCGTAAAGGAAAAACAAGTGACTTTAATCTGTTTGTTTCTAAGATAGCTACCCGTCTTAGTGGGACTAGCAACTCTGAATAGACACTAGATTTCCTGATAACAAAATGGTGACTCTACTGGGGAGCGATTAGTTTGATTTCTTGTCTCTATTTGTTTGATTCATAAACCACAGACGGAGCCTGAAGTCAAGCCATCTAGCCTTCGAACTGCATTTGCTATGCAAGTGCAAAGTATATCAACGTTGCTTCAATCAATCTTCGGGTTTGTTTATGAACTGAACAATTGACTTGCAAACATCCTAAGTGCCCTAGAGGTGGCTTGAGTAACCTCATTAGATCAGCCCTATACTTTGTAGTTACTGACTATCATTTGATCGGCCTAAATCCCTGAACTAAACTACAAACTGTGACCAAAAACCAAGTTAAAGTCTTGTTCCTTGACCATCGCACCCTCTCCTTTAGGAAATCTGGATGCATCGCACCTCCTGTGTGCAGTAGGTGGGATGCATCCCTGTTTCCTTGTGTTACAGGTGTGATGATCAGACAAGACTAGATCTGCCTCCAGATTTTGGTTTTTTCTTCACTCTCTTCAGTTTTATTCAGGAGTTTTACTGTCTGTGATCAGTATACCATTGTTGAAACCCCCTTTCTTTGCATCATCCAACCTCTATTGTACAAAGAATTGTGAATGTTTTTATGTATTGTGCGCCATTTACAGTTCTCTTTTACGAAGAAGTAGCTTAATTGAACTGTCGTCTTTTGATTTGGAAGTGTCGCAAGTGTCATTTTCAGTCAAAGAAAAGAATCCTATTGTTCTTGATAGTCGATTGTACTGTTACTCTTGTATTTGATCTGAATTAGTAGTATTTCAAGTGTCGAAAGAAATTTTCAATTCAAAATCGCAAAGTGTCATCTTGCCTTCCTGTCATTTTTTGAAAAGAAAATCGTTAGTATTGTCGCTTTGAAAGAAGAAATAATTCAGATTTGTATTTAGCATTCTTTTTGTCATTCACACATTAAGAAAGCGGAAAACAAATACATGCATGTGCATTTGCATTTAGACTGCTTGTTGATTTTGATTTAGGACAGTGCATCTAGTGTGTGCTCTCTGCTCTATGTTGAAAGGATTTCATTTCTCTTTCCTTAGTAGCTAGGATTTTCATTGCAAAAAAAAGATTAAACGACTGTTTATCATCTTAGATTTCATTTTAGGAATTGTACATCTACAACACGCGGTGAACCTGAAAAGAAAATTTCTTAAGAAAGATCAACTCTAAAATAAATTTAATTAACATAAAAACACTTTGGAACCTAACGCACAACATCTAGAAGTCTAGGCTAGAGATGTATTCTGGCGTCGTAAAGCCTGGTAACTGTCGTTTTCTCCGTAGGTTGGGTGATTCCTCCTCTTTGAGACGACAAGTGCCAGTACGGACTTGTGCTCCCACGTACCATCGAGTATATATTGGGAGACCACAATAGGCTATATCCTTTATCCTTAGGAAGTCGTGTCTGTTAGCCTATCGATCATAATGCACTGAACACAGCATTCGTGAAAATTGACTGCCGTACCATAAAAAATATTCTGCAGTTTTTCGATTGGTTTGGTAATCCCTCTGTCTAGATTTCCAGAGTAGTCTCTTTCATTCCTTTTCAGACTCCTTAAAGGAAAAGGTCCATCTGAGCACTTGTCACTTCAGGCTCATTAAAAATCAAAGGTGACTAGAGTCACCTTTAGCTTTTTCTCGACTCTTAAAAAGTGAAAAAGCAAGTTGCGTCAAAGAGTCTAAAATTTATTTTAATCGGAATAACATCATTATTCCCTCATTGGTCTTAGGTTGAGAAAATGGAGTCCACCAACCAAGGATTTCCCCTTAGGGGAAGTCCTAGTCCTTTCTCCTCTTGGGGAGATGTTGGTGCACCTCATATGGCCACATTGTCCCTCCCAGGACTGACAATTGGCCTGCCGGTATGGCTTTTCTCGACCTCTGTCGTTTAAAGCACCGCGATTCCTAAACAATCGAATCAGCAACTAGATGATACCAAAGTTCCCCCCAACCTTCTACTTCGTTTATCTCTCCCTCTCCTTCTTCCTCTTCACTTGGTAAAGATAGTAAAACTAAAAACCAAGTAACTGAGAAGAAGAAGAAGAAGAAGGAGCCAACAACAAAAAGGGGCAACCATGCATCGTCTAGCGAAAATCCACACACTGCACCATCCAAACCTAAATCTCCATGTGTCATCTGCAAAGGAGACCACTATCACCGAGATTGTCCTTGCATCCCACGGATCCTAAGGGACTGGTCTCCCCGCTTGCACAATCCAGTGTCGTCAACCTCTGACGATCATGTTGAAAGTACACCGTCAACTAGTGAAAGCGAAGTCACCGAACAAAAAGGAAAATCTAAATTTCCCTGCAGACTATGTGAAGGCGATCATGCCCTCCACTATTGTCCCTTCCTGGATGAAGCTAAAAGAGTCTTGGATAATCGTCCTGTATCACCGCAGCGACTCCCTCCTGGGTACAAGAAACTCTTGCCGAATCCATTGCTAGTTGAAAATCCGACTGACCCACCTTTGGAGTCAGTCGAAGCACCTATCATTGAAGATAAACCCTCTAAGTCCACATCGGACCAAAGTCACCAGGTCGAGACGGAAGTCGACCCACCTTGACTTCAGAAGATTTACCTTCAGATGATATAGTCATCGAAGAGAATGAGAATGACATTGTTCAAATTCTTTTCGTAAACACAGACTCCGATGAACATGGGGGCAATCTGCGCATTCCTTTACCACAAGAAGGAAATTCGTCAGAGTTGTATCCGGTCGTTTATTCGGTCCCACCTCCAAGCAACCTAGTCGTTTCCTTTGATTGGAATCTACTAGGCAGACCCCGTTTACCATCTAATGTACCATGTCGAATCATAGTTAAAACTGTTGGGTATACGACCAAAGTCCCACATTGACTAGAAGTGGGGAGGATCATGAGTATATAAGGATGGACAAATATCTCCATTGGTGTGAGGCCTTTTGGGGTAAAGCCCAAAAACAAATCCATGAGGGCTTAGGCCCAAAGTGGACAATATCATACCATTGTGGAGATATGTGGTGTCCAGAGTCCTAACAAGTGGTGTCAGAGCCATGCCCCGAAGTTAGCCAAGTGGATGAATCCTCAGAATGCTGAACGAAGGTGGTGGGATGAGCTCAGTTAGACAGGCGGTGTGCTCCGGATTCTTCATGGATGTGTCCTGGTCCCAACACGGTGAAGAGGAGTTGACCTGGGATAGAGCAAGCTCTCGAGGCAGGTGGTGTTTCCATGTAAGGCGTGTGCTTCCAATGCATTAGAGCGGAGAATCCTGGTTGGTAGAGAGTGGACGGATGGATGATCGTTTGAGGGGAGGCTCGATGGTCCTTTGTTCGAGGGCAGGATTGTTGGTCCTTTGTTCGAGGAGAGAATTGTTGGGTATACGACCAAAGTCCCACATTGACTAGAAGTGGGGAGGATCATGAGTATATAAGGATGGACAAATATCTCCATTGGTATGAGGCCTTTTGGGGTAAAGCCCAAAAACAAATCCATGAGGGCTTAGGCCCAAAGTGGACAATATCATACCATTGTGGAGATATGTGGTGTCCAGAGTCCTAACAAAAACTTACAAAATGGTCATGGTTGGTACCATCATAGATGAAGGGGCTTCTGTGAGTATCCTTTCCTCAACTACTAGGAAAGCACTTGGTTCGCCATCGCTTTTGCCTAAGATGCGATATCTAATAGGCTTCGATAAAGGAACCAGTCGGTCGTTAGGGATCCTTCCAAATTTGCCTATAACTTTGAGAAGGAAAATTGTTTATCTGAACGTAATGGTAGTCCAAGGACCTTTAGATTACAATCTACTCCTTAGGCACAACTACATTTATAGCATGGGAGCCATCATCTCCTCACTCTTTCAAGTAATGTGTTTTCCGCATGAAGGCAGAGTGGTCCAGCTCGTAGACCATCTTTCATTCCCCAGTTCACACATAGCTAATAGTCAAATTCCATCCCTAACAGGTCTTTTTGTACAAGGAATGTCTCATCAATCTCCAGTTCATCCACCTGATGAACGCGAGTGATTCGGTGGTTGTGACTGAAACCCAGGGGGCATGCACCCTGGTCTGCTTCGATAGGAAAACTTCAGGTATAGGGTAGGTTTCCGCAGAGGATATATGACTGGTCTGACACACCCATCCGTTTAGGAAAATGGGATTAGACTGGAATAAAATACCTCTGTTAGAAGGTAGGCCTTTCCCGATAGAACAAATGTTTTGTCTGCAAATTGAAGGGTAACCTGGAGAAGGTAGGCCTTTCCCGATAGAACAAGTGTTTTGTCTGCAAATTGAGGGGTAACCTAGGAAACTCTACTTCGCTATACCTGGGGGCATGCAAACCTTTTTGCATGAAAGTAAAAAAAGACCATTTATTTTCTTAGTTTGTAGGTTCTTAACCCTTTAAACTCGTAGGATTGGTCGTTCCTAGCTTACATAATGAAAGGAGTTGGAGCATAATTTTGAATGGTGCAAGCTCCCTAAAAAATGAACCTATCAATGAGACATCCTTATTATACGACTGGAACGAGCAGTTTTACACGAAGTTCAAGCTCGTTAAAAATTAAACCTAGCAATGAGCATATGTTCCACCAGAGTTTAATCTCATTAAAAAATGAACCCACCTCCGGTAAATAACCATTGTGAATGCATTATCATCAGCTTTTGAGCCTTGGTCGTGTTCTTACCATCACCTCCACTCTGTTGTTGCCGATCATTCACCTCCATTTGATTGTTTACCCCTTTTGAGGAACAGCTGCGACGAGTGATCCTATTAGCCACCTTTTTACATTGCCGTGATTGGAAAGTTCCAAATCTTACCTGGAACCAGCTGCTATCTGAAAACATCACTCGTTCCTAAAAAAACAAGTCTCCTTTAAGCTCTTTTCATTTGACTCGTAAAATATGAAAAGATTGTCAAGTTATTGGCCTCTCCAACTCGTTAAAGTGATTGGAAGTGTTATCCCTCCTCTAGATTTTAATCTTTTTGGACCTAAGGGATTATTACACAAAAAGATCGAGCGTTTGTCTTGTTCAGCTTGTTAAAACTATCGAAAAGTCATCCCTTTCGCATTGTTTTATACTTTTTCAGACTTAAGGGATTATGTTACGAAAAAGGGATATTGGAGTCTTCTTTCCGTCTCTTTTCAGACTCTCTAAAATTGAAAAGAACCGAGTTATCCTTGTCATTAAACTCGTTAAAACAATAGCGACAAACTTGTCCATTCAGACAAGGGTGAGTTTCTCTGTTGCTAGGCTCGTTAAAACATAGCGACGGGTTTGCCCGAAGGGCAAATTATAGAACAAGCATATGTTATCCTCCTCAAGCTTGAAAAAAATAAAGAGGTGCTAGTCAGAAATGACTGGGGAAAATTGGGAAGAAAACTTGAAGAAACTTTATTGGTAGCAAGCATGATACTTTCACTCCATCACCATGATTGAGTCGAGTTGGGTTATTCCGTTCACCGGTCATATCACCATTGGTCCACCGTACCATCCACTTTTGGGGTTAACACTACCAATCCATTTCAGTGTCGCCGATATGTTCAAGAGAAGTTGCTCAGAGAATTCACCTACCCAACTTGTGTCTCATCCGTTACAATACCTTCACGCTTCATTCTTTCATGACCGCCACCCTGAACCTTGTATCATCAGATCATTTTCACCTCTACAAAATCATTTGCTCTGTTCTGTGTTGTAGATGTTGGATCCATTAATGCCCTCCTATGACAGTTCACTTCTTGTCGACATCAGCTCATTATCCAAGAAGCCGACCTAGGGACAACCCTTCCAGTACTTTGAAGCTTGCATGCCTCAATGGCAAGTTTCTCATTTCCAACGACAGGTTTACACTAATGGCCTTCGACCGAAAGATTTTTGCATGGTGTTCAACATTGACTCATGTATTCACACCACATGAATTGTATTGCAGTACCTTGAGGGTCATCATCATCATCGGTGATTCCTCTCGCGTCTGTTAACAGCTTACATCATTGGCTGGTAATCAGGCGATGTCCTTCCATGTTCGACATCAGAACATCTTTTCACATGGATCGACTTGTACTTTCGGGCAAAGATTGAACGAGTTTTGAAGACCCTGGATCTAGTTTCATCCATCCGGGCTGTGATATAATCAGGAAAATAAAGACATCAAATGTACATCATTGCTGCACAGATAATCATCCAAACTAAGGGATGATGGCTCTACCAGAATCATCAGTCTGCACACAGACGGTTGTCTGTCCTATGTACATGAAAATGAATTTATCAAGTTGAGCATGGGAATGCCCGCCTCAGCTAGATCATGAAAATATTATGAAGATAATGTATTGTATTATATCTTATTACAGTTCACCTTCCAGTGCGAAAATCTTCAGATCCTCATTATAAAGCATTTCACCCGACATCAAAAGATTTACGACCTTGTGCTTTAGGGGGCAACTGTTATAGACATATTTGGGAACTACAAGCCCAATCACATATGTCGATAAACCAAGGGCTTCTAAGTCCCTAAAAGTGTTGTTTCGTACCCTAAAGAAGCAAGGTCAGCTGATTACATCATCTCCCAGAAGTTCTCCATGAAAAGCTACTCAGAACTGGTCAAAGCAGGACCATACAGACTGCCCAGTGCTAAAGGTGCGATGCATCTCACCTACCACATGCAAAAAGTGCAATGCATACTGGAAAGACCTTCTATAGGGTGCGATGAGCGAGAGCAGACAAATGGCATAAGCAATTTTCTAGGTGGAAACCCAGAGAATCTTCTAGAAACTGCTCATTTGACACTTGCCTCTCTGAGTTTGCCCAGGGATGAGTAAGAGATCTAAAATCTCCATGTGGAACTAGGAACTATCAGAGAGATGACACTAATCAAAATCCCAGAAGCTGACTCACCCCACTGCAAATATCTATAAATGGATCCCTCATCCAAGAGATCCAGAGGTTGGAATTTGGTAATTTGCAAAGAGGTGTTGCCGGTTTCTCTTTGAAGGCATTGTTGGGTGATTTTGATTTGTGTGAGTTGAAGAGGGCTTTCAAGCTGGGCGGATGGCGCTGGGTCAGACCAAGTGGTTGTAATCCTCTCTTCTACGACTTTTACTAATAAAGTTATTTGAGTTTTCCTCCATATTCTTGTGTATCTCTGAATATTGTGTTGATATATGCATTTGTATGGTCAATATATATATGATCCTATATTTTTTAAAGTGAAAGATCTCTATGCTTTGATGGTATTATGCTGTTGTGAATCTAAAGGTGCTCTTTGAAGCGGGACAAGTAAGGAAGCAGTGGCAAGATTCTGTCAAAGGGGAAAGGAAACAAGCAAGGAGCCAAACGAAAGATTGAGGTTGGTACTCTCTACTTCTTTCTCATCTCTCTCTCGTAAAGGAAAAACAAGTGACTTCAATCTGTTTGTTTCTAAGATAGCTACCCATCTTAGTGGGACTAGCGGCTCTGAATAGACACTAGATTTCCCGATAACAGGCCCCCCACCCTTGCCTTGCACACTTGAAGAGGTCATCAACTACTACAACTTCGGTCAATCATCCACACATTGAACAGCAAAATGAAAGTAGAACAGGTCCTTCAAATTAACTTCAAATATTCAAATGTCTCCACATAAATTATACAAAATTCTACATGCATAAGGCTTCAAAGTTTTGGCTTAAATAGAAGATCATGAAACAAACTGATCTAAACTATCTCTAACAACTATATCTATCCATATCCATCTATCCAAGTTGAATCCATCCAACCTATCACTAAAAATATGGAAAATCCCATGAAATCATAAAACTGCCCTATTTCCTAGGGATTTTCTGGATCACTGGTCCTGTTTGACCAGCTTTGACCGGGCTTGGTTTAGCTTGTTTTGACCGAACCAATTGGAGTTAGTTCAGTCCTAGTTCCCAAGATTTTCATAAACATATCCAGCTTGTGCCCAATTGTCTTGCAAATATGACATCCATATAGTTATTACAGGAATTTCTCATTGTGTCCAAAAATTGCACTTGAAATTCAATTTTCATAAAAACTTCTAGAAATTGAAAAATTAAAATTAAACACCTGAATATGCATAAAATACATCAAAATGAGGTGGATGTGATGGAAAATGGATGGAAATATAAGAATTAAGTATGTTTTTTTAAGCAAACCTGGACCAAAAATGAGGGCCAACATCTCCCCCTTGCTAATTCATAAGCATGTCCTCATGCTTGTTTCTTCTTCTTGGATATCCTTACCTCTGTTGTGAATCTTGTGCCTGACCCTGATGCTTCCTGTTGTGTTGCCTCTAACAGATAATCTATCCCCATGTTGTGTTCTCCTTTATACATAGTAGCTTTGACCTTCTGTTTCTCATATTTATTCTTCCACATGTTCTTGTCTTTAAGCCACTTGAATGCCTGTTTGCAAAGTATATCATTCTTTCTCTTTAGTTTTCCTACCTCTTCAGTTAATTTTTCATTCTCTCTTACTAACTTTGCATTATTTTTCTTGCATGTTTTATTTTCTTTCTTCAAGTGCTTTTCTAGATCTTATTTATTTCCAGTTGATCTCTCAATTCTTTGATTTTGCTCAAATGCAACTCTTTTTCTAATTCTTGTGTATCTTTTGCAAATGATGTGGCTGCCACATCATCAAAATATGAGTCTTTTTCTAGAGCTTCTTTCTCTAATATTTTGATTATATCTTCTACCTGTTTCTTTGTAGAACATGTTTCTACAATTTGTACTTCTTGGTCCTTGCTACTTGTTTCTATTGGGCTCTTTCTCCTATGCCTCCTGGGAGTGGATATGATGGATGTTTCATTTTCAACCATAACAGTGTTGTTTTTCTTCTTAGACTTGGTTTTGGGATAAAGTGGTGAATTCATGATGCCCCTGGTTTCCTGCTCTGTTTTGTATTGTTCTTCAATGACCTGTTCCTCATGCTGGTTTTGGATTAAAAACTCTCTCTAGATTATTCCCTGAGTTTTTACTTGATGTTCTACGAGAATTTTTATTAGTCCCTAATGATAAACTTGAACTTCTCTTGGTTTTTTCTTATTTCTCACTGACTCTATCATCTTAATGATACTTCGGGAGAAGAAATATGGCAAGTTTATTTTGACTTCTCCCTTAATATGTTGGAGTAAACTGATATGATACAAATGTGTCACACTGTCCCCTATCACATGTGAAGAATTTTTTAACGATCAAGAGTGGTTATCCCCATGGCTCATTGAACCCCTCCCTGGGTATCCCTTTAACTATGTCAAAGGCTCCCTTCCTGTTTTTTTCTAAGAAGAAATTCCATGCTTTCTCCTTGAAATGTAGACCTTTATGATAGTTTTCCCCTGTCAATGGAAGATCTAATGCTTGGGAGATGTATTCTGGAGTCAATGGAATGCTTAAGTTTCCTACCATTGTTTGATCCTAGGTATAGTTATTCACAAACTCCCTGGTTATACCCTCACTGTGACCATTAAACCTCTGTAGAAACCCTATAAGCCCTGCTTGATATAATTTTTCTACTGTTTCCTTCTTCCATTGCTCAATTTGAAATTTCGGTTCTATTCTGGTGGTCATGTTTTCTGAAAACCAGTGGATATACCCTTCTACTGTCATTAACTTCATTTTTAACAATGAAAATAACAATCATTCATGCATAAAAATCTTTTTGATTCAGTTTGTAGGAGGGCTTACCTTTCTCCTGATACTCTTTAGAAATAATAAAGTCAGGCTTGTTTTAGTCTCTGTCTCACTGCAACAATGAATCACTGTTTTTTTTTAACATTAACCTTTGTGAATGAAAAACAAAAACAAACATCCTGCTTATTCTGATGTAAAATCCATTCTTGGTTCTGTTCCTCTTTCACCAAAACTCTGCTCTGTCCATATAAATGAAGTATTCTTCTTTATGCATATCACTGTTTATAAGAAAAGAAATTGGAAATCGAACTCTGTTTTGATTTGAAATTTTTTTATATAAAAACAAAATCATACCATAGCTCCTCTTTTCGATTTTCATTCTTCTTATAACTTCCCTATGGTTATCAAACTCATTTTTATGTCATACTGGAGTCATTCTTTCGTTCATTGTTTGTACAATTAAGGCCACTGTTTGTGCAATCGAACCCACTGTTTATGCAATCAACCATAAATATTTCACTGTGTTTTCAATGAAATCATAACAAACTATAAGTTTAACACTCTGTTTCGTTGACCAATTTGATGAAAACAGGTGTTTATGCAATCAGACTTCAACTTAACACTCTGTCTCATTACCCAATCTTCAGTGAAAACACGTGTTTATGTAATCAAAACTACAACTAAACACTCTGTTTTAACTCGGCGAAAACATGTGTTTATGTAATCAAAACTACAACTAAACACTTTGTTTTAACTCGGCGAAAACATTTACTTATGCAATCAAATCTTTAACTAACATTTTGTTCATCAATCAATTTGGCGATTTCATGAGTGAACGTGGAGGATCCGAGTTGAGTTACCTGTCTGCAATGATTTGCCTTGATTCTCTCTATGTCATGGCTCAACCAACCTGCGTTTCATAATGGTTGCCACTGTTAAACTCTGTTTCAAAAACCTTATTTCTTGACTGATGGAAGAGACAGCATTTAACAAATAATAAATAGTGGTTGGAGCGCTTCTTATATCCTGGAGTCTAACTTGTGTTTTATTTTAAAATCTCGATATTTTCTCATAAAACATCTTATGCATTTATTGAGTTTCAGTCTTACCTTGTTGCTCATGAGATCTTCTTTAACTAACTCCACTTTCTCTGCTAGTTTCCTCGGCTTATCCCTCAATCTACTCTGTGTTTTCTTCTTATCACTCTGATTTCCAACTGCTATATCTCTTGCCTTCTCCCTCTCGGTTTGATTTCTCTATTTATGTGTTTCCTCTCTCAAACCACTCGCATCAGGCTTGCAAATGTGCGATAATGGCTTATGAAACACTTCATTGCTCTCCCTCATCCTGCAAAACGGTTGTGATGGTGGAGAGAAAGTGATTTTTACAACGCTCTATGTGTAAAATTGGCGGAGGTATATTGCATGAGCTCTATTGAATGCAAAACTCACAGTGTTGTTTTGAAACATTCACTGTTGTGTTTTCAAATTTCAATTGACCGTTCCACTTTCTGCATCTTCTGAATGCTTCCTTCGTGGTTGTCCTTCATTTCATTGTAGTTGTCCTTTGTTTCATCATGGTCGTCCTGCACCAACCCACAGTACTTACCTCCACGTCTCGACGTTTATTACTTGACCTTTAACTGATATTTCACTCATGTTGGAAATAATACTGAGAGGCGGGGGTGAATCAGTATTATCTAATCAATATAACTTTCTCATTTCCATATTCAAATTCATATATGCTACTTCAGTTAAGGAAAACCATGTGTATACGCAACTGTGTATAATGCACCCAATGTATATTCAGTAAACTTATAAATCAGTTAGTTGCTTCTTAATGAGTGCATCAGAACATTATTAACCATATGATCAGTAAATAGGAGTTGTAAAGCAAAGAAAATCATCACACATAATCAACACACATGAACACCAAGATGTAAGGTGGAAACCCAATGTGGGTGAAAACCACCTGCTGCAATTTGTCTCTATCTTCTTTTAAATTAGAAACTTCTTTTTACAATGATTCTGTACTAGTGCAGTCTTATACCAGTATGCAGGTTGCTACCTGCAGAAGGCTACAACCTTCTCTCATTCTCCAGCTTCTCCTGGAAGGGAGCTACAACCCCCTTAGCTCTTGTACTAGCTAAGATACTAGTACGTAGGTGCTGACCTACAGAAGGCTACAACCTTCTCTTTTCTTCCAGGGACCACGTTTCATAAATTTTCAGACTGGATCCATGAATATCAATCAAACATCAAGTATATCTGCATCAACCAATCTCCTTTGAACAAACAAATATTGAATCAACCAATAACTTCTTAGAATGTTGTAACAAAAAAAACAGTACCAGTAACCAGACACCAATTTTGAACCCAGAACACTGCAGCAATAAACAGAAGCAGCTAAAACATATTTCATGAGATGTACGCTACTTCAATATGTGGAACCTGTGTGCATACGCTTCTGTATCAAGGCCAACCGGTGTATACGCTGTTTTAAGTTAGTGAACCAGCGTGTATACGCGCCTCTGCTGCGCTGAACCTGCGTACAAATCTATAAAAGATAATTTACCCTTTTCACTTATTCAGACATCAGTTATACCCAGATTATCATATTTATAGATCAAGTCATGCGCCAAATATAACAAATCAAAATTACACAAAGATACTTCTCTTCAAGCCGCCTTAAGATCTTGACCCATCAATAGAACTTATCCTTCTCCTTGCGCTCAAGTTCCTCCTTGATTCAGATCTAGTTATGCACCATAACCCAGTGACTAGTATTCTAGATCTTGCTCTTCATAAGATATTCAATGCTTAAGTCAATTCACTTGCCAAATGGTCTCCTTCCCTTTTTATAATCTTAGGCCTTACTCAAACCATGGTCCAAAACCATTGAGAACCAATACTAGGGACCCAATACCTGGATTCAACACTTTGGATGCAATACCAAGGACCAAAACCATAGGTTCAAATATGTCGGACTAAATATCATGGACAAACATAATATTTCCCACATGTACGCACTTTTCTTTGCATGAAAGTGCGTGCATACGTATACACTCCTTTTGGTCGGTAATCCCGCGTGTATACGTGATTTTGTTAAGAGGAACCTGCGTATACCTCATTTTCTTTCTTTCTGAGAGCCTAAACTGTGATCTGCCCTTTGAGTGAGTTTCCATCAAGGACAACACCTATGCCATAGTGCCAAACCTGTGTCATAATGCCAACAATCTCCCCCTTTGCACTTGATGGCAACCCCAAGTCACTCAAAATCATTCTCCCCCTTTGACATCAAGGGCAAATGGTTATGCTCCCCCTGAATACATGCTAAATTCTCTACTTCGTTGCATTGTCTAAGCTTCCCCTGACTGTAGGCAAGGTCTGCAAGAAGATGTTCTACAAAAGAAACATGACTTTATACATTATAAATGGCCTTCCTACCACCAAAGACTCATACATACATCCATCTCCCAACAAGTGGGGATTGACTCATCTACCCAACCAAGTGGGGATACACCAAGAATTTACACATGATAAAAACAAGAACATTACTTCATCCATCCCAGGCATAGTGGGGAAACTAAGATAGGCTGTTACATGACCTTGATAAGAAAAGAAATACAAGACATAGAGATGAAATATCTACAGCAAGACTATGATAGTTATCAACAACTATCATCAGCAGCATCTGTCAATAATCATTTAGACCAGCAACCATGTTCTCCCTCTGCACTTGTTCCACCTGAAATCAAAACAACTGTGAATGTGAACCAAGATCTTCTAAGATAATGCCAACAATGCATTATTAGAAGAATATATGCTCCCCCTGAACCTGTGCCAGATGGTCTCTGCCAGACCCATATCAGACTCTTTTCATCCTGAGCCTGGCCCACTATTTGTCTTTAAACCAACATATACGCGACTGTATCTTCATAAACCGGTGTATGTACGCGGATCCTCCTCATGAAACTCGCATACAACCACTTTTCTCTGAA